>JAJVSH010000053.1:680451-726554 GCA_021460005.1 Tetramorium alpestre
TGTGTGTGTGTGTGTGTGTGTGTGTGTGTGTGTGTGTGTGTGTGTGTGTGTATTATGTATAAATATATAATATATATCTCTGTAAAAGATGTCTATATTTTTTGTAATAGTTTTATCGAGATAGTGCAGGAAGAATTTTCGTCACACACGCGATTAACAGTGCCATCCGGCTATTCTCATCCGGTAATAAAGTTAGTTTAAAAAACAGAATAAATCTTGTTAAAATATAAGGGAACGATGAGAATTACGAAGATTTAGTGCGAAAATGAGATAAATCTCTAATTTAATCTCTAATTTATGAAGCCCTCTTTTTATAAAAATGTGATGTCATGTGATTTATAAACAACATAATTATTCTCAGGTCAGCGAAAGGAGAAGAAGAGAATATTTTTATATTAATAATTTTAATTTTATTTGTATTTCTTGTCAAATTATTCCATTTTATTGTCATCAAAAGGATTGTCGAAATTGTCTGTGCATCCGTAGATTATATTCAAAGAGAAGTACATATTTTTTTAGAAATTCAGTTTAGCCGTATATTAATTTAATGTATGTTCAAATATGATAATTTATCTGAAGAGACCTTAAAAATTGTGGATTCTTACTTCATTTTTGCATGGAAACTTTTGGATTCGGAAATGGCCAGTGTGTCGCGCGTATGTCGTCCGGCATCTAGCTTCCCGCTTCACATTTGCGCGACGTGTCAGACGACGCGATTTGTCAGACCTTGTTAAGCATCGCGCGTAATGACAGGAAGGCAATTCGAATGCCTTTGGCATTCGACTCGGCGAAACGAGTGTGCGTGATCTGCCAATTGTTGCGAGCGACTCCTCCCGTTCGAAAGCGTGAAGCGCGATTTTGATTAATCTATAAAAAAAACACGCTTTTATTAAGCGCGTTTTTCGTTTTCGATAAATCGGTATATAACTTTCTTTTCTTTCATAATAATATATTAATAGTTTTTTTTCGTAATAACATATCTCAGAATAAAATGATTAAAAAATGAGATCGTGAGATATGAGATTAAATTAATTAAAAGATCATCATCGGTGCAATACCGAGAAAAATTTCAATTTTTACAGATAAATGAAGGATGACATGTCTTTTCAAGCAGTTAGTAATTTCGCGTAAGAAATGAAATTGCGAGTCACCGATTCGTTATATTTATAATTCACCCAAAAAGAATTTTCCGTTTTGAAAATCCATTTGCAACAACGTGAATGTAAATGTATTTAATAGATCGGTGAATTGCAATGGTATCGTCCATTACTGTAACATTTTATCGAGTGCATCCTCGACGGACTTGCGCAGTGCGGTCTCGAGATCGATTAGGTCTCGTTATCGCTGATTTATTTATTTATCATCTTCTATCGAGCAACGGCGGCGAAGTTTAATTTGCAAATCGTAGCGACAGCTAGTTATACACACATACACATACTTACACATACACACACACACACACACACACACACACACACACACACACACACACATACGGCTCTCATGCTTTTTATATCGTTGCTTCGTATGGAAAATCTGTTCTGCGAGATAGCGAGAGCATGATATCATAATCGTAGGTTCTACGCGTACCTCCGTATTAGCTGATCAACCAATTTGTATGATGGATGGCCATTCCCGTTGCTAGGCGAAATGCTAATGACATCTCACGCGATCTTTCAAGCAGATTTCGAGAAGTACACGCCCCGTGCCCGCTTTCCTCAATACCGTTGTCGTAAAGTTAGGCGCCTCTAGAGATTTTCAATTCTATTACGTTTCAGCTGCGGCAAATGCTAAAACTGTATTTACGTTTGATATTTAGATTCATGTCATAAGTTGAGATACGAACAAAATAATACGAACAAAAAGATGAAAAACTGTTAGGACGATTTATCGAAGTGTAAATTTTTATGTCAACTTCTAGTCTGTATTCGGACATACAGTATTGTAAAAACATGGCGATACGCGGTACTGCTTTTACGCGGATCGCGGCTCGCCGTTCGCCGTTCGCCGTTCCCGAAGGCGGAAGCGAGTGACTGAGTGTCAAATCGGGTCCGCCGATCGTCGACGAGATCGCAGAGATCGATACGAATCCGCTGTAATAATACGTGTAAGTAGTCGTAAACTGCACGAACAACGTAGTCAGTAGGACTTCTCCGCGGGTTCTCCAAATGTGCAATCTATGTGTTTCCGGGTGTAACTGTCTCGCCTTACGACCTGTACGCGTAAGTTAAGTAGTCTTTTTTCACGTAAGCGATTTTTCAACGTAACTCTCAACCCTCCCCGCCGAGAGACGGAGTTGTTGTAAGCTGTGCAACCGCCATTCTGCGTGTGTGCCTACGTGAAAATGCATCGCTGTAATCGGCGGCCCCGACGGATCGGACCGTCGCGGCTATTACGGGATGCATTTGCAGTGGCGTACGCAAACCACTTTCGAAGCAATAATTACGACGGACGATTATCTGCGCGGTGCGTTATTGCTCGTTTTCGCCGTAGCGATCTGGGATCAGCTTTGATTAACCGTTTCCGATTAACGTAACCCTTTTTAGATCATGACTGTAGCTGTAACGAGGCATGCATAAAATCGCGTTGATCAAGGCTGGTAATAATAGACACAAACGGAGCATTCGTATCGATAAAAAAAGAAACCCTTGCATAATGCTAAATGTTGTGGACATGCGGTTTTAGCATTTCCTATATTTGCGATTGACCGTCTATTTTTTTTCTCGCGGGAAAGATTAAAATATCTCGAGCTGTCCACGAGTCCTCGAGTGCGCGCGTCCTGATTCCACTCATTCGCTTCCTAACAGTCGAATCGACTTGACCGGGATGTTGCATATATTACGTGTTCGCATTACGCGGACATTTATCATGATAGTTGTTCACAACAATTATTATTCGCAACAATAGACCTCCGTGGAGAAAGATCTGCGGATCTTTCGGCGAGCTGAAATTAATATACGGGTCGATTGTATATTTATAAGTAATATATAGAGTGTTATGAAAGAAAAATGCGGACCGGAGCATTCGCGACTGCGATTATGGTCTTGTCTGTGAATATAATGTTAATGAAAAAAAGAGAAAAGAAAAACAGAAGTAACAGCGACGATGTGTTTTAGGCTATTTATATTTAAACTAATTCGAACTAATTGTTTACGTATCCCTGGTACTTACGAGTGATTATGCGATAAATGCAAATAAATTAATTAAATAGTTATTGAGTCTTGTATGTTTACCTTGTTACAAAGCTGTCCTGCTTTACCCGCCCTTTTTACTTCCTTCTTCCTTTGCTTATCACAAATACAGGTGAGTACTCTGCGAGATGAATAAACTTGAAATATTATTAATACATAAAATTTATTTTTCATATCGTATATAATAATAACATTGTTAAATTTTTTAAATTTGACATCTGCGATATTTATTACATGTACATACATATAAATAATAGAGCACAGAAAGAGACACTCACAAATAAAAAAAATTATATATTTTTACAAAAATATACTTACATCTATATTAATAATGTTAATATCAAGCTATAATTTCTTAAAATATTGGATATATTTAACAAGATCACAATACATAATAACTTAAATGATACTACAAAAGTTCGCATTAAGTTTTGTTTGTTTCATGAGTGTTATTTTAAAAATTCCTAAGCTTTCTAGGCTTTGTAGTAATATAGCTGTACTACGTCTTAACCCACTTACTAGTGGTGCATGAAGAACTATCGAACGTATCAACGTCAATAAACGGAAGAAGCGTGCCTTCCGTTCGATGATTTCCGCAAAGATGATAGTTACGGCAACTAACGTTCTGCAAAATTACTATTACCTTTTCTATATAATTTTTATATATGACGTACACAGCTTAATCTAATGCGGATGTAACTTATCTCACGCTACTTTTACACTTGGAGAGAGGCACTATCGCATTTTTCTATCAACATGAATTAATTTCTCAAGCACGATAATTTGTACGCAATGTAGATATTTTCTCTTGTCTATATATCGCTCCTCTCTTAGAATAATTTTCTGTTGTATTCCATTGTATTCTTCTTATAATTTTGTGTTTCGCATTCTGTTCAGCGTCACGACTGCAACACCTGCTTATACGCGAGATAGGTAATGCATTATCGCCACGCTCGGCGTCTTGATGTTCGTTTCCTCGAAAGTTCCGATTATCACGCGAGATGCGATCCGGCACACATTTCTCGAGCTCCTCCCAGTCCCGGGAGCGTGAGCCGAGAGCTCCCTAAACTAATTCTTCAATTAAGCTAGTTTCTCCATCGAGGCTGCGGACGCTAATAATTGCTACATCGAGCCAGACGCTCGACGCTCGCCAAGGCGACGTCGAATTACACGCCGATCCGTCGTCGATTTCCCAAGAAAGTTGCTATTCGAGACGTGCGCTGCAATCAGACATAAATGCCATCAAATACGGCAGATTCAATCGACGAAGCGTATCTAGCGGAGCGGATCGCTCGCCTCGCACTTCGATCAGTCGAACGAAGAAAAATGATACGTCTTGCTTGTGATTTTCCTTCCCTCCGTCAAGACACTCGGTTGGTTTTTGCGTGGCAGATAGGATTGGTTTCCGCGACTTGGGTACGAAGCGGATGCTTCTTTTCCGTTTCTTTAATTTAGCGAATGGGAGACTACGCGTTCGCGAAGCGGAACATTTACTGAAGCCTCTTGCGTCTTTCGACTTCTCTGTCTTGCTTTTATTATAAAGCATTTCGTTAGTATCGTACAGCGTTCCTGGGATAGAGAAAGAGAGAGAGAGAGAGAGAGAGAGAGAGAGAGAGAGAGAGAGAGAGAGAGAGAGAGAGAGAGAGAGAAAGCTTGTTGTGTATAACGCGGTATCGTTACAACTCGATCTTTGTAATATGACTACATGCAGGTACTTTTAGAAAATGCAAGCGGAAAATATAAGCTTCTCGTGTAACATGTCTTCTTTATTTATATACTTTTAAAAATGTCGTTCACGCGTGTTACATTTTCAAATAACAAGGTGATTTTAATTTAGTTAAAACATTAATTAAGACGTTAAAGGATATTAAGTTAAATTAAAAAAATATTAATTTAAAAGGGGAATGCTGTCTTATTATTATGTTCAACGAAAAACGTTATATAATATTATCTAATGAAATTATAGGGACTTAAAATTTGATAATAGTTATCTTCTATGTACATTTTTGAAATTTCTTATGATCTACCTTCTATGCTTCAGGCTACAAACTCCTGATTGGACATGCAGTCTTCATTTTAAAGAAGCTCCAATATTTTACTGAACGTGACATTTACTTTCCCGATCTTTTCTTGCTTCCTGCATATGTGTTCTATGACGTGCAATCAGCCATTCAAAGAAGTCAACTCCGACTATACTGTCACATTGCATTTTACATATCTTATCATTTCACACACAATTTTCTTATGAATGGTTTTCCATATGCCCGTTCTTGTATATGTAAAAAAAAATAAAAGGTGGTTTTACCAGATCTGAATGAGTACTTAAATGTACAAATATAGATTTTGTTTGGTGCTAAATTTCTTATGGATTGTAAGTCGATATCTTATTAGATCCAATTCTTTTTCTTTCTTTTGTCAAGATATTGACAGCATTTTTTGCTTGTATAAAGATGTATTAAATAATTTAATTTTTTCATATACCTAAGTTTAATATATGTGTATGTACATATGTATACATACGTCTCAACAAAATTAAAGGATTACTTAAAATCAACGTTAAAAAGAATTAAATTTAACCGCATATATTACCACGAGAAATGGCCGTAGGACGATATTTAGAAAAGCATTTTATATAAAGCTTCAAACTTTAGTTTTTCAATGCTTCAACGTACATTTCTCTGCGAAGATTTTACAGGCTACAATTTTGCAAAATTCACTTTAAAGTAGCACAGCTACTTTAAAGTGAATTTTGTAAAATTGAAGAATAAACTTCAACTATGGTGTGCACAGGGAAAATAAAATTTTTTCGTCAAATATTTTAAATTGTGATCCGAGAAATTTTACATTTTTTTAACAAATATATTTTTAATCATTACGCTATAAATTTTCTTCACTGAGTTAGGACGATTTGAAGGAGTTTCGTACATTTTCAGGTTTTCCTCTAAAAACTCGTGATATTCTCACTGATATTATTCAATGTGTATAAGGAGGTTACGAGATTAGACTAGATTAACTCTCGTGCGTGCGTGTATATTGCGTATGATTTCCATAACCCTTCAATTTTATTAAGAAATTTATATATAGTGTAGCTCGCATAAATCGTAACAGCTTGGTACCTCGGAAATGATGCCATTGATTTTATAGATAGATTGATTTTATATTTGTGTCTTGAATTATATGAATCTTAATAGGCCTTCAAACGTAATTAGAAGTTGGTTTCCAACCTTGATTGCGTGGGTAAAGCGGAGGTTAAAATTTTAAATGAAAACCTTTATATAAAATTACATTTTAAGATATAAGATAAAAATTCAAGATTTTATGAAGGAAAACAACGTCCAAAAAATTTTTATCAGATAGTTCTATAAAAAAATATGACGGTTTGAAGTTTTAATTTATAATTACTTGAAACGCTCGAGAATGTAATTACAAAAGAAGAATATTGGCATTAATATCTTCATTAGTGATACATTTATATACGGTACGATATTAATGTGAATTTTTTAATGTAATTTACCATGCTCACAAAGCTGCTTTTTTAAGTTAAAAAATGTTATATGAGATTTTTCGATTCTACAACGTTCGAGAAACATTATTGCTGTACGCCAATTTTTTGGCATTCGCCTAATACTAATACTATACATATATGTATGTATACATATGTATATATAGGGGAGAATTGCTGAATGCGTACCAGTCTCCTAAATCGTACCTTTTCAATATTTTATAGTTTCATTTAATATAAGCAACATTTATTAACCAAAATATGAAGTAAATGAGAAATGAGTAATATAAACAAAAAATTAACATGTTATATCTTATTTTATGCTTGCTATCAGCATTTAAAAAAATCAGCTGATGTAAATTTTTGAGTACTTTATATAGACAAATAGCTTCACGATCGCTGCATAATGATTTAAACCGATTAAAATTCTGAGGTCATTCGAGAACGCCGCGAGGACATTGATATTCTACAATGTTTTCTACTAATCTATATCGGATATATGTAATTTGTCTATATTCTAAAGTTGAAATTGCATTTTCCTAAGCAAATGACGTTTTAAGTAGAACAAAGTTAATATTATATATTATAACAATTAGCGATTTAAATAAAATTGTGCAATTTTGAAGTTGTCATAATTTATGAATATATTTCTTTTTAGTTTTGCATTTTATATATTTCCTTTTCTTCTTTTTGTTTTCCCAAATTGTAAACGTATGTACATTAATTTTATTTTAAGTACGTGTATTAAGAAAGTGTAAAAAAACAGTAATGAAAGAGAATAATGTTATAAAAAGGACAATTGGACAATTGAAAATAATTTAACAAATAGCCTGTTTTATAAATATAGATATAAATATAGACTAACGGGACTACATTAATGACACTATATACATTTACGTTAAATATTTATTTATTATGGATAGTTTAAATTTCAATTGAATACAGTCAAAGTTTCTTATTTGCGAGGCATAGATTTCGCTAAAATGCCGCAAATATGCAAAACACGGATACGGGATAGCAAATATATGGAAGTATAGAGGATGCATTAAAAAAAAATTAAAAATTAAGAAATGTTATTAAAAAAAATTTAATTTAAATTTACAATTAAATACGTGACTAATGCATAATATAATTGCATAATATTTTCTGATATGAACTCTATGCATTATTAAAATTACAACAAAGTAAATATTATTATACGTTTAATAAAAATTGATTAAAAAAAATTTGATACATTTTTCTTGTTTTGCAGCACTTTGCAGACTTCTTAAGGTTAATTAATTGCTTCTTTTATCTTTCTTTTAAAAATCAGACTTTTTTTCATTAAGGAATCAATTTTCATGAAGAATTCACAAAGATCATAAAAGTCTTATTCCTTCACCTAGTTTTTTTTTTAAGTTCAGCGTCAGTCTTTCCATTTTCGTCGTAGATTTTTCTTCAATCGGAACTTTAGGGACGCGTGATTTAAAAGGTGATTGAATTAATTAATTTATTATTTATTAAATTTTTATTAATTGTTATAATAAAATTATAATAAACTAGAATTGCAATTTTAAATATAAATACAGAATTTTCTAGTATAAAGAAATGAATGGTTACAAATTTTTATTCTGCGAATACCGAAAATGTATAGGATAAACCGGGTGACGGCCATACCAGAAAAGATGGCCATAGGCTGTAATTTTTTAAATAATTGTTAAATAGTGGGTTTAAAATCATTTTTAAAGAAGATTGATATTTACAGTAGTATATGTGCGTATATTATTCGAAATAAAGATATTGTGAATACTATACCATATTTTTAAATAAAAACTTGCAAAGTTTTTCGTGTGTCCACTAAAAACTGCTAACATCGGATAAATTACAGTTAAAGTATCGTAATCAATATTAGATACATAATAAAGGTATATAAATTGTAATGTAAACTATAATTTTTACTTCCGTTTTTACTGTTTTTTTTTATAAATATGTGTATTGTGATCATTTTTCCCTCACAGTTTGAATAAGATGGCGTTCCATCTGGAACGTTTCCGCTAGATATTGCTTCAAAATTTTGAAAAAATAATGCAGTTTTACATATTTTTAATTTGATATGTTGTAGACAGATGATTTTTTTCACAATTATAGATATTACACTTTGCTACGTGCGAAAAAGCTACTATTATAATACTAAAAGCTACTATTATACTCATTTTGTATGTACGTTTTGTTTTTTATAAATAATATATTCAATGTGTTATAAAAACAAAATAAAAGTGTAAAATTATAAGCTTTTTGTTGTTTTCACAAAAGATTAGATATATTTTTAACATAAAATATATATGTTATTTACCCCACATAATACTATGGCCATCTTATGACTTAAAAATCAGATAAGATGGCCAATGCTTAGGATGCAATATTATAATAATATAAAATTTCTGTGAATTATTTTTTTTTATATCTCAATAATATTATCTACCTTAAGCTTCAGTGAAGCCATATGTTGAATGATATTAAAAAATGTTAAAAATAAAGATATGTTTTTTTACATTTTAAGAAACTATGGCCATTTTATCTGAGTTTACTCTATACAGTGAACCTGCGAATAAGGATCTTCAACTGTATATAGCTAATGACCGCCCTTATATATATATATATATATATATATATATAATAATTTATTTACAGTATTAACCTGCAAAATTAGTTGGTTTGCCATGTGGTCATTATGAGGGTAACGATAATAAAATATTTAAACTCGGGTTACCCTTATTCATAACATCTAAAATTCTACTATATTTTCACGTATATGTGCGCGTACTACGATTCTATTCAATTAAATACTAAGATTCCTCAAGGACGAGGCTCTCTATGTAAGAACGTTGACATTTTTGCTGTTTGATATCAGCATTGTTCGAAGCTCAGAAACATTAGGTTTGTTTTTTGTTGCACTGAACTGCACTTTCTTGTTTTTAGCAAATTTCAAACATACATATCCATTTCACTTGAAGTACATAGAGTGTACGCTAGTTCAGCTATAAAAAAAACAGATCTATTATTTTTTGCGTGGTATAAACGTACTCACTTCACATCAAGATTTTATTTAAAATATAAATGCTATTTAAGCGCTTACATTCTTCGGGCGAATGTGCTGTTATAAAATATAATTTTCGCGCTAAAGTTGTTTGCCCATCCGCTGAAACATTGACGTATGCTGGAAACTAAAACGAGGACTGAGTTCTCGCTTGCTAAATTAAAAATTAAAGCGCACGGACGTCGTCGAAACAAAATGTCACAATGTTGAATATAATATAGATTAAAGTACTTATTCGCTGAAACTCTTTCAACTGTCTATTTTGAATCAGAATATTTTGAGCATTATATGACTTTTTATTATAAGAATTATGGACTCTATCGCGACTCATAAATCTTATGAATGTTGAACTGGTTCAACGCGTTCATCCTTGATCTGCATCGTCATTCTTGCATAACGCTCAAATCCAAGCTAATCCAAGCTCGAGGCTTATGCACGTGTGAGAAATCAAAGGTCGAAATAGCGTTTCGAAAAATTTTACTTACCTCGCCGAATTTTCTGTTTTTCTTTTAGTCAAGTTACTGAGTGCCATGAATCTTTTATTTTTTGTTTATGAATTCCTGAATAAAATCGTTATCATTTAATTCACTTTTGTATAGTTAGGTTGATTTCAGATTTGTTCGTCATATATATTTGTTTCTTTCCTTTCTTTTTTGATATTACATTTTTACTTCATATTCAAACAACTCATAATTTACTTGCAAATATTATTTATTTTGTTATATAATTACTTATTTACTTAGTATTATCAGCGTGTATTACGTAAAATTCCGAGCACTCCGAGATTTATATCGAGATCTTTAAATAATGTAAAAATTACTAATGTTTGTATGACATTTTCACTTTGCCTAGACACTTAATCGCGTGCATTACATGTAGTCGCGCAGATAATGATATAATCGTTTTATGTAATATGATATCAACGGCTCTGTTTAATGTATCATACACATATCCATGCTTCTTCCTCGAGAAATCTGCAATAATGTTTATTCCGCCAACAGAAACGTAAACAAAAACTTTCATATATTATAACCCATGATTTTTTTTATATCAATCAAGTCGAAGAATAATGACATGTTTTAATTTTAACCAGGAAAAAATGTATATCGAATATTTTTAGAGAACTGGCAAGTTTTCCAAACAAAGCAAAATACAAGTTGAGATAGAATAATAAAATTTTAGGCATTATAGCATGTATCCAGATAGGAACGTATGCAGAAAAATTTTAACATAATTTTAATTTTAAAATATAATGTATAATATAATATATTATGCAATAATATATTATAAAAGTACTTTTATAATATANTTATAATATATTATAAAAGTCTAAATCTAACTTTTAAAATCATTAATTCTAAATTCAATTATTGTAACATGTAACAATCTTTAAAAAATTGATGCCTAAAATAAATTCTTATACATATAATCATATAATTAGATCGAATCGTCTTAGTACACGTCGTACTGAATAAATTCAGAAATTAATTTTGTAAACATCGTTATAGCATAAAATTGTACAATTATTATTCAAATAATAGTAAAAAATTCTTTTTATTTTTTATTTTTTACATAACTTTGTTTCATAATTTTCTCAATATTTAGAACTTGTAGAGTTATGAAATTTTTTTCAGCAAAAAATATGCCTTTTGCAGATTTTATCATCTTATGACACGTCGTGCAAAATGCTATGAATGGAAAAAAGCACGAATTGTGCATTTATTAGAAAAGTTTCTTATCTAGATATTTCAGCTGTATTGACGAGTAAAATAGAACAAAAGAAAAATGCATAAGTTGAATTTTTTTCTTTGCGATGTTTTTTGATAAGGAATTTTATTATAAATACATAGAATTGCAAATTGAAATTTAGTATTCTCATGGTGCAGATATTAAAATTGAATAGATAAATATCAAATTCATTATTCCGAACGATTCGCGCGCAGTTCCGTGTCACATACCACGTAACATTAATCAAAACACAAATCACCGTTAATACCCTCGGCCGCGTGCTGGGCCGTATTCCCAAAGGTCGCATCCAAATTCGCAGTAGCTGTCATTATTTTACGTTTCGAGGTTCTTCCGTCTCGATTGCCGAAAATACGACATGTGTATCCGCAGAGCGCCGCAATTCCTTTTTTGCCAAGGGCGATCATCCTCCAATCTGTTGGACGTGACGTATCAGGCTTTTGGACAGAGGGTCTCTCCCACTAGTCTCCGTCGAATTTACGTTCGCGTGTTTTAAAAACAAAGTGATATACCGCCGCGAAAAAACAGGATAGGCGAACGTTATCGTCGAGGCGTGTGTGTGTGTGTGTGTGGGGGGGGGGGGGGGGGAGGGGGGAGGGGCTCACATTCGTCACTTTATCGGAATACGGGATTTTCTACGGGACGATGGCTCGTAAACCGTATGTGGGTCACTGGATGGAGTGCCCGGCGTGCTCAGCTAAATGCATCGGGTCAACAATAGGTGCGAGCGGTCCCCGGAAGATGAACAGATAATCCCGTAAACCGACGGAATGCAAATTGAAAACCGGCAAAGGGAAAATGCAATTACGATCGTGAGTCTTTCGCAATCAGTGCAGAGCTGCCCCGCGATCGATTTTGCAATTCCGACCGATTATTTGCCCCTGGTTCTATCACCATCTATGACTTTCAACGACTGCGAGTAATTAACACTCTCCGCCTCCCGAGGTGTCAATCATCGCGACACGCACGGCATAATTAATAGCCTTGCGTACTCTGTAAAGTAAATTTTCCGCGTGGCGACCTCGAGCAACGCGGAAGCGCGAAGATAATCGTGAGAACGTTTTGTGGAAATCCAATGCCACGATCGTCTTGCAGAAGAGATATCGAGATGCGTGCAATATTTTGTAAGAGTTTATCGAAATTTTGGGTTTCGTATCGATCGATACAAACGATGGATTGAAGATTGCGCGCAAAACATCAAAAAATAAATAAACAAAGATCACTGTCCTTTACACGTTGATCTTTTAATTGAAAATTAATATCTTTATTAGACAAGAATGTTGGATTACTCGATAATAATACTTTATCGATATCTTATCAGTGTTTCATCTTATCAAGTCTACTGCGCTGTTGTAAGAGAAAAGTATGTGGTATTTACGACTATAATTGCACAGTAACATATATAATTATAATCAGGAATATTATTTTTATAGTAATTATTACTATACTATTGGCAATAATAATCATATGCTCATAGTGATTGTAGTTACAACTCCCCCCCAATTATGGTTACTATTACATTATTTTATAGTATTTTCTGGTACAACTTACTAAATGAAAAACTCGTTTTGGTTAATAACAACCATATTATAAGTTGCATGGACCAAATTATGTTTATGAGGACTTGGATAAAATGTTAAATCAATGATAATTTATATTGTTTGAATAACTATAAAAATGTGGTTAGATCCAAAAGTAACTATACGCTTACACTGAAAAAAAATTCTGGTTAAAAACGGACAAATTAGAAAATCTTGTAGGCGTGATCAAATATTCTGGTTACTATATAATAGAAATTTCTGGTTATTATAATAGAACTCAATACTTTATAACTTATAATAACCAGAATATTTGATCACATCTACAAGATTTTTCCGATTCGTCCGTTTTTAACCAGAATTCTTTTTCAGTGTATAAATTATAATGGTACTATAGTTACTGCAACTATTTTTTTCTCTCAGTGTGTGCTTCTCTCTCCATTTTGAACAGGTGCACCTAAATTAGTAGACACACGCGGTATGAGCGCGGTGATAAATAAGGCGGTACATGTGAATTTCAACGCAGCATTCCTGAACGTATTGTTGGACTGACCTAAGTCGCGCTGCGGCGCATTTTGTCGTCGAGAATTTTTGTTCGAGAGGTAAGCTCGGCAACGGAGCGGAGGCACAGGTGGCACCGGGAATACGTTGTCAGAGCGGCGGACGGAAGAGCGAGCCGCGACCGCGCGTGGACACTGGTCAATATCTTCGCTGTGGTTCTGCGGCCGTTTTGTTTTATCGTGACATGACGTTAGAGGAGCGCCAGTGACGTCACTGGATCCACTCAGCCGATGGACGAGAGTCACTGAAGCGATAAACGTATTTATTAAGTGTGCTAAGAGGGGGCCTTTGGCGATGCCCGAGGCGTTCTTGCGCTTAATGTTTGTGCCTCATTATTACCCGCGAGCCGCTTTGGTCCATTTTCTCGTCGCTCGGTAGCCATCTTCTGCCCTTTGTCTCTCTCTCGCTTGCATATCGAAATCATATCTCTCTATCTTGCGTAACGAGATAACTCTATCTTATTTCATTCAGCAACTGGAAAATTAGCAATTTTATTACGGTCATTAATTCGATACGATGAGAGATTACATTTCTATCCTTCGATACGTTATCTTTTTATGCTGATTCTACAGATGACTAATTAGTATAAATATACCCATGATAATCGAATGATTCGTGTGTCAAGTGCTGGGAAATGATGTAACCGCGAAGTACCTGGAGATGAGATATAATTTTTATAATAACACCAGATAAACACGCCAACGTAGGTATACGAAAACGGAAGCGTCGCCGCTGAATTACCTTCAAACTCGCCGTGATATCGCGACGATAGCAAAATTCGGTTTGCTATCTACATCCGGATGCGGACGAGGCGCGATCGCGCTATCTTGTTCGAAGCATCGAATGGGCATTGTGGCCTTAAAGAAGCTTCCTTTCCCGTCCGCGCGAGCATAATCGCGATGATGTGCCGCGGACAGATAATTTTAGCTCATGCAAATTACTCCACGACGATTCGCTCATTACAAATGTGGATCGTAAAACTTGTAACGCCGAGTTTTCCTTTTCGGTTCGTTTCGAACATAAAGCGCGGTCCGCGCGCTTCAGCCAAGTTCTTTTCTTCTCTACGTCGCGCATTTTTTTTTTTTAATATTACACCAGACACTTGGAGACACTTTGCATTGCGCTCGCCTTTGAGGTGACTAGTTTTATGCTGGAGCGCACTTCGTGTAGGCGTAAACTCACGTGGAGCATAAAACGAACATGATTTTCCGTAAGAAGAACAGGCAGTTTCTTGCTTCTTCGTGATCTGGATATTTATTAAACTTTAGATCTGAATAAATTCAGTGCTCGTGACACACATATAGTTTCAGGTGCTCGGATGGCTAACTTGGCTCGCGGCGAGGAAAAAGTAGAGAAATTTTTGAAAGAAAGGATTTTCCAGGGCTGATCTCGCGATGGTGCTCTCGTGCGCCTTGAAGGAACATTAAAATCTCCATCTTTCCCTTTTGACAAATTCAAAAATATCAGAAACAGATCTAAATTATCATTTTACATAAATTTCTCGTACATTTCCATAACGTGAAGGCGGCTAACAAACTCCATCTCTGTCCACGAGATGGAATATTTTAAATTCTAATAATTCTAATTAAATTCTAAATACATCAAAAGAGCGCATTTCTGAATGCATTAATTTTTACATACACTTTTTTGTCTTTGTGTGGTGTCTCTTGTTTATCTGACCTAATGCAATTGAACGTATCCTGATGTATGTACATATGTACTTACGCTGAGATCAGTCTCGCATCCGTATCTATTTTACAGCATTACGAATGCGTTAATTAAATATTTGGATACTTTAGCAAGCGCCGCGGAGGAGAAAATCACATTGTGGTCCAATTATCGTTTCACAACCTGTCCCGTCCCCATTGTTTCTCTGGATACACGCCAAACGTTATCTTATTGCTTGTTGTGCGCTACTGTGAGCAAGCTCCCAACGGAGCGCTCGAAAAGCGCTTCCACCGCTCTCGCCATTCTTGCTGTCGAAACGAAAGTGAAAAGACACGGGCTCCCTATTTTTCCACGTCGTTGTTCCCTTAGTCTCCGTCCTCTCGCTTTTTCATTTTCCTCACTCTCTCCTCACTCTCTTCCTTCTATACGGATTTTGTATCTGTTGGCATGGCAATTTTTCTCGGCAAGATTTTTATTGTATCACGAACAAACGATAGTATATTACGTCGATCTGTCGAAACGTGTTGAGTACTCGTATCGGATGTAACGAAAATAAGTATCTGATTATTGAATGTTATAGTTATGAATATAAATATTTAAAAATATAGTTATTTAATAATATCACGCATAATTATGTAATTCAATCGTCTCGTGACACTGCGTGATGAACTGTGTGCCGATAATTACTGGAAGGGTCTACTCACGGTAATCGATATCTTTTATGAGATCGAGGAAGTGGTAACGAGACGCTTGTCCCCGCGGGCCGGGAAAAAGATTAAGAGAAGTTAAATTTCTAAAGCCGGAGATCGCGTGTTTTCACTTAATTATTATCCAGGAATGGGCTCGCGGTTGTCCGAATAAATGAGCTTCCGTTTATCGGGCCAAGGACGTCGCCGGATATCTCCAATAGCTGCAAATGTCCGGCGGAGTGTGTGTGTGTGTGTGTGCTCGGCCGTACGTGCGGCGACATTTCACTAATCGTTACAGTCGAGTTCATTGATTTGGCGTGTGTCAGTGGTGTGTAACGTTAACGTACCATAATACTATCCTCCGCTATACTGTACATGCTCTTGCATCTGTGCTCTATAAAGAAGAACACCGTTCAGTCCGTTTTTCAAATAACTTTATTGCGCAAGCAAACACACATCTGCGCACAGAAGCGTTACTTTATATAGAAATAATGTTCATTTAATAAAAATTATTTTTTGAATGGAATAAAACTAACAATATTTTTGAATTTATATAACATTGATATATTATTATTTTCATGATTATTACGTAAATTACGACAGCAGAGTCGAGATGCTATAACCTGAGAAACTTTTGTTAGATCCGAATATAATTGTGCCGACGCGACGCGGGACGCAAAGCGACGACCTAATTTTTTTTTCTTTATTCGCGTATCCACGCCCCAACGAATCCAGACACCCAAAGTCTCTAAAAGGTTCACAAAATTACCTCCGTTTTACAGAATGATTTATATTCGTTTCGCATTCTTCCATTTCTTCTTTAAATTTAAAAGCTTAGAAGAAATTCGCAAAGCTGGCCGATATATATCACTAAGCGGATATTTAAATATTGGGTTTCAAATAAACATCTGTTAATGAAAATTCATCTAAGCGACAGAGCTCAATGCAACAATACTTTGCAGCATACTTTTCAAAGGAGAGGCTTCTTTTCGTTGCAGCTTAAGCCCTTGCGACAAACAATCATTTTTCTTTTTCATAATTTTGACTCTATTATAATAATTACTAAGAGATATAATTTCAGTATTAAAATGCAAGTATAGAAATATCGACCGTGTCTATTTGGTAACGTCGGCAAGAAGCATTGATTTTGTACGAAATAATTTTGCGTGAAATAAATGAAATCTCAAAAAGTTTTATGATTAAAAGTTTTTTGAGCGAAACATTTGTAACAGTAAATTAACAGTCATTTTTGTAAGCATCTCGTGACTTTTATTAAAATAAATCTTTCCTCCGTTTTGGCTCGATTATTGACATTAACGTCAGAAAATTTTAGCAACGACGTGTCTGTCAAGTGTCACAATTACGATAAGATCGATGCCAAGGTTTCCGTGTCTAACAGGTTTATTTTCACAAAGGATTTCGTATACCTCCATCGCAGTCGGTGATTCCGCCTCTATTTATACAACGGAGACAAACGGTAATAAAACGGACGTGAATGCAGCGGCGAGCAAGTGGAAGCAGTCAGCGGAGAACCGGCGGAAACACGTAGGTTGCTCGGCCGGATTGTTTCGCCCTTCGTCTTCGCGATCTTGCCCTCTCGTCCCGCCCACGTTGCTGTCGCACGAGTCTCATCCTCGGTCTTCGCCTCGATTCCGCCGATCGACCCTCGTGCCCCGCGCCTCGTCGAGGAAGACGAGCGAGCCGTGACCCGCAAATCTCGGGCCGTATCCTCGCACTTGGGCGCGATCTCGTTCTCTCGCGTCCTCGTTCCCGATACACAGTTTCGTGGTGCCCACCCCGAGACCAGGGCCCCATTCACTCTCCTTTAACCCGCTCGCGCGTGTTATCGCCGGCGCGGCGCGGTCCGTGCCCGTGATTGCCCGTAATTTATTTATCTGCCCTTAAACGGCGCGCGCGTGCACGGATTTTACTGGGCGCCGTCACGTCACGTTACGTGCGCCGCGTCGCGTATTCTTGGCATTGGACGCCATTGATCTAATTGCCGTACCGGCCAGGTATCGCCTCCGCATCTTCCGCCGACGCGTCCTCTAACGATCGGACGTTCACGGACGTCGCTCGTGAATTTAACGGTGACAATAGAGGGTGCGTCTTCCTTAGGACCGTTCAACTTTAAAAATACGCGCCTCGCATTTGGCCTCCATCTTGAGACCGCGTTTTAACTCCGTTAAGCCTTAATTTTCGATTTTGTTTAGCGTCGTATACTCTTATTTCTATTATTATCGTTTTTATCACGCTCCCGGGGCGCTTGTGTTCTTTCTTTTCTAAACTTCCCTTCTCGTCGCGTTAGAACGTCGCGCGACCTTCGAGCGTATACGATATTCGCATTGTAATTGCAAGTCACGATAAAATCGCGTCGCAAATTGTAACGTTCGAAAAATTCGCGAGTTTATTTTTAAGCTCCATGCGAAAAGCGCTGATTAAACATCGGGCATTCCGACGGGTCGTAAAGCATCGCGGTGAAAAATTGATGGGGAGACCACCCATGTTGGCGGCGATCCTGAACGTTATCGTCTATGAATAAAACTGTTCCATTATCCTGCATGTCAAATTTTTAACACAACATTTACACGTGTCGTAAAAAATGTACGAGCGCGGCTTGTTTATCGGCGCTCTATCAGCGCCGACCTTTCGCGCGCGCGGGACGCGCGAGGCCGCTATCTTCCTATATGTATCGACTATCTCCTACCTTCCCCTATAAATATCCGACGTAACACCAAAAAACCTCTTTTCAATCTCACTCGGTGATTTCGCGCGCCTCGAATTTACCCTCGATCGAGCACGCCAATAAGATCGATACTGTCGCGGCTCGCCTCTGCAGCCATAATCGCGCACGGCTCGCCTCTGCCGAGCGTGTGATAAATAAATCGGTTATTTATAAGCGGCACCTCGGCGATACTCGACGAGGACCTGCCTACTGCCCCGCGCCCTCCTCGCCCACGGCCACGCGGTCGTATCGGCATATTCCCTTCCTCACTCTTTTTCTCTATTTCTCTCTAGCTTTCTCGAACGTTCGTGAAATCGCGCCGCGGAAATGTACCAGCCCGATCGAATGGCTATTGATTGCGTCCGGAAATAAAAGCGAAAAAGGAGAGGGACCTCCCTGAGGTCAGCTTTCGCGATTCTCCCATCGAGACGCTTCCCCGCGACTCGCCTCGCGGATCCGTGCACGCGGCCGCGTGCGGCTTATTGTGTGCACGCGCGGCTCTTACGTAACGCCTGACCGTCCTATTCTGGTATCGGGTTTGGTCAGGCGCTCTCCTGATGAGGCGGTCTATGTCGTTTGCCCGTTGCGTCGCGATTGAAGAAAATCAGACACGGACCATCGAAATAATTTCGCACGGGGTCAAGTAGAAACAATGAGAGAGAGAGAGAGAGAGAGAGAGAGAGAGCTTGTTGTATTATAAGAATTTATTTATAAATGCGGTTATTTTCATTCTCAGCACAACGATTTTTCTTAACGCCTCTGTTGCTCCCATTATTTATGCGCGGCCGAAGGGCTACATAGTCGAAGGCGTTGAGATAAAAAAAATGTCGCGTCGACGTATGTAGTGTGTCCGTAAAAATAGTTTTCTACGCGGTTTTTACCTTTTTAAATGCTACATAAACAGAGTGCCCCAGAAACGGCGTGCCTGCCGTTGATTACGCATCCCTCGGCAAATTTCGAATTACCTCTGTTTCTCCCTGCCATTTTGCCGCCGCGCCGTGCTACTTTTACCGAAAATCCAATCTCTTTATCATTAACAAAGCTCGAAATATATATTAACTTTAATATAAACTCTCTGAGTAAAATTTGTTTGAAATCAATTACAGTAAAATGTTAAGGTTTTGTCATTTATTTATTAGTTCTTCCGTTTCAGGGCAGACGCAAAGCAATTTTCGTTGCGCTCTACAGCCTTCCTCGATTTAAGTGCCGCATAATAATAAAGACCGATATGTTCCTCAAGATCGCAGTATCTAATGTTCCGTAAATCCTCAATATTACACGTTTTATATGTTTTTAAATGCGACATACGTATCTAACTTTTATAACTTTATTTACTGTACTTATAGAAACCATTACTTCCAGATCATACCTTCCTCCAAAGGCGCGGAGCTCTTCGCCTCTCCTTGTGACGGTATTTTTTTCTTCCTATCTCAGCGACGATGCGCAGCGATGTTTTTTCTTTCTCTCTTTTTTTTTTTTTTTAAATCGACGTGTTAACGGAACGTCGCATTATAGACGCGCGGCTTCGGTGCTCTTCTCGCGTAAATCTTTACAGCGTGCGCCAACTATAAACGCTAATCGGGGACACTTTGTAACGCGACTTTACACGTCGTGCCTCGGGTATGTGAGGGTGTCTCAGGCGAGCGGGGCTTGAGTTTGAGTTGTAGATGGTGCGAGGTCTCGGGAAATCAATACCGTCAAAACCTCCCCTGGTCCTGTTCTCTATCACTGCTGGGGAAGGAATCGAGCTAATATGTATTCGTACATTTTGATTTGCTTCTGATTGTCGTAACATGGAAATCGCAGGAAAATTTAGAAAGTATTTTTTGTCAACATGATAAACTTTGGCTTTATAAGAAACATTACGAATATTAGTCAGTTTTCTGTTTTGATTTCAATACACTCCTAGTAATAATATAATTTTTTCTTCTATTAACAGTATATCTTCCAAAAATTGAAGGGATTTATTAAAGGGTAAGTGATAAAATATTTTATTTTTAGGCTAAGTTTGCAAAGGTATATTTGAAATTTTTTATTTATATATTTCGGCACATAATATTAACTTTCTAAATTTAAAATCAAGCATTTTTGAGCTTAGATTGTAAATTGCATGCAATATTGCATATACAGTCAATTAGTAATTATCAATTAGTAATTATTAATAGGAAAAGATTTTAAGTCTAGAGAGATTAGTCACTTTATGGCGCTTTTGTTTATGATTATTTTTTTTAATAATGGAATGATTATATAGGAATAATTTACGGAAAAAGATTTTTTTACTACGAATGCAACTATAATTAAGCGCAAAATTCAATATATGTATAATATTAATTTTCTAAATTTAAAGTTAAGCATGTATGAGCTTAGATTGTAAATTGCATGCAATATTGCGTATATAGTCAATTAGTAAATAGTAATTATCAATTAGTAATTATTAGTAGGAAAAGATTTTAATTCTAGAGAGATTAGTCACTCTATTGGCGCTTTTGCTTGCGATTATTTTTTTTTTTAATACTGAAGTGATTAGAAATAATTTATAGAAAAAAAAAGTCTTTTTTACTACGAATGCAGCTATTAAGTGCGAAATAATATTCTCACGATAACGGGAAAGCCGATTATGTATAATTTAACCGATAGTATATAATTGTCTCGAAACACGTATTATTATCACCGTATACAGAAATTATAGCATACAGTGATGAAATAGTTATCGTCATGATGCTGCTTTGAAACGTTTAATTATACATCGCGCAAAGGCGGATTTTAAAGGTGGGCAGGAAAAGGAATGATTAAATTTTAGCCTCCGTCTGGAAATATGTCACTAAAGAAAACAAAATATCGAATCTTACTGGTTACTTTTTTTATGATAAACTTTTTCTGTCCAGAATATAATTTTAGCTAACTGTTTTTCTTTCATTTTTTTTTTTGTTAGTTCGGAACGATATTCACTCAGGATGCATCACTGACGTTTGATGTTAATGTTTACTCTTTCAATTTTTTATGGTAAGGTGGAAAGAAAAAGAGCGAATATTTTCGCTAATATGGTATTCTAGATAGTAGAAAAGCAATATTGCATTTATTGTACAAGTTTGGTTCGCCGAATTTGTCAATCGACTTTGAATGCGAATGATCAAACTCTCGCGAGATCGCAAGATTGCGTGTAGCCAATTATGGTCGGATGATTGTCACTCGTCGACAGAAGACGTGGAAATGTATGCGGTATGCCATCGTATATGCAGTTGAGATTTCATCGCCCATAATCCGCAAGGATCTTCCGCTCGATGAATCGGATTTATCAATCAGACACTCAAACGCTGTATTTGTGTGTGGATGTATTCTCGGCGAAAATACGATCGCTACGGGGTTTCGTGTATGCCAGTGTATACGAGAACTTGGAACGCGTTCCACGTCGGTTCGGATATACATCCTGGCAATTTGCTTGACTTTTTCAGAATATCCGCAGAAACAGTGTAAAGCGTGTTATTGAAATTCTTTCCCAGATTGTAAAAGCTATCTCGTTTTTTGTCATTTACAAGAAAGTTTATTATAAAGTGCACATCGCGTTACATTGTTACGAAGATGTTTCCGACGAGTTTCGACTATTTTTAGTAACATAAACTTTTGCATATCCAGCAGTTTTTACATCGCACGATTAAAACGTAAAATATGGAATACTTTTAATCTTGGAAACCGTGTCTTGTATTTTGTAATGCGTCTTCTCTTAAATAGATATAATTATTTATAGTAAAATGTGAATCGTGAGTCTTAATTTAAATACAGTTTTTAATTCTCTTATATTATAAACGTTTACATAAAAACTAAAATATAAATATCTCTTAGATTATGTAGCATTATATTATTGTGTATTAACTCTCCGAGTAAACACGCTTTTCGACACTTTTCAAGTAAACACGTAGTTCTGCCGCATCATTTTTCTCACTTAAAGTATTACAAAAAAATCTGAAAAAATTCATGAAATTCTGTCAACGTTATGACTATAACGTTATGTTATAGTCGTTTTGATAAAAATTGTTTATTGAACAGTTTATTTTTAATAAATTCTGTATAGAAACGAAAAAAAAGAGTTTCTTTAAAAATGTGTAGCTTTTTTTCTATATAGAAGAGAAAAAATCCTTTTAAGATTTTTTATTTTAGCGTTAAAAAAGACAGTGCTGATTTATGTCTGCAAAAAAGTTAGATTATAGAAGGGGATCAAAATGGATAACTTTAAAGATAGAGAGTAAGAAAAATTGTTGATAAATTAGGATTAATGGTAAAATTACGTATAATTTTAATATATTTGACATTTTGCAATATTTTATTGAAAATTCATACATGTTGAGAAAAATTCATATTTTTGACGAATGGAATTTCATTTTTTGGCAATAACTTAATAAAGAAATGAGATGATGAGTCAAAAATTTTTAAACAAGTGTTATTTGGACCAAAAACGTTTTCCATAAAGAGCATTGTTACAGAAAGAAGTTTACATTTAGGGAATATTATACATGGGTCAGTGATTATATGTGTTTGACATTTGATGTGCCGATTTTTTGTAATGTCTCTAGGGCCACGACTCCTTTCTATTACTTTTTTTTTTTAGAGAGAAAAGTTAGACAACGAGGTTTGCCGATCTGACAATTACGAGTAGATATTACTTTGCTCCGGACGTCGTAGATCCACGTGTTCACACGAGGGGTTAAAACTCATTAATAATAAAATGATTTAGTTATACAAAAAGTTGACTTCTCTTTTTGGCATTTAGGATGACATTCACAGAAATACAGCTGAACTCGTGGCGGAATTATGCGCAGGATAATTTACATAATTTAGATTTAGGTGCGATTGTAATCTGGCAAGAATTTAGTTGGCTACAATGTATTATTATTATTATTATAACGTTTATTAATGATAATTACATGTTTCGTATACCTTTGACCTATAACTTTAAATATTTAACATGAGATTTCATTTTAATAACAAAATCTTACTTAATAGCAAAGCTTTACTTAAAGACTTTGTGTTAAAAAGTAAAGTCTACTAATTAAAACAATTAAAAGAATGAAAGATGATTTAATAAAGAAAATAAAAAACCGTGCATTTAAAACTTATAAAGAATAATAAAGAATAAAAAACGTGTAATTTACCAACAATAAGAACTGTGATTGATCATATTTAAAAATTTTTGTTTCTAAAAAGAAAAATTTAGGTTGAAGGTGAAATAATAAGAAAGTAAATAAAAGGAAGCGCTACGAACACAAGACATCTTGTACGCACATGTGAATTCCAGGCAGTCGCAGGTTCTCAAAATTAATTTCCCTGATTAATTTGGCTGATAAATTACCGTAGAATGATCCCGGGAATCATGGGATTTTGACGAGTTGTTTCGCAACAAAAACGAGGAGGAAAATGCCATCAGCGAGGGATACGAAGTTTAGGACCATAAGCACCATTGTTCCCCGCTTTTCTTGTCCAGCATGTTTGCTTTCTTGTTTCGCTCCACCCTAATGCTCTCTCTTTTTCTTTCACTCGTCCGACAACTTCCAAAACCGATCGTGGATACGTGGCGGCGGTACCGACGAATTTCGATTTGCATGAAATGTAAATTTTCGCCTGTGTGACAAACCAGACCTCGCCGCTGCGGCTGCAGTTGCTCTTATCGTGCAAACAGGAATATCGATTAAATACGTTGGTACGAGTCGGAAAAACTGATGCGGAAATTTATAAACTCGTTGTCGCGGCCGGAAATGTAAAACCGCGAAAAACACGTAAATTGGAAATTTATATATGTCAGTGGCGTGTGCTGCTTTCTCGTTGTTATGCAAACTCAAGTGTTACATATCGTTTGCAAGGAACAACTTTATTTATTCATTCACGCAACGCAAATTTGCAATGTTTAAAATGGATGTGTTCAATTATTGCGCTTGCTATAGATTGTAATCTATTTAAGAATAGCGGAATATTAATTATATTTATCTTTACGCGCTTGGAATTACTTTCGTAAGCCAGAGATTCGTGTTTACTTTCGCGACACGAATAATGCTGGAGCTCGTTACCGGCTAATTCCGCTGCGTTTTTTACCTCATGTGAAATTTCCGGAATAGGTGTGGGATTTTAATGTTCCCGCTTTATGAATCGTTCTTCCGTTGTCGTTTGTTAAAAAATTATTGCGACTACGCCATTTAATTCATTTTTCTTCTTTTTCACGCGCGAAGGGTAGATTAAAATAAATGGTGAAAACTCGTTTTTTTTTTTTAGAATTTAGAATCGGTGATGTCTTTAATCCCGCGAGAGATAATCAACAATCCATTAATTGTCCGTTTGGCGTTTTATCAAAACACTAGGAAGTCCGGGCGAGATTCTAGGAATACATTATGTGACACCTTCATTTAGTTAATAGTTCTTATGCCTGTGTGCGATCGTTATGCGCGCTAAACGTATGCTATTACCGCGCGAACTTCTAGGGTCTCTCTCCTAAGTGACCCGGCCTACTCTATTACATCCGAGAAAATCGATATCGCAAAAGATTCGTGATAACTCGCCTTTGATTTGAAATTCGCTCGCGAGGAACTCGCGGAATTAATTGTGCGACATTTCTTCCCA
Organism: Tetramorium alpestre; assembly: GCA_021460005.1. Classification (NCBI taxonomy): domain Eukaryota; kingdom Metazoa; phylum Arthropoda; class Insecta; order Hymenoptera; family Formicidae; genus Tetramorium; species Tetramorium alpestre. Next base: position 705,751 of record JAJVSH010000053.1, read on the forward strand.
TCGCTCCTTTTTCGCAACTCCACCTTTAGTAGAGTTTTTAGTAACATTCTTCTAGCGATTCTGCTGTAATTTTCCAATTTTCGATGAAAGTGCCTTAAGACAAAATTTTCGTCCCCTCGTTATCAATGGGCAACGAAATGGAAATAACAATTTGATCGAAATCACCGATACCGGGAACGACAAGATCGAAGAATTCATTCGACCGAAACCGCGATAAGATGGTATCTATTTCCTTCAAAATCTTTCGGAGTGACAAATCGACTCAATTCCCCCGACGCTCCATTTTCATCGTCCTTTGAAAAAGTCCGTCCTTCGATCTCGCTATCCCTTCGCCGCGCCGCGCCGCCGCGCTCTCCGATAGTCTCCAATGTTTGACGAAGTTTTCCTCGCGCAACAAAATCCCGTCTCCGCGCCGTCGACCTGCATTGAGATGAAAGCAGCATTCCGCTTCGAAAAGGGATACATATCATAAAAATTGCAACTAAATAACTTTATTTCGCTCCGAAGGCTTTCTGAGAGGTTTATCGACTCAATTTCGCGACGCGCGCTGCAGATTCGCTGCTCTTGAGAAATTTCCAGCGCCTTGCCGTCCATTTGTCTCGGCGCGTTTCCCGATATTTTCCAATTTTCAACAAGGTCCCCTTTTACGGCGAAATCATGCCTCTCCGCCTCCTCTTCCTCCACCTCTTCCTCCTCCTCCCCCCCGCGCCATCGATGCNCAGAGGGATGGAAATAGCATTTCAATCGAACTCGCCGCTGTGACTCGGGAGGGGCGGCCAAGTCAAAGGATAAATTCTATAAAAATCACCCCGCTGGCGAGCGCCATTGCATCGTAGTGGAAATCCATAGGTGGATATCCTACCCTCCGATGTTCTCCATGAGCACACACAGACACTGTAAACAGATACTGACGCGCCGCGTTTACGTATGTACGATCCCGCCACCCATACACGCGCGCGCCGCACCCTTTGTGCTAAAATTAGAAGTGACGAAGCGTATACTCACTTCGTTGGCTTCGAGCTTTTATTCGCTGGCGTTTAGACATAACGTGCAGCGGGGCTTTCAATGGCAGTGGCGACGAGAACGCGAGGAGAGGCCGGGAGGACGAAGAAAGAAACGGAGGGAGAAGCATGGGTTAGGCATGGACGACAAAAGGATACAAAGGGTGACAAAAAGAAGCGAATGAAGACGAACGCGATCGGGGCTAATTACAAAGAATGCCCTGGTTTCCGTTGGAAATGACGTTAAGTTGCCTATATACATTTTTATTTATCTTTTTCGGCGGCGGCACGCGCGCGCGTGGCGGATCTTACGATGTGCGAATCAGAGTGAAAACTCCGTGATATTGCGACGCCACGATAAGCTATATCTATCGCGTTGTAATATTCTGTCCTGCTAATTAGTTCCCAATTTGATCAGGCGCTCAAAATATACGGGGGTGAAACATGATAATGACGCATACTCGAGAATTTTTGCTTTCAAATCTCAGCTTTCTAATCTTGTGACTACGGTGATCATATTTCTTTGAGAAAAATAAAGGACATCGCCACATACCCTTCTTCCATAAATACATAAGTGCAATGTAAATTTATTATTATTCTTAATATTTTTCCTCTGAATACACACACATCTATATGAAAAAGAAGTAAAATTTTGCAAACTAAAACAATTATACGTATATAAAAGCAGAAACACATCTTTATTTAAATATTACACAAAATATACAAAGATGATAAAGACTAAAGTATAGAATATTTTATAGAACTTTTCAGAAAGGACAAAAGTGAGTTTTTAAGAAAAAAAATAAAGAACCCTGCCCTATTATATAATATTTTCTAATGGGTTTTAGCCCCCAAGAGATAGTGACAGGACCCCCCCCCCCCTAGAATTGTAGGGCTCTTATAGAGGAGCAAAAAGTTCCATTGGACCAATCCTTAGAAATAAGTCTGTCAAAAGTTGTGGCCTATTGAAGTTAAAAGAATCCAGACGTAATTGTTGTATTACACAGCCACAAAAAAAAGTGTCTTGATCTCTTGACTAGACCACAATATTCTTATGTATTTTGACCCGCTAAATTCGAAACCATCGTCAGAGTTTCGTCCTCCATCCCAGCACGTTCCAGTTTTTCAGAAAACTCGTCACTATTCGCGAAGGACTCAAAATGGGCAGAGTTCTTTAAAGGATACAGATCTAAAATAAAAGACTGTAATATAGGACAGATGGTCACCGTACTTATGATGGGTAAATATTTATACGTAATAAATGATCATTCTTTTTTTAATAAAGAATTAAAATAATTAATAAATTTTACACTTATTATTGAACGATTTCTATATAAAAATATATTGTTAATGAAAAATTATTTTTTTTAAATGGAAAATATTGCTCTTCTTTTATCGGAAAGTCGGTTAGAATAATTATTTTTAAGCTTTTTTGTGCTCATTATGTAATATGTAAATTTTTCGCTAAATGTACAATGCTAATTTAATCGAGCTACCACTACAATACTATCCCCCGACTTCCTAGGTGAAATGTTCTCCGATGCTTTGCTATTGCATGAGCATTTCAGTATGAATATTAATTACTAAGGCATGAATATTAATTACCCGAGTATATGAGAGGATCAGGAGGAAAATAGTGCAGAGAACTTTTCTATAAGGAAAGTCGATCCCACGCCTACTGCTTGATTATTTAACGCGCGCTCAAGAGTGAGTTTCGATTAAAGCTTAATAATTCACAAGTGAGAGATTAAAATTTTCAGTGAATTTCTAGCCTAATTGCAGATGGCTTACGTAGATTAGAGTCCGATCTTTTTCCGTTGGCTTTACGGTTAATTACATCATCCCTTTGCATTTGTTTTTCACGAATTCGCCATTTTAGCAGAACTTTGCGAGGTATTTATCGGAAGCGGATGGGAAAAGTATACAGATTTTCCGCTAGGCGCGCTTCAGGATTTCGTCTAACTTTGCCCGACGAAAGTTTACACAGGACTCGAACGTTCTCTCGCAATGCTCCGGTTGAAAGCGGCCGATACAGCTGCCTAAAAATGTTTCGTTAGAACTGACCGAGCGTGACGCGAAACGAGACGCAAGTGACTGGAAAGTGACGGAGACGTAAAACAAATGACAGACGTGGGAAGATAAAGGAGCGATATCGGGGAAAACGCGGGATATTGATTATGTCCATCAAGCTGATAGCGCGGCTGATCCAAACCGACGATCGACTGCTGCAGGGGTGTCGGTGAACGCTCCCCTCTCGCGCAACTTTCATTTTCTGTCAATACCCATCAGGCCCACGTATCAGCACGGATATATCCTACTCAGCGGCATTAATTGCGATTGCGTGTGTTTATTCTTATCCCAACTGCCGCCACGCGCCGCAATCGATATTCCGCATTATTGCACGCCAATTTTGATGCGCCTTGATTACTCGTCATCGACAGCTTGATAGAATTTTTTAACCGTGAAACGCGTGATTGTAACGTTACGCACGTACGTATGATAAATGAATGACCTTTTTTTATTCTAATATTAATTTTCATATCCTATACATATATTAAATTTGCATAATATAAAATCTGCGTTAGTATTTATACCGGTGCTTTCGCGTATAAATACGTAAACACGAATCGTTAAATAATAAAATATAAAAACGTAAATAGATTAATATGAATGCAAATACAAATTGCAGTTTTGATAATTTAAAGCATTATCTCCCCATACAAAGATCTTTCTAATATCGCTATTCAATTCATATGTGACATATGCGGACTTGCGATGATAAAATACTGAGTTGTGGCAATCGATAGCACGCTATCTTTAAGTAGATCGTACAGCACGGCCAGTGGGCAGACAGGTCGCGGCAGTGATTGGGAATGATTATTTTCGGGATTACACGTGTAACGGCAGAATCGCACATTTGCAATCACGGATCGTGTGCTCGGCCCGTCACGCAAGATGACGCCTGTAAATTCCGGCTTTTACAAAATAACTACTTGAAGATTAAGAAAACCTTGGACTTATTAAGCATTAGCTTTAAGTGGTTGAACTTTTACATTACCAGAATAAGATTATATTAATATTGTAACGAAGAAGAAAAAAAAAGATGAAGAAAATGTGTGTTGAGAAAGATTAAAAAAAGAGAAAAGATCCCTTTTTCAGGCATCAAGAAATAATTATATCACTATACATGTAATTTACGTATCAATAAAATATTAAACAAAAAAAATATTATTTATTTAAGAATTAATGTATTTTTTTGGCTGGTGCATAATGTTGTGTAGGTTCTTATAGGTTTATGAAATGAAATTTCCAGAGACAATAAATGAGAACTTGTCAAGGTATTTTGCCGGTTAAACCAATTGGTCCTCCACAAACTCGTTATCTCAGTCACCTGAAAAGATCTCTGTTTCCTTTTATTTTCAATCGAGAATTAATAGTAGCAGTTCTATAGCATTGACGAATGCTACGTTACTTGAAAATCTCTTTTTATTGTTCGGATTCAGCCTTTATGTTCGGTCATGCGACAATATCGCTCGAGTAAAACGAAAAATTTTAAACAACCGAATCTTCTTTTGGGATCTTATCGTTATGCTATTTTCACTGTTAATTAATTGTTTTATAGATGTTAGGTTAACCTTGTATTGTATTCGTTTCTTTTCCTTTTTTTAAATTATTGTTGTTGTAAAATAATCTTCGATTTGTGATTACCCTTTTGCGCATTTCCATTTTACTGTACCACAAAGAGGATATTTTTTTTAGAACTTTATCTAGAGTATGTAAAATGAAGAAGGTAAGAATGAGAAACAGGACCAAGGTGGAATATTTTATTCAGAAATCGATTCGAGTTGAAAAATTTCAACCTTTATTCTTCCTTGTTTTTCCCTCTTTCTCGTCTATAACTTGGAATTCCCTTCGGGCTTTGCGAGAATGGCGCAAAGAATACTACAAGAGAACGTATACATTGATATGTGTGTCTGTATGTACGTATATGTACATATGTATTCAAGGCAGATACCTCAAGAAAATAAACGATATTTTCAAGCGATTCCTTATTGCGTGCCACAATTTGCGCTGTGAAATTTAACGCTCCCTCGACAGATAAGCCCGAATTAATCTTAATGTAAGAATTGCCTTTACTTAAGCTGATAGGAGCTTAACGTTTCATATTAATTGTATACCTACTCACCCTTTACGGCTTACACTGATGAGTTGAAACGCATTGTCTCATACTCGGAAAATAAAATAAAATATTTGTTTTTATGTACAATAAATGTAATCTTCTACATTAGATTAATTACGGTAATATGGTAAAAATAAATGCCAAAGTTATATAATAATTTTGATATATGTATATGTATAACAAATAATAAAAACATTGGAAAAATAATGCAAGTCTAGGTTTATTTATATTTCAAATTGTTTCTAGGCTTATGATTTTTAAATTTACTACTTTGACGAAAAAATTTATTTTTAATATGCTACAAGAAGTTTACATTAGTTAATATTTACATTCAGTTATTGCAATCTTTTTTAAGTATTTTTATTAAGACAATAAACATGGTTGATATCTATGGGCGAGCATGTGAAGCATGTTGATCGAATGGTAACTGGATGTAAATCTTTCTTCACGAGAATGTTACCGTTGCTGTCATCCAACGGGAGAAAAAGTAACTAAGATTTCTTGGTGCAATATGAACATTATCACTATATTCGCGGACAATTTGTCTCTTTCTTCCATTTTAGATATGCCTTTCAATTATGACAAGAAACAATTTTATTGTAAATCTTCATGAAGCTGAATATGTATGTACATACATATTCAGCTTCAAATTTCACTTTGCCAAATACTTTTAAAAATAAAATGCACAAAATTTTTAGTTTCTCTTTTTAATGGCACATAAAAGTGCACAGATCTTTATAACTATATCTCAGTAAAATGATATACCTATTACATATACGTATTATCATATATCTAATGTCGAAAATATACCATCAGTTGAAATGTCTATCGATCGTCGATTTCTCTCTTCTAACAAGTAAAAACATATTCTCAAAGAAATTCAATACTTGACTGGGAGAGGACTCTGTTATTACAACTTATAAGAAATCCGATGGATTGTAATAAATTAGTAAGATTTATTTTTAACCCTTAAAGGGCACTTAATGGGTCACATAAGGAGCTACATGATTTCACATTTGCAGGAATACAGAGATATTATGAATATGAGTTTCCGTTTTGAGGAAAAGTTATCACCTTATGATTATATAAAATATACGGCCCGTCTGCTGTAGGTATATCCCATGTATTAGTAGTAGGTATATCCCATGAATGAAGTTTATATGGCGGCAAATCTTGTTACTGAATAGCGATCGGCTTTGATCGAAGAAGTGATAGAATGTTTGACGCCGCAAAATATCAGAATTTACGTAGTCGCAAAAGCATATGAAAGTATAGCGATTGAAACAGGAAAATGGTACCGCACTAAATATAAGAAAGAAAAGGTATCTGAGGATATAATGAGCTTCACTGACTATTTGAAATTGCTTTCTAAAAATGAATTTATAGCGACCAGGTTTGATATTAAGTCACAAACTAAGATAATTAAAATTATTATTTTTTTGGAATATTGATCCTTGAGAACCATATGATAAAATTCAAAGCAAAATTTATGAAAAACTTGAAGCATGTTATGAAGCTTGGTATGAAATAGAATAAAATAAATTCTGTCTTTACTTATACATAAGTATATTTTATTTAATAATAATTTTATTTAATAATAATAAATTTCTTACGAAATGTTTTTTTAATATATATATATATATATATTTCTCCATTGATTTTATAAAAATATATGTTGATGTTTAAAGTAAATTAATTTACTTAAAGCCAAAATATTGTGATACAATATAAAACACGATATAATAAGAATATATAAAAATTTTTGTTTTATACTTTCGGTTTGTACATGGCAACTATTCTCTACTTTTTTACCAGTACTTTCATCACTCTGTAATTTCATATTATTATGTATAGTAAATAATAATAGATGAAATTTTATAGGTAGAACAATTTCCTATTATTTTGAAGGATACATTGTTTATATAAATTTGGTACAAAAGTGACGATCGTATATCGAGAGCGAAGATAATTTTCAATTTTGTTAGGTATGCGATGTATAATTACAAGAGATATATCAAAAAAAAAGTAATGTTATAATATTTCTGTTTTAAAAAATAAAAAATAAAAAATATATTCTTTCATAATTATTCAAAATTCGTTTTTTTTTAAATTTATAGTCCGTTTATCAACGAAAGTACTTTTAGTGAAAGATTGACTCACATCTTTATTTCATCTTTATTTGTCTCGTTAATGATTCTCTTAGATCTCAATTTGCATATACTGCTCAATCAATTGGTTTATATTGGAGTTTATTATTGGTTTACACTTAATAATCCAAGATATGAATCCTTGATGAAACGATACATTTTAAGACTAATCCGAAGAAATTTGAAATCATAAAGAAAAAGGTATGTATATAACAAATGCAATTTTTTTTAAATTTAGTTAATAATATATTTATAAAGAATGACTTATAGTTCATTATCTCGGCAATAAAAAAATCTCGATAATATTGTATATGAAACCTCATATATTGGCACAATATTATCTGGAATATTTGTTGGGAAAGCAGTTAGAACAGCAGGATTGGCTAAACGATGATATCTGGGAATGCATTGTTCGTAAGTGTAAAAGAGAACTAATTTTTTTGTTGAAAATAATTTCCTCTGTCTCTTGGAAAATTCTTTGCATGATTCTTAATGACATATAATTAAAATTCATATGATATGTAGGTCTAAGTGTTGATCAACTCCAACAGTTTATAATAAATTTATTCAGTAAAATGTATGTGGAATGCTTAATATATGGTAATGTGACTGAAAAAGAAGCTGTAGATACTGTGAAATTGATTACAAAAGTGCCTTATAGTATATGCCTTGTTAATAGATCAAATCTTACTACATCGTGAAATTAAACTGGAGGATGGTAAGTATATAACATAATCTAATCTTGTTTACAATAATTTAAAACTAATATACACTCTGTTCCACAAGAGCGTGTCGATCGTATCTTCTGAAAAAAAGAAAATTATTCAGAATTAAACTTATGACCTTGAAATATAATTATTGCACTACAATGCATTTACTTTAGTATGTTGTCCAATCGCCATCATTGTCGATTATGGCCTGACATCCAGTTTAGATATACTTTCGACGAGATCTCATAATTAGGAACGACACACTTTGTTCCACAAGAGCGTGTTGTTTCTAATGTCGTTATTAGATGATGCATCTGTCTAACAATCGGCTTCTCTGATTTCCTGAACACTTGGCTTCGATGCTTTGACGTTAAAACAGTAGTGCGGTTTCTTGTCTGTGTGCAAAATCACATTAACGGCAATGAGCGGAAAATCTCGTCGAAAATATGCCCAAATGATGTCAGGTCATAATCGACAATGATGGCGATTGGACATATTAAAGTAAATGCATTGTAGTACAATGATTATATTTCAAGGCCGTAAGTTTAATTTTGAACAATGTTCTTTTTTTCAGAAGATACAATCGACACGCTCTTGTAAAACAGAGTGTATGTAAAAGTTTGAATTTTCTTGTCAATGAATATAATTTTAATATAAACAATTTTTGTTTCTTGTTAATGGCCTTATACTAATTATGATAATTGAGATTAAGGAAATAAAGAAAAATGAAAATACTGATTTCAATTCATGCGGAAAACAGATACTTAAAAATAAAGGAGAAAATTATTTATTATTAATATCATTTTATCTAAAATAGAGTTTGTTTTAGAAATTGAACAATAGTTTTTAATGTGTTAATATTGTTTTGATTGTTTGTTATAATATTGTATAATAATATATAAGGTGTTAAGAAAAGACCACCACTAAGTACATATAGCGTTATTGCTTATGAAAACTTGAGTCGAAAAGTCCTGAACCATTTCTATCTATTATATTTAATAAAACAGTAATTATTTTGTAAAGACCATCCAATCGGCGTTGTCCTTTAGTCGGGATTACGTCAGTGAGGCGCGTTTAATAGTATGTGTAGCGAATTTAGCAATAAATCGCTCACGCACATTACCAGGCGCGTGACTCACTATTATAACGTTCTGCCGGCTAAAGGACGATATCGATCGGATTGTCTTTACAAAATAATTACTGCTTTATTAAGAAAAATAGAAAAAAATGATTCAGGACTTTTTAACTCAATTTTTCATAAGGAATAACGTTCTGTACTTAATGTGCGGTTTTTTCTTAACATCCTATATAATTACTGTAGCTTGTCACTTTCTATTTGAAGCATAAAATAAGTGGAACGAAAATTCGTGTATAATAGTGTACTATCAAATAGGTTTAGAATTAACAGAGTGTATGCTTTTATGGCTTTTAGTACAAATTATTCAGCAATCTTGCTTTGATACCTTAAGAACTACTGAGCAATTAGGCTATACAGTACATGTTGATATATTTACAACGGGCTCAGTGGAAGATTGTTAATCAATATAATAGGTGACAAACATCAATATTTGGAAAAATGAATCGATTTATTTTTAGATATTTATGTTGGTGAGTACAAGAAAAAAACAGTTTCGAACATTTGATTTAAAGATCTATTTTCAATTTTTATTAACGAAAAGTAAAGGAAAGTGAAAAATATGTTGAAATTAAAATACATATATGTTTTTTAAGAAATTAATAATAAACAAAGACATGATGATATTGTTTCTTCAAAAACTTGTATAACAACTTGTATAACAAATAAAAATTTGAAAAGTGATGAGTAGCTTTGAACACTTGATTCGGAAATGAATTTTCTATTATTTTTAAAAATTCTGAGAAATTGAATTTTTTCATTAGATTTCCAAACTAATCATGGATAGAAGAAATTCTTTATATTTTAAAGCCTGCAACTTGATGTACTTCTAATAAAAAAATTATATAATAAAAATATATGTTAATACAGTGATTAACCACTGTATTTCTTTTACTATAATTCTTTTATAATTTTTTATAAGTATCATAATATTACTATAATTATATTTCAAGAACTTATATCTATATCTACTATGCCAGAAGAGCAATTTGAGGAAAACAAGAATCTTATAATATATGTAGATATACATGATCGTGAAATGTTAAAACGGTGTAATTATGAACGGTGTAATTCTTATTGGAAGCAGATTGTAAATCAACTATATGATTTTGATCGACCAAATACTGAAAATTCTTGTATAAGTATGATAATAAAGGCACAAGTTATTACTTTTTATAAGCATAATCACTTTACTTTCAAGTTATAAATATATCATTTAAACCGAAAAGATTTTATTGAAATAAAATAAATAAAAAATACGGAATATAATTTTTTACATGATTTTTAACTTTCGTTAAAAATGACTTTAATGGTTAAAAAATTAATTACATTTTTAATATAATATCATTTAAAAAATATACTGAGCAAAGAGCGATGTAAATTATCGATGTGATATCCTCGGTAACATCAATGGAAAGCAATATACCCGTAATAAATACCGAATGTTTGATCGATGAAAAAATTCAGAAAATCGATGATATTGTGTTATTTAAAAATAGTCAATCTTTATATCCTCTATTAAGTGCGTTAGAAAGTGACTTCTCTCAGACAACATATCTATTCAAGGAGATTAGAGTATGAGAGAAGATAAGATAATAGTAAATTAAATATGTATTTTTATATATATGTTTATATGTATTTTGCATTTCTTCTTTGCGACTTTCAATTACTTTTACTCGAAATTTATATAATGTGTCTGTATTGCAATTTTTTAAATATTTTTATACGTTAAAGTTAAAAGAAGCATTAAAACTTTAAAGTACGATGGATGAAAAAGTTTCCAATTTTTAATATTCCCGAGTGATATAGTAAAGAAGTGTAATTAATCAAATAAAAGCCACATTGTGTGCTTTGTTTGTATAAAAGGAAGTAATAGCTATTTCTTTGTCGATACTAACTTTAAGTTGTATGGATTATGTTTCAATATTGTGAAATGGAAATTAAAGTCAATTAGCGTCAATCTGTCATTTATTCATCGGACAATGTTCTCGTCTTTAGGAACGCAAGATTATTCATATAGAGATTTTGCATTAGCATTTGCATTGTTCTTTCACGCTATACACAGCGATGTATCGCCAAATTCTCGCTCTCGCTTAATCCTACAAGATTTCAACAATCCCGGTCCTTTCGTCGCTTTCGACAGTCGCATTTACACTCCGTATTAACGTGTTTTCTATACATAAGGATATCCTTAAACGCATTGTACAGTGTCGTAATCTTTATTCTACGTTTTGAGCATACCGCGCGCGGCTGGCTTGTCTCCTCCGTCGATTATCATTATTATTATTATTATTATTAATTTACTTACATGACACCTCGCCTCGCACACGTCACTTACACAATGGCGGTTAACATTACGTATCTATCTCATGTAAAACGGTTTTGCGCGGATCGATCCATCGACGGTCAATCCGTATGGCAATGTATGCGAGCGCGTGTTTTCCTTTAATCTTCCCTCCAGCAACGCGTATGCGTAACGCCGACATTGACACATTGGTCGATGACGATCTGTGTGGTCTCTTCTCGCGTTTCAACTCACGTCGATCTCCGAAAAAAAGTTGCGGCGTTTTCTCCAGTTGGTCTTTTCTTATTCTTTTCTACTTCTCTTGGCTTCACGTCCGGCTCTCACGTATCGTTAGAGCGAAAGCGAATGGGGGAGGAAAGGGGAGGGAAAGGGGAATCGCACGGATCACGGGAGGAAAGGGAAGGGACCACCCTCGGCTTTTATTCCTGAGGAATAAAATACGAGCAGTCGGTGCGTGAGGTCAAGCCGTACCTTTTTATTTGAGAATCAGTGCAGAATTCGGGGAGAGGAACGACGACAATCGACATTTCTCGCAGCCTCTTTCACACTCACCGTTACCCTCTCCTCTCATTCTTCTTCTTTTTTTCTTTTTACTCGTGTGTCTCTTTTGATTCGCACGCCATGTATTGCGTTTATAAATCACTCTTGGCACGCGTGTGTATACAATAGTGTCTTATGTACATGTGAGTATAATAATTATATAAACGAGAGCATATCGCGGGGCCAGCAGCTTGACAAATAATTTTTCGCGACAAATCATCAAAGATTATACATACTACATCCGACGAAAATCAAGGAGGAAATCCAATGTGACACTCCTTACGTAACGAGAAACTCATATACGTATATATGTATATTATATGCATGCCAAAAACAACGCGCGAGTCGACTTTCGCAGAAAGTAGGAACAGAGATGAATGTTCTGGGGACAGACTACCAGTTGCCCGTGTAACCTAGTTCAATTCCTTTGTATTTAGTTCATTAATGAATTAGTTAATATTACAATTTATTAACAGTTCGCACTATCCATTAGTTTAACGTTCAATGTCAATTTATATAGCATTTTCTTTTCACCTTTAGCAGATTCTCCTGCGTTTCGTATGTTACAATATTGTTTCCGCTATTAATATATGTATATATATATATATATATGTTATATATATATGTATATATACATATATATGTATATGTAATATGTATAATATGTATATGTATAATGCATTATCTATATATATGTATATACATATATATATATTATATATATATTATATATACATGTATATATACGCCTATATTCATATGTATATATTTATATTCGTATGTTCAAAGTATATGTGTATGTATACATTACACACACGGCGCACGGCTATACACACTATCGATAATAATGCACCGCCCGAAACGAGGTCGCTTAAGTGCATAACGAGTGTTCCCCGCGACCACTTCGCGTCGTTTAAACGTCGGAAGTAACGTCGCGAGTCCCAGGCCACGTGCTTCTCCGTCGTGTTTTCCGCTTATTACCGTCGCCGTTATACGCGGTGCTCGCGGCCGCAAAGACATACATATACTCTTCCACGAAAAAAGCGACGCCACGTCGAATATGGTCGTGACGAGGCGCGTGTCATATAAAAAAGTAAAAACAGATCGCGCGGACGCTCCGGGTCTCCCGCCGTCGTGATTCCGCCTGTAATTAACGGGCGCACCGCAATTAGCGGACCGGTCACCACAGTTGATCGCTGATTCGCGCGTTGTCGAGCGAAAGATCGTGCGGGGGCCGTTGGGCACCCTGGATCTCTCGATCAGGGGGGGGGGGGGCGATCGTATTTCAAGCACGCGCATCGCCGCTTCATCTTCGCCGTCGAGTCGAAATTGGCCGCGAGCGGATTAGACGTCGATTGGCAATTTCCAGACTAAGCCTCGTCATTTCCGGCTCGCCTTCGTTCGTCGAGGGAGGGGGGGGGGAGAGGGGACACGAGAGTGCCGCTGCTACTAATCGGCCTCAATTAGCCGCGAATGAAGACACGTTAAGCTTCGCCATGCAATACGAAACCGATAGCGTATCATGCGCGGATTTTTTATCTAATACCCGCCGTTCGCTCGGGAGACGCGAGACGCGTAAGAATGAAGGCTGCGGAAAAATTACTTGTAAAAGATGGTTGCGAGGGTGCTTCCTACGGCGAAAAGATTCGATGCCAATCTCGTCTGACACGAACAGATAATTTGGCATGGGATGGATTACGGGAACTGACTCGCGTAATTTAGACAATTGGATTAACTCGGCCGTAAAACGAAGCCAATTATCCGGTTCGTATATTATTCTGATGTCTGTCCAAGTCGATCGTCTATTAAGCTAACGTTGCACCGTCTGTCTCTACGTTCACAAATTATAGCTTGGAAATCATTTTGAAAGTCGAAAATAACATGCGTTTGATATATCAGAGTGATAATTTTCTAAATTATGCGTAACAACACTGAAAAAATATTCTGATTAAAAACGGACGAATCAAAAAAATCTTGTAGAATTGATCAAATATTTTGGTTATTATAATAGAACTCAATACTTTATGATAACCAGAATTTCTATTATAATAATCAGAATATTTCATCAATCCTACAAGATTTTTCTGATTCACTTTTAACTTTTAACCAGAATTTTTTTCTATGAAGGAGCGTTACATTTTCATAATATTTTGAATTTTAAGTAAAAAATATTTCATTACTTTTTGAAGAAAAGACAGTTTGATATAAAATTGAAAATAGAAAGCAAAAGCAGGTATCTGTATTTTTCTGAAATTTTTGTTTACTATGCGCGTAGCAGAGAAATGTCCAACAATAAGCAACATAAAGATATATTACATTACAGCATTATATAAATTATTATATTTTGTCGCTGTATGACTGTTTCGTGTTACTTTTGGCGAAGCGAATCGTTGATGGCCTGGGCTCGCGTCGCCGCTTCCGTCGACGTCCTCAAGGGGTTTCGCATTCGGCAATTACTAATAATCGATTCTTATCACAGAAGTTATTTACAAGATTTTTCATGTTTCAATGCGCCCGCACGCATTTACGCAGCGGCGGGCGAGACGAGCTTCGTACCGATGAAGGTGCGTACACTTACCCGATATACGTATCCTTCTTATTCGTCCGTGTTTTTTTTAAATCGCGGCGAAGTTAATCGAGAAATCTAGCCGTTCTATCGGAAAGAGAACCGCGCGCGCGAAAAATCGGCGTAGCGTTTAATTCTCTCAGTCCCCGTCAGAATTAAAAACTCGGACAATTATACTACTATGAAGAGAATCTGTTTCATGCTTCGTAATAAAGTGCGTGAATAAAAATGCAGAATGCATTCGCGCAATTGTAGCCAACTAACTTATTTATTCAGCTTCCCTATTTTTTATTAAGTTTCATATTTATGAATTTTTATATATTTTTATACTTGTGAAAAACATGATGGATGTATTCGTCAACTTCTATTCTACAAGTTTCCCCCCTCCCCGTCTAATGGATCTTTTATGCTGTCACCTTTAAGTAGTGCTACAATGGGGTGTCGCGTAATCTAGTTTTTGCAGAATCGGAAAATTATTTGAGACTGAGAGGATTAAACGTGCAGACGTAGTAAAGTTTTCCAAACGAATCGCGACAGGCTGAAAGAGAATTTGCGCGCGAAGGTAACCGTGTCTCTCCCTGGTCGACCTTGTAAGTGTTTCAACTTATTACGCAATATCAAGTAACCGACAAATTTCACACGAGTAAGCGCCACCGCGCGCGTGCGTCGCCTCGTGCGATTGTTACTTAGATTAAGGATGCAACAGCAACGACTTGCAACCGAATTCTACTCGCTTGTCCCCGATCGTAGAAGGCCGATAAAGAAAGAATGTTTCCCGCGAGTCGAATCATCATCCCGGCACGACGAAAGGATGCTGCGGTCCCCGTCGCCGTAAAAATGTCAGCTCTTGTACGTACCTTCGGTCCAGTTTTAATTCGGACAGCCCGCAGAATCGATACGTCGTCGCAAGAAAAAAAAAGCGTCGGCTCGCGCTGCACGATTAAACGCGGACGCGTTATTGTAACAATTTGCCTATAGTGAGCTCTTAAAGTCCGATCGACGAATTCGGGATATGTCGTGATATCGCTTGAGCTTCGTCTGTCTGTTTTTTTTTTTACCGCGCAATTACGTTTACCACAATTCGAATATTAAAAACGCAAATCGAGATCGCTTAGCTTACGGCTAAAAATCGTGCGCGATCCTTTGCGCGGTCACGCGCTCCACGCCGGGTGGAGTGTGTTAGAAGTTAGCAATAATAGTAACAATAGTAGCAGCGGTAGGTAGGTAATAGTAAGTGTAGCTTCTCTCTAGCGGTAGTAGTAATAGTAATAGTATAGTTAGTAACGACATTAGTAATTAATAATAGTAGTAGTAATGATAACCATAATAATAAATATTCAGTAGCGCTAGTAGTGATAAATAGTAACGGTAATCATATTTTAATAGTAATAGTCCTGCGGTGTGATAATAGCACTAACGATGATCGTCGCTTCCTTCGGCGTAAACAATAGTAATAATATAACCACGTGACTTTTCACTAACCAAACGATTACCGTACATCGAGTTTCTAAAGCTTAATTTGCTTAACGTTTACACAGATTCGTTTCCCACTCCCCCCCCCACCCCCTCCTCCCTCTTCCTCTTTTCTTACAATATAGAACATTTTTCGCTCGCCGTGTTCGTAATTTTACATTATTCGCGCTGCTTTAATGCTCCCATTAATTACGTACGATGGTTCGATCGCAGAGCGATCCTCTGCGTAATGCGTTTTAGTCCCTTAAATGTACAAACACCATGTAAAATTTTCTTATCGCTGTAATACTCGCTAGATTCGTTTTAATGAGCATTTTGGAATTAACAATGCACTACTCTCCCGCCGCCTCTGCCCTCGTTATCGTATATATAAAAAAATCTCCGGTGAGACGGAAACGGAAGATACACGTGTACAGCTATGTGGCAGGACACGGCCCGTATCTTCGTCGCGCGTTTAGCGTGCCACTGAAACGTCGCACGCCCGATTCCGCCATTTGATTTGTTTAACGATTTGAATGCGATCGGCGTGATCCCGAATCAAACGGACGGCACTCAAAACGCATCCCGGCGACACGGGGCCGCGTGTGTATCTTCCCTTCCCTGGTATTACTATTGTAGCAAATGTCGTTTCTCGCGAGTGTGCCACTCGAGACCGCAGATTGCGCCTCGTCCCCAGACTCCGCGTCCTCTACACGACGGTTTCGCTCCGGCGCCGACGGCCGATTTCACGACGACGTCGCGACACGCCCTCGGACTCCCACCTTCCTCCGCCTCCTCCGTCTCGCGGATCTCTTTTTATCCGCCGTTTATACGAATCGGTCACCAAACTGACCGACGCCGCGTTCTACTCGTATACTTAACGATTATCGTGGCGCGCGCTTGTTGAGAAAATTATGCTAGATCGGAGGACGCCCTGGGCGAATCTTCCGTCGATCGACCGCGCCGCGCCGCGCCGCGCCGCCTCGAAATCGTCGGTGATCCCCGTTTGATGTCGATCGTTCCAGCGATTCTGTAAAGCCTGTATCAGACTACGGATCGAGATTGAGATTAGATTAGAATTTGACCAATCACAACAATGTTTACAGAATTACTTTATATTAGTTTTGTTCTGATTGGTCAAATTCCGATCTCCCAATCCCAATCTCAATTCATAGTCTGATACGGGCTTGAAGCCCGTTTACACCGCAGATTCCTTTTTTTTTTACGAATGTCGCATCGGCCCGTTCGAATTGATAAAGTTCATCTACATATTTAGAAAAATTTGCGGAAAATTTAAGAAAGAGATTGCTTGAAAGAATGTGAAATCGTCGACGCTTGGCTTAACAAAGCTCGTTTAAACGGATCGACCAAGTCGACTGTGAGCAAATTACTATAATTATTTATTGAATCAATGATTACAAATTAGTTGATTCAACGCTTCAGTGATTACGAACACAACTCGAATTATTATAAATATTACAATCATTTCTCACTGTATTGAGTCCAAGAGCTGCTCACACTTTTGCATCGTGTAATTGCATTTTTAGTGATATTTTAATTAAATGTTACACACATCGCGAACGTATATTGAATAGCGATATCTGATATTTATTCTAACTGACTCTTATTTTTTATGACTATAGTAATGTAGTTGTAATTTTAGAATAACGTTTGCGACGAGTTTAGTTTCCTAACAGCATTCCTAGCGGCATTCCCATATCGAGAAATCGCGTGGTGTAAACGGCCCTTCAGTCCCTGCGTGCTCGCGAGATACTACTCGCGTTTCGTTGTGCTCGAAATTGTTCCTCGCGTACGTCGCGCGATTGTTTCTCATCCCGTTGCCCGTCGCGTGCATCCCGAGGATCACACAATTGTATCACAATTTCTTCTCCGTCCGTGTGCGTTTGCCGTGCTCCGCCGGGCGCCGCAGACCTACACGTTCCCGCGAAATGATTGTCGGCAATGATCGATAATCATCTGAACCCTCGGGGGGGAAAACAAATTCGCAAATGATTCTCGGTTTAATTTTGATTTGCTCGCTGGACTCTTGCCGCGCCGCTGGATCGCCGATCGCGGTCGGTGCGCGATTTACGATCGTCCGTGAGATTCTGAAACGATCGACGATCCCGATCGGTACGCGATCGACTAATCGTCGACGATCCAATTTGCGTATTCCGCTTGATGAATGCACTGTCGCTGCCTAGCACGTCTAAGCAGTTCATCAGTGGGTACGTGTGTGTGTGTGTGTGTATGCGTGTGTTCTCGACGTGTATGTGTACGTGCGTGCGTGCGTCCTGTGACACTGTTCCACTCGTGTAGACAGATCGACTGTAGGATGTATTTCAAGTCCCACGCCACGCGAACGTTTACTCGTTTATGTTTACATATTTATCTGTGAATATTTAGTCGGAACACTACAACGTTATTCATCACTGTTGCGTCGTTTGAACGATTACATATCACTCTGACATTCCGTACGCTTCGTTCGAGGTTCATTAAATGAGGCAGGGAGAGCGGGCTGGGAACGGGGATGTTTCGTCAAGACCTTCGACGACTGTAATTTAACGGTACGCTTGCAAAATGTATGAATTTTTGGTACACGCACGTTATACCGCGTTAACTTCACAGCACGCATCTACTATCAACTACGGCAGCGTAACATTAAAGAAGAAAAATTATACTCCTCGGGGAAACAAAAATTAATTATTCATTTAATAATTATTTAATTAGTTGTTCATTATTACAAGACTTTCCTGAATTAATATTAACCATTTATTTGCTCATTACGGCAGTAAACGAGTCTTGTAATATTTATTTATTTAACGTCTATATATCACGGAACTAATTTTCTTCAGAGATTAGCCATTAATCTTAATCTGTGCAATAGGACATAAGCCTCCTGCAGATAGTAAGACAGTAACTACCATAATGATAAAATACGAATACAGTTTGGAGAAAGTTTTCTCTAAATAATACGAGATCGTCAAAAAGCGTTTGTATATATCGCCAACGAAATAAACAGCAAATAAATAGAAAAATCAATTGCAATAATCCGGGGAAAACTCGTTTGCATAAATAAAACACCGGTTCGGTACAGCCCACATGTGATACGCAGTAATGAGTGGATCTGCGAATCGGTTCGGTAATTAGTCGTGCGCGATTAAAAGGTAACGACGGTGAATTTACGTTAATGAGGCCTTCCCGATATCCGCCTCAAGGATTAATTGTTTCATCAGTTCGCTCGAGGTTACGAGGTTTCTTTTATACCGCCAGCGATAGCAACGATCGTGGATAATCGACTGCAGCGTATCACGTACCCTGACGTGTAATCAATAGCGAATTAAAACTTGTTATTTCTTCTTTCGTTTATCTTTCTTTTCGCGTGAAATTTAAGAAAGAGAATAAGAAAAAATGAAATAGTGCACAAATATAAATTTTATATGCGCAACGTAATTAGTTTGCGAAAACTTTTTAATTTAGGAATAATATAATTACACACAAAAAAATACGTACGAGTAGGTAAATATACTTGTTCTAAGTATTTGGTAAGTTCATAGATCCGCAAATTTATTATAAAGTTATTATAAGCATCACATTTATTTAAAAATACTGCAGACTTGTGAGTAAACACCCAAAATAAATAATAATATTGATATTCGTAGAATCCCCCTTCTAAATCTTAGATGATTTTACTCTTATATTGACCTCAAAAGGATTTCTTTGAAATCCAGAGAAAAAATGGTATAAACAAGAGTATATTTAAGAGAGAAACAAATATTTTTCACTTTATTGAAAGAGGAATATATAAAACAGTAAGCTTAGAATATGCGATTATAGGAAAAATCACTTGTACGTAAAATACTTTTTTTGGGTGTATCTTAAACTATTATTAAAAAAATATTTTTTGCCGAAGAAAACTATTTCTTAAACAAAATAAAATAAGTAATTGCTTTTTCTTATCTATACAATGATATTTTTCTGTGTGTATAGAAATTACAATACGTGATTAAAAAATCTTTACCCAGATAGCACAAATCTTTCAAAGATATCTCAAGAATATTCTAAGAACGTCTCTATGTTCTAAGAATGTCCACAGGACATTGTTAGAGATGTTGTGTTATCTGGGTAAGTTGTTATCGAAATAAAACGTCCAGACCTGTGATTTTATTTCTTCACCGACGAACCGTACAAAATGCATTTCGGCAAGAAGCGCGGAGTCCAAGTAACGACTGCTGGAGAAGCGCGATTTCGAGAGACGCTTCGGCCACCTTAAGTTACAGTCGTCGAAAGGTTTGACAGCGCGAAGTCGAGCAACGAGACTATGCGATCCGACTGAGATATGAATCGTCGTCGCGGTAGGCATGGCCCCCATATAATGTACGTCGATCGCTCTCGCAGCGCTCGATCACGATCCACGACGGATTCACCGAGGTCCTCGAGGACTCGAGTACGTGTGACTCTGTACGGAAAGCAGGGGTGGTCCAACTTGGCAGTTTTTTTTCTTGTTTTTTTTTCCCTATTTCCCTTTCCGCGGTTTGCTCGCCCTCGTCTCGCGGTTTTCGCCTCTCTGTCTCCGCGTATGTGCGTGTTCGCTCGCTCGCTGCGTATTCGTGCGGCTCGTACGATCCGGACGAATGAGCGGCCGATCGATCGATCGACCTTCCTCCGCCGATCGACTAAATAAGCGACGCGTCGATCGCTCTTTTGTGCGCTTGTATCTCTTGCGTGTACACACACACACACACACACACGCGCGCGCGCGCACACA
>JAJVSH010000053.1:727110-739997 GCA_021460005.1 Tetramorium alpestre
CGCGCGCGCGCGCACACACGCGCACACGCACGCACACGTACGTACACGCACGCACACGCACGCGCGCGCGCGCGCGCGTACGCACATACAGAGGCGTGCATATCCAACACACAAACACACATGCACACCGTGGTGATACGCGATGTGAAAATATCGACGAGGTTGCGGGGCTGGAAATGGAGATTGCTTGTGATTTCGCGTATATACGTCAGCTTTCGAGCACGTGATAATAAGAGGATTTTTGTAACGGGAGGAGGGGAGGAGAGGGGGAACGTAGAAAAATATATCGAGCGGGTGGAGGGTCGATCGCGCGATCGTTGACGATGCGAGTTTCGTCCGCGCCTCGCCGGGTTCGTCCCCCCCCAATGGAGGGATGCGCTTAAATCGCGTCCGTTATCCGCGGATCGTGTATTCGTGGGAAAAGGAGAAAATTCGTCGAAAGAAAAGGCGACGACGGTCACCCTTGTCACGGGCTCTCTTGCCATTTGGTCGCGGTACCGCGCGCGCGTTCACCCTGTCGATCGTCCAGGCCGCACTTTTACTTTCCTACCGTTTTTTTGTAATGGTTGAACACCCCTGACTCGAGTTTCTATTTGGCAGTTTTTATATATATATATTTTTTTTTTCAAGTCCGTCTCGGCTCCCTACGAGAGACCCTCAACAGATCGCAGCATTAATTACGACTCGGTCGTAGCGCGCGTGCGTGCGTGCGTGCGTGCGTACGTGCATGCGCGCGCGCGCAAAGCGACTAACAGTAATTATCGTTAATTATTATTCTCATTATTAATAAGAAATATTATCGTTATTGTTACTATTATCGAAAGGCCGCAACAACGCTCTTCCGAGGACTGCGCGATCTCCTTTGTCTCGTGACGCCGTCGACTTGTCGCACGTCCCTCCGTCACGAGATCCCACCGGCCGTCGAGCGAGAAACCAACCCCGATCGCCGGACGGTAGTCGCGGCGATCGCCGGTCGACGATCACGATCGATAGGAGCTCGCGAATTACGCAGTTAGATTCACTAGACAGCGCGTGCTCTCTCTCTCTCTCTCTCTCTCTCTCTCTCTCTCTCTCTCTCATTCTCTTTCTCTTTCTTACCTTCGTTTTCTACGAACTTTAGAGGCGTCCTCTAAAAATCTCCGTTTCAGCTCTCGTCGCGCGTCGACTACCTACCGATTCCGCACTAGAAACGTTAATTAAGTCACTTAAACGAAATAACGCAGCCGTAAGGGAGCGTGACGTCGGCGATCGGATCCTCGTTCCCCGTTTCTCTCCTCGTGTCCCTCTCTTCCGAAATTCCGGAGACGCATTTCCCAGGCGCTTGTCCTCCGTTGAAACGCTACGACGGCGCTCGCCGTTGCTGCCGCTGGCGGAAGTGGATCTTCCTCAGCCCGTGGCTTTTCCTGTGAACGTCGTCGGTGGTCTCTCTCTCTCTCTCTCTCTCTCTCTCTCTCTCTCTCTCTCTCCCTCTCTCTCTCTCTCTCTCTCTCTCGTTCGCCTCCCTTCGCGCGTCCAAGCACGTCGCGATAAGGAATCGGGCGCACACGAACCGCACGGTGATGATTCCCAGCTGCGAGGAATCCGAGAACGCGAGAACGCGTTCCCTTGTTCCCTTGGGAGGGGTGAGTCACGCGGAAAGGCGCGAAAGGGTCTAACAAGTCCGTCTCTCCTTTTTTTTCTCTTCTCTCCGCGCTTTCCCCGCTTTCATCTCGACGTGCTCCGTAGCCACCTCCTTGAATCGTGTCGGACGTCGTTTCCTGCGAGGGGCAAAGAAGAAGGCGCGAGTATAACGCGACATGTCTGACTATTGACTTCTCAGGGATTGACACTGGGGTGGGGATGGGGGAAGGGGGGATTCTCAGATGTGCCGATTGATCGATTTTGGTGAGCTTACTTTGCCATTAAGCCCAGCCGGGCTTTTAGTTCCAGCAATTCTAAAGCTCCAAGTATGAACTTTCATTGAGAGATCTCTCTAATATATTCCGATAACTTTAAAATCTTCAACTGGCGAACGCCGGTGCAGTTAAGCTCGAGAAGATTAAGAGAAATACTGGGGAGTAATCAGGCCGGAAATTTTCTGAATCGGCAAAAAAGCGAGGGAAATACAGAAATTAATTTAACTTATACGGAATTTCGTTCGGAGCGTTTATATATAAAAAAATGTAAGAGGGCCGATAAGCAAGGAGCCGTTAACATTTTATTTCTATCCTCCATTGTAATTATGTAATTAAAACAATGAATATTTCTGTACGTGGATTGTTATTTCATGAATATTAATATACTTCTCGTAATTTAATAGACGGTTATATAAGCGTGAAAAGAGTAAATAATCTTTCTACACTAATCACATTTAGCTCGAAGCTATCGCACTATTTAGAGGCAATTTTCGATAATGAAGCAACAAGCGTTCAAATACTTGAAATCATGTAATCGAATGGTTGTATATCCGGGTTAATGCATAAATAATTGCGCTCCGGAGTGTGCTCTGGAGGCACCGACCGGCAATTAGCGCGACGAAATTGCGAGATAGAGACATTCGCGTTGACGCGATTGGATATTTTCAGCGCGTGCGACGGCCAATGAGCCGAGCTTGTTACACGGTACTTGTTAACATTTCCACGCAGTATTAACTGCGTTATGGTCATCTGCTCCGCGTCATTCGCACGTAATGATCACGGCCTAGCCGTGATCCGTGCGGTGCGAAATTTACATGCCGATTTCGGCTTCTCGGAGCAAATAATCTAACGCGTGCGCGATTAAGCGAAATCGCGATCTCGACGAAGTAAGCTACGGATGGTAATTTCGGCATAAGGAAAGGCTACATGAAAAGAGACAATTATATATGATAAAGTGTATATAATTAAATTATAATACATTCTTACCGAATATTCCAGGAGGCGCTATCCCTGGCATATTTTGTGTATTTTTTCGGTTCGACCGGGGCAGTCTATTACTGGACGATTATGTGTGGCGCGCGACACAATATCACCACCGTAGCCAAAACCGTGAATAACGTGAAGATGAACAGACAAAGCCTTGATTTTACAACAGAGAAATTTGAATATTAGTTCCACAGGTCAAATGTTTCAATAATACATTATATAAAGTGATAAAATTGTAAAATCTCTATTGTGAAAAGTCCATTGTATGTGTATGACGAATAATATAGTTAAAATTGGAAATAAAAGATATTAAAGTATGTATGTGTTCTGTATATGTGTAAAAGAAGTATCAAAAGGTAAGGCCAACTCGAAGATGAAAAAAGTGCTTGAATAGAATATATAATATAACTTTTTTTGCATTGACTATGATTTTGATAAATATAGTGTTTTATACGAGCGCTTAATACAAAAAAAAAGTTGAAACCCGTTAATATTTTGAAAAGTACCTGATGAAAAAATACTTTATTAAAATGTTTTGAAAAGCTCTCGAATTACAAGAATATGTAATAAAAAATAGGAGTTTCTATTAAAAAATTTCAAGGTGATCTTGATAACTCTATTCAAAGTTGTATCAATTTTGTTACACTATTTAACACACTATTTAATCGAAATGCAAGTCTGTTACACTTTCATCGGTACACTAATTGCCGTCAATATACAGAAAAAAGTAACAAACTGTAACATTAAAAGATGAACTCTAATATACAAATTGTTATTTAATTGATTAAATATAAATATAAAGATCATCCCACTCACAGTGTTCGACTGTTGTGTTTCAAATGTGAAATAGGACTGAGAATCGAAGCCAAAACGTCTGTAATTAATTGAATCTCACTCAATAAATAGAGCGAATTAAAACGGTAATTAAACCCTGCTCCGGCTCTAAATTTTACTTGTATTTTTATTTTTGTTAATAATTAAAAGTGCCAACATTTGAAACTTGCAAACTGGATAAAATCTTATTCTGTTCAAAATTGTATCACCTTATCCACATTATGTATTCTACTCAAGCTCCTCTTTTATTTCATAGTTGGTTGACCTTACCCTTTTAACACATTCTGTACGTTACGCTTTAACATCTTTTATTTCTCACATTTTTAATCTATATATCTAAATATCGATAGAAATACATAAACATATATAATATATAATCGAAATAGAATGTGCTAATATGTGATAATGTAACAACAAATTTCCTATAATTCAGATTATCGGACAAACAAGTTTCTCATTGATTAAAGTGATAGGTGAAATCCAAGTAAATGGTAATATTGAAGCCCAAGTAAAGGAAATTTTGAATGAAACGAGTAAGTTCGAAACAATCACGTAATGGATTCGCCCAGCGGGCTGGCGGATTGGCACATAAATGACGGACGAGTTTTTCTCATGCGAGGAACGAGGATTTGAACCTCGAGTTCCGCTGAAAAAGCTACCTCTTTGTTCGTGATTTTTCGCGAGAGCGAGATATCGGGCGCCGTGCGACCGAATCCACATGAAAGATTTAAAACATCCCACCTGTCGACCACCATGGCGGCGAACTTCCAGTCGCTAATGACCTCGTCATCCTCGTCCGCCTTTTTCATCCGGCTCGTGATGAACTGCAATTCCTTGAGGATTGTGTGAAGTTCTCTCTGCATGCCGCTGAGAGGCAATGACGCCGAAGTCTCTTCGACCGTCGCCGGCCTGGTCGACAGCGGTGTACCGTACGCCGACCTGCTGTAAAAGTTCATATAAATTATTACTCTTGTAAAAGAGTATTATACATTCTCTTTCAAGTTCAGACATTTACTTGGATCGTCGGAGAGCTCATGAAATTCCGATTTTTCGATGCATCATGTAATAATTGTTGTAATTTTGTTGTTGTAATTTTAAAATAATTTATCTTAATATATAGAATAATACAATATTTGCGCAAATGCGATAAACGAAGAAACGTCTTATGTTCGATACGAGATGATTAAATTATTATGGCAATTTACATTTTGTATTACTTACGTAAATTTTGCTCTTCAACAATTGTGAACTATATTATATCATATATATTTATATTTTTAAAGATTTTGAGAGTTGCTGAATACATACCGATCTCCTAAATCATATCTCTTTAATATTTTACAGTTTCATTTTATATAAGCAACATTTATTAACTAAAATATGAAGTAAATGAGAAATGAGTAATACAGACGAAAAATTAACATGTTATATCTTACTTTGTGCATCCTATCAGCATTTAAAAAAATCATGTACAGCTGATGTAAATTTTTGATTACTTTATATAGCTGATAATAATGTAATCAAAAATGTTATTTTCACTGAATATTTTTATATGTTTTTGAAAGAAGGTTATAAGTTTAATATTATTTTAAAATATCTTATATTCATAGTATATACATATTTACAATTATTGTAAAAATTACATTGATATTTTTATAAAATCTATCCTGTTTCCTAAATCGTACCAATACAATAATATATCAATACAAAACTGAAAATTTGTAATAATAAAACTAATTCATATAAATAAAAATATGTATATTAATTGCAAAAATATAAGTATTCAAGCAAGTTTTATTTCGTTGTCTTAACTTTTTTATTATTTATTAATTTTTAAATATTTCATTAGTAAATTATAAATAAAACAGATATTAGTTTATGAATTCTTTTACCAATTAATCTTACATTTTTTATTATTTTGATACCATAAATTTAATACTTTTTGAGGAGGTACGATTTAGGAGACATACATGTACGATTTAGGCGACTGGTTTGCTAAATTGTATCTTTTACATGTTACAGAAGAACTTATAATCCCTTAATTTATTATTAGTGAAAGGTTTAACATGTAATAATAAGTGCCTTAAATATCAAGCTGCAATTTCCAACTTTTAATTGCATTACGAAAGGTACCAAATGCAAAATATAACCGAAAATAGCGCAAGTGGTGCGCATTTGGCAACTTTCCCCTATATTTTTGCGTATCATTTTAAATAGTCAATTAATTCGTAAAAGATTAAAGTCTGGAATGAATAATTTTCTTCGTTGTGAGATAATACACTTGCAAAATATCATTTCGCGATTGAAAATTCAACGAATGTTTCAATGTTTTCTTAATTATATAGATAAAGAATTTGAAAATATTGAAATTATCACGCTCTGCATTTGAATTGGACCACTATGTCACAGAACTCGATTATCGGTTTCCCGTGCAGAGAACGAAGAAGAGAGGAAACGGATTGCCCGGTGAAAATCACTCGGCAAACCAGAAGTGATTATTGAAGGGGCGCGCGTGAAAAAAATATTAGGATGGAATATTTTGTTAAGGGTTCGGGGAGATAGGAGAGAAAAAAAAGGAGGGCACAAGGATCTCGTGGGAAAACACGGAAATCCGGGTTCGGTAGATTGAGCCGGCGTTTGTCGAGGTTCTCGCGGAAAATCTCGATATTCGATTCCGTCGCGGCCGTTTAAGCGACGGCTGACGGATTTCGGGGCTGCGGATTCCTCCGGCCGGTCGCAGTTATCGCAGAGCAAACGTGACGTGTACAGTCCTGTAATCATTCTGTGTGCTCGGTCCCCGTGTCTTCGATGCCCCCCGGTGGAGCTGTATAAAATAGCGTTGAGCGCCGGTCGAACACACGGGCTGAATTACGTGCAGCAGGATGTATTTACTTGGAAACACGTGTCCGCGCGTCACGTTCGTTCTCGGCGCGCTCGTTGCCGCCCGTCCGATCGCTCACGATGGATTATTATATGTGTTCACGCCACGGTTTTCTCTCTCATTGCTTTTTCGCGCAATGGGATTAAAATGTGACGCGGTTTTGTTTCACCTGCGTGCATACAACATTCGGTCATCACGCAACAGCCCCATTGTTGCGGGGTGAAAAAAAGAGCGCGGCTAACCGGGAAAATGGATGTCAAATCACCGAACGAGATTTTCACCGAACGCAACGACCTGAAAAGATTGAATGGACGGAGAGAACTCGATTGGTGGTATACCTTATATAGCCCGAGGCAGGATTGGCGGCGCTGTTCCCATGGCGAAAATCATCGTCGATGTCTAAGACATTCGCCAGTAAACTCTTACTGCTCCTCTCCTGCAGCTCCAGCTCCTTCATCCGATTACTCATGAGAATGGTCTTTTTTGTGATCTTCTTGCCCGGCCGACTCATGCGCAACACACACGGCAGCCATTGTAGAAACAGTATTTTCACCTGCGTGAACACCGAGTCATTGTCTCGTTAAACTTTGCTACTACATCGCGTATCGTATCGCTCTAGCAAAAATTCCCAACTTTATTTCCTCCAATCTCGCAACGGCAACAAAAAAAAACCGTTCAGAAATTGGAGAATATAGAATTTTAAAGTGATATCGCGTCATATGCAAAGTTTGATATTTTCAAGAGATTTACGATATGTAGTTTAACCTATGAACACTTTGCGATAAGCGTCTCCCTCTAAGGGATGGCAGGTATTTCTTATTTTAAAAATACTGTTAGGATAAAAGTTGCAAAGAATTCTCAAATCGTTCCCCTATCTTTTTATCTGTGTCGACTTTTGTTTAAATTAATTTGTCTTTTAGAGCAATTTAGCGCAACTTCTTTGATAATCATACGTGATATCCGCATATTTTTACTCCTTTGTTGACAACTTTAAAAAGAAAAAATACCAATTTATGGAAAAATATTTATTCGGTAACTTCAATTTTGGCTTTTTTATATCTAGACTCGATAGTTGAGAGTTGCATGTTTCTTCAGCGAAATAACAAATCAAATTAAAAATTCTATGCCATGCATATTATATTAACATACTGTGTAAATATACACTACGGATGTTTTGTAAACGCAGTTTGAATCCGGGGTATTCAAACAATCCACATGTGTTGACTTGCATGAAGAAACTTACATTAACTAACTGGCACTGGCCGGGAGTGAGTACCAACACCTCGAAGGCATTTTAAACTTCCAAGAAAGCACTGTTTTCAATGGTAGTTATAGTCAGGCCGCAAAGCTTACCGTGCAAAACGTATTGCTAACCATTACGCGAAGTACTCTCTACGTGCAAAGGTTTAAATTATTTCGCATTGTTTCGAGTTCACAAAGTTCAGTTTTTGCCTCTAGTTTTCGTAGCAATTTCCACTTTCTTTAAATAATGCGATTAGAGATATCAATGTATATATTGGTGTTGTTTCATTATAATTATCTCTTAGAGAATATTATTTCATTCGAAATAATAATGTTTTCCAAAAATCAATTTAATATGCATTACACCACATTTTATTATCGCGATTATAAATTATATTGTATAATTTCGAAATTGCTGCCTGTTCAATTATAGAGCGTAATAGAAGGCAGTTAAATTTGTAACAATTTCAATTTATAGCGTCACTACAACAATGACGATAGCAAATGCAATTTCGGCTAATCCGTTTAGTTAAGCAGCTTATTCCGCTATATATCTACAATGATTAATCTGATCTTTAGTTGATTGTGAAATATTTTATTTCACGATCGACAAAAACTATTGATATGAATTTGCTTTCAAAGCAAATTCAAGCAAAAACTCCTATGTTTAATCAATTTTCTTACAGATTGGTGTATGATACACAATCTGTGTTCCACGCTCTACAAAGACCGCGTGAGTGATAAATATTTCAGTGGATAGTAAAAAGCATAAAGTTACAAAGGAAACACATAAATAACTGCACGAATGATTACATTTATCAACGTTTATTAGCGTTTATTTATTTATTAACGTTTATTCAGTCATTAGTGCTATTTGTTTCATTCGAAATTACTTTGATGACAAATTACCGTTGTTTATTTCAACATTGCGTTATTAATAATGCATGCTACATTTAACGCATTTATATTATATTTGACGCCGTGTTACTTGTCATTAATTAGAGCTAATTACAGTCAATTCAATTGTATATATTTTCTTACCCAGTTTGGCATGACGTATCTGTCGGGCGATCTGTGATGATAGTTGAGCACCAGAACGGTCAGCACGACGCTGCTTGCCACCATGAACATGATGCAATTGAAGTATGATCCTGAATCGCGAGGTATTTCCGAAAATCCCCCGAAGAAAGAAGACAAAAAGAAGGTGATTAGTCACGGAAATAGCGCCGATCGAAATGCTGCTAGTAGCTTTCTCGTCGAGAGAATGAAAGATTATTCTTCTGGATTCTCTTACTTGAGATCGTAATCGTCTCCGCTCCTACTTGATATCCTCCATTTTTGCCCGGCATACATATTCAATAATCTTTCATTCGCTTGTACGAGTGCTCGCGCGTTTCTGGTGCGCGCGGAGAGGCTCAAAAATTCAGACATCGGGAGAATATCCGTGTCTGAAATGTTTTAACGCGAAGCGCACTTTAACATGCATTCCAAAGGATAACGCCATTTTTCGAATGCAATTTTCACGGATTTCCTGATATTATATTTATTGAACAAGAGTGTGCTTTCAATTCGCTCGCGAGTCACTTGGAATTTTATGCCTTTTGGAAAGTTATGCCTTTTTTCCTATTCTCTGTAATTCTCGTGCGTTAGCTCTTTTTTCACCTCTTGTCCCGAGGAGGCCGGCCACCAGGCCCTGGAACGTCGATTCTTTTTTCCATATAATATAGTAAATAACGTATACGGAGCATTCTCCAGATGCGGCGAGAATTTGAATCTCTCCATGCAAGTGAAAAAAACACACACGCCCCGATGACACACTCGCAGTCACAACACACGGCGGTTCGGTGCCATTCGAATGGACCTGTCACGGAATCAATCCTTGCGACTCACACTCGAGGCGAAAGTTGAGAAAGAAACAAAGAGACAAGCGAAACAAGCGTTATTATTATTATTTGCTAATACAATAATTGGGACAGAACAGCTAAAGATAAAAGTTCCATATATATATATATACATATAAGAGTAAGAATAGCATACACTACATTCAGCAACAAAAATATCTATAGGGAAGACGTCTACGAGATTCTACGAGAAGTTCTTTAATCGCGTCTTTCGCACTTCTGTATTGTTTGGACAGGCAATAGAAATGTCTGAGGGATGCTGCAAAGATACCCAAAGGACGTTCTATTTTTTTCTTTTAAAGGTTTCCCTTAGATATCTCTGTTTTCTTTCGGGCTTTCATACGACTTATATTTAAGCATTTTCACTCATCTAACGGGGTTAGCATTTCCAGAATTTCTACTAGGATAGTCGTAGAGAATACATCAATAAGCGTAACCCAATTCACCTGCTCGAGTTACGCTGAAGTCAGCATTTCTCATTTCGCCAGAACAGTGCAGGTAACTTACGCCAGTTTTCTGGTGTTAGATAAGCGAGAAATAAGAAAATTGAAAATAGAATGTACTTACTTGCGCGCGGAGTACGTGTACAAAAAGAAGGAGGCAATGGTGTATTGCGCAGAGAGAATTGCGACGGAGAGAAAACGCTTACACTATCATGCAGCTATCGAAAATGCAGTTTCACCGAAAAATGCACACAAAAGCCTTCTGTAATCCTCTACAGTTTGTCATCGGCGACAAACGAATCTAATAATTCTTAAATGTAGAAATACAGGGATGCATATCGTGAGAACGTTGAAACTGCGGTTAAAACACTACGCACTATGATTGGGATGTAATTTGTCTCTCGAATTTTTTATTACCGACGCGGCTACATTGTATCATCGCGATTAACTTGGAATTCCTTAAAAAAGTTGTCTTGGAGCGTTGGGGGTCTGTAATCGAAGTTTATTTCAACTGCAAGCATTATATATACATCGAATATGGGTTAATTAATATATACTTTTTATTTTTGTACTTTATTTTTATATCAAATTGGTCATCATTGGAAAAAGTTCATCCACTTTCTCCCATGACGAAAATAATTAGCTCTATAATGCATTTAAGCAGCACTTAATCGACTTTAAAATCGATTTTTAAATCTATTTAATGTTTCGTTAACGTTTCGTTAAACGTAAGCAACTTAAAGTATTCTGGCATTGTATTTCAAGCTGTAAAATATTTTAATATCCCATCTTCCCTCGGATTATCTTTTTTTTTCTTTTTACAAGCAAATAACTTGCTTGTAAAAGCCGTTTATAGAGCGAAGCAACGTTATATCGTGCGAAACGTTTTTTGTAAATTATAGATTCTCGAGCGATACATTTTCATTTGCTTCGTCCTGATTGCATACACGCGGATGCAATTGAATATTTATTCCTCTTCCTACGATTGCGAAGATTCGCTCATAATTTTAATTACGGGTTCCCTAACTTTCCCCCTAAATTATCGGATCGCCATAGCCTGTCGAGGCACATCTGAAAATACTGCATTGAAACAGGGACTCGCAAATGACTCCGAGTCGAGTTGCGCGCGAAAATAAAACGGAGGAACGGGAGAGCTTCGATTGGCGGCGAGTAAAATACTAAAAGGGTTGCCTTTTTAACTTCTCGTGTTATCTCAGCGGCTATGTTTAACGGTTCCATAAAGCCCGGCACGAGCGTCTTCAGACTGTGATTAATCGCCGTGTACGAAAGCGGCTATCTCCTCTCGTGCCTTTATTAATGGATCCTTAAGACTCGCCTGCCATTACGTACCAGCTGTATATTTATGACGTTTCGAGTTACTTAATCCTTCTATTGATCGTTCGCTGGTGATGCGATCTATCATGAACGCAAAATCGCTTGATTAATTCACAAGAACGGTAGCTAGATGAGATGTAGAGAATTACGATTCTAAAGGCAAAAATATTAAGTATCTTTCTCTAACAGTAATATGTCATCTTCGTCAGATTTAAAGCCAAGATAAATTATTATGTAGAATTCCGAACAAAGATCTAAGGTACCTTCAGTTTCCAGCTAGTTTTATTAAATTTGGCCTCTTCCCCCCCCCTCTCTCTCTCTCTCACTCCCTCATCGAGATGATTGCTTATGTATATTTATTGATGAAAACGCTCTTTGTTTTCGCAAACAAATTTATTTTTCACGGATATTAGATCAAACAATGTATTCTCCTGAATTTTACATGTCATGGCGGCTTTTACATTAATGTAGCATGACGAGAACATTATATTTTGGCGAAACTGCTGGTACGTGCAACGGCATAGCTAGCGATATTTATTTCAAATATTTGTTTCGTATGCACGTGGGCAAATATGAGATAGCGGACAAAAATTACGTGTAATGTGAAGCGTGAAAAGCATTTCGCTTCTAGCTTTATTAACAAGTTCACCCAGCTGTTCGATTCGGTTGTGGCAGGTCCGAAATATCTTTGCAAAATATTCGACTTCAGTTTCATGTATGCTTTATTTCAGCTGTCATATGCTCCAATTTAATTATATCCGATGAAATAGCTGACGTCGTCGAATTTCCAACTGACAGATAGGTCGTAATTTAAATTATTCCAGCGAATTAATTAGTTATTACATGCATTGCATCGCCGGGCCGGTTAATGTGATGGTTAATGCAGAATTTACGAATCATTGTAATGAACGTCGATGTTTCGCCGCTCTACGAAATAATTTGGTGAGAAAACAAACAACAATGGCGCGTGATTGATGAGTCGAAGAATTGCGTTTATACATTGTAATAAATTAAAATAAGATAATCTTGAAAAAATCTGGCACGGATTTTATTTTTTATATATATATATATAATACATTTTTTGTAGTTGTACAAACAATTATTTTCCGCGATTTTTCCGGAATTAGTTGGCCTTACGAAATAATATGTCATCGAAGGAATTAAAGAAACATATAAAATAGAATTTGAATGATGTATTTCGTTTCAGCATTAACCTGACACGGTCTTTAATTGCGGTTTATAGTTACGGGGCGTTAAGAGTTTTACAAGCGGAATAACTTTGCTATTGAAGAGACGCAAGAGTGGCAATTTAAATTCTTCTCATTTTTTACAGCTTTTATAAGTTAATTTCTATGAATACATATATATA
>JAJVSH010000053.1:750426-764365 GCA_021460005.1 Tetramorium alpestre
GTGGTAGCAACGACAATGGCGGTATATAAGTAGCTAGTACAGCTCAGAGAGAGTGACTTGTCATACGCTTTACTTATCGTACGGCTACGCAAGTTGAAGTTTCGCGACTGCAGAGCGACAGGAGGCAGCCTATAGAAGTGGGAAGAGAGAAGTGTAATGACGGTGGGTAATTGTTAGCGAGGGAAGACAGTTTTAAACTCTTGAGTGGCATTATGGGATTATGATCGTGGGACTGACGTTTTAATGCGAGGAATTTTTGCCCGACCTGAAATGTGTTCCGTGTAAATTCTTCCGTGTAAATTCTTCCTTTCCTTCCGCGATTTCCGAGAACGAGCGCTCCGCTCATATCATGTCCCGCGCGATGTTTAACTTGGCGTGTTTACGCGCGTTCTAATTCTTCTCGCAACCGCTTATTTTACTTGTTCCGACGATTACTTTACGTCCGAGATAAAAAAAAGGGAGAGGGGATGCCAGTCAAGAGCAAAGAGAATACGAGAGCGGAATGGGTAAGAGAGTAAGAAGAAAGTGAGGAAAAAGAGAGAGAGAGAGAGGCAGATGGATAGAATAGAAAGAAAGAGAGAAAGGCGGAAAGACGGTGCTGGAAAGTAAGAGATCATTTCCTTGGTTCAGAGCCTTCGGTGCAGTTTACACTTTCACGTGATACGTTTTACCACTACCAATGCAATGCTAAACTCGTAAGTTCAGAGGGTGCGCTAACACCCGGTCAGAGATCAGAGACTCTGCGTAGGAAAGAGATTTGCAGATTGAGATCGAGCGTGATAGCATTCGTAATCACACGTACATTCACACGCGCACGCACAAGCCTCGTCTTCGCGTTCTCCGGTGGCGGATCGCGGAGTTGACGGAAGAGATCTTTACCGTCGAAGCAAAGCGTGTGTTAGACCACGCGCGCATAACGATCGCTGTAAACGCTGAGCCGTGAACTGTACGCGAGGTCACGCAAGTGTCATTTACATAAAAAAAAAAACAAACCACCGAGATTTGATCAGCGATTAAATGAAGACGTAACTTATTCTGAAAATGTGAGATACGACATTTGATCAACTAAAGTTTGATACCATCAAATAAGTGCAAGCTCATATACGTTAAAATTAAGAAATAAATAAAGCCAAACCGAGCGATTAATAAATCATATCAAAGATGATTTAAGTTTATTATAAAATAAAAAATTAACTAATAAAAAAATCAACACGAAACGTTTCAACTTCACAGAGTTCTCTTCAGCCATGAAATTACAATTCAGAGTATCATAGAAAATTAGAAAAAAATTTTTTTTTTAATTATGGATACCACGTAATTTTTAGATTCGCAACTTAAATCGACTTTGATATTATTCATTAATCGCTCGGTTTGGCCTTATTTATTCCTTAAAGTTTGATACTTTCGCAATGTGAGACTCGAAATAAAAAGATCGATTTGATAAGTGAGCTCACTTAGTTGGTCATTCACAGTTCACGGCTTATCATTTATCGCTCGTCTATGTACGCGCGATCTTGAAAGGCGATAGATTTGAAGGGTCGTCTCTCACACCACGCGCTAAGAAGCAGGTGTGTCGCTCGCTCAAGGAATTGGAGAAGCGACGAAGCACTACCGCTTGAACGGC
The DNA here is from genome assembly GCA_021460005.1 of Tetramorium alpestre. Lineage (NCBI taxonomy): Eukaryota > Metazoa > Arthropoda > Insecta > Hymenoptera > Formicidae > Tetramorium > Tetramorium alpestre. Next base: position 752,051 of record JAJVSH010000053.1, read on the forward strand.
GAAAGCTCCGTTCTCCATTGGAACGCATCTGTTTCAGAGTTCTCTCCGCGAACGAACATGCATGCTTCTTCCAAAGATTTGCACATGTGTAATCAGACGTTACGCGAAGGTGAATCCTGCCGTTTTGTGGTGACAGTTGCGAAAAAGCGACGAGCCGCTAAATAATTTGCTCAACACTTGACAGATAAATAAACGTTATTTTTTATAACAACATACAATAAGAAATTGTAATAATTACTATCTGCAAGTTTGTTCCTTTCTTTTTTAATTGGAAGGAAGTTCATCTAAAGTTGATCTAAATTTATCTGTCGAAAGAAAAATTAAAATTATAAAGTTATGTAATTAGTATTTATTTTTTATTAGATGCATTGAGAGCTCAAAAAAAATACTACGGCTTTTCATTTATAAAAAAAAAATACACAAAATGTTATAGCAGTTTATTTTAATAGTGACTTGGCATTAGATATTTCATTAAAATTCAATCAACCGTTAAATTTATGCCGTTGGCTCTATTATCAGATGTGAATGAGCTTTTGGTAAGTCGATTATCAATGCTCGTCTGTTTCATGTATATCATATCTATGCGCGTAACTATCCGAGCATGCTTGTACGCATTGCGTTGCATAATTTGCATTTCATACGGTGAATAATTCACGCATCACAGATTTGGCATTATTGCAAAAGAATCGATCTCTATTAAATATCGCAATTGCGCCGCTTCTGTGAATTGCAGCCACATTTACACGCGTATTGTAATTATCTCTATGCCCGCCATCGAAATTGGCATAACAAATTAAGAATTTGCACAAGGCGTACGAAATCGTCTCTGCGATGTTACGAAACACGCTGATCGCGGGATCGCTTTTTGCGAAGACTCACAGCCTCGATACGTTAAGTCGTATAATCCTAAGTCCGTATTCATATCCCATATTTATTCTTACGATCGCATGACTCCCAGTCCAGGATAGCCTCGTATACGATCTTCATATTAGACGATAAAATTCGGAACGAGACGGATTTATCGTTCAATATGGGATATGGATGCGGATATTTAAAAAGCCCTCCATTCTCAGAGACCGCGTAGATTCCTTTCCTTCGTCGTCGGTAATTTGCTAACGGCGAGTGCGATCGAACGAGCGCATACGCGACTGAATGTCGCAAGTTTTATTACGCAAAATAATAAATAAACGACGACGCGACGCAGAACGCAAGCATTTAACGCACGCGCGCATGCCCGTTGTATCTCGCGGTCGTAATTAAGAATGACGTATCGCTGTTTAATTGTCTGTCGTATGATTTATTTGCCACAAAAGCGCGGTGTGTTGCCTGTAAAATGAGCTGTATCCTGTGCTGCACAATGTGTGTGTGTGTGTGTGTGTTTTTCTCTATTGTCTATTTCATTTACGTTTACATTTGCACTCCCGGAATCTCGAGACTTTGAGATTTATCACAGGTACTTGCGGCAGACTGTAACATGCGGAAACCGCGTTGGAAAAAAGCGGTAAAGAGCGAGTCGCAATCGAGCCAAGAACCATTCTTTCCATCGGCCAAATTTATAGTTTAATCGTCGGACAATCGTGAGGAGGATAATTCTTCCAGCTTTTCGCATCATATCATCGTGTGATAATACGGCCAATGATTTTCGGCTCTCTGCAGAATGTGTTGAAATATCTTGTATAGCCAAGGCTGCAAAAACATTAATTTCAACACGCTACTGCTATTTATCGATTAATAATTTCCTCTGATGGCCAACAATGTATATAGCACATAATAACGAAATACGTGATCTAATTATATCTTCGTTACATTTGTTGAATTATAGACGTGAATTTATGTCGCCGTAATGCTCGGCAGTGTATATCAATCACCCTATTTGCATTCAATCCAAGTTCGCATGTATATCCCGGTTAGTTGGCTTTGCTGTAGCCATCATGGAAATTACATGACGTTAACGTATACAATAATTGCGTTTGAGTAAAATAATCACGTCAATTTGGAATTCATAAAAGTATCTAAAGCTTGTCGGAGTACAGATTTTGAAATAAATCGAGAACAACCGCGCGCGTGATAGATAGGAATCGTAACGTTTCGTGTCTTTACTTAAAAAATTAAAACGCACAAAGGTGTGAAAGAATTCTAAAAATTTCTCAAATCCGACAATAAAATCGAAGTCTAATGTATTTTACATACGTTTCTAAAATTTCCACTTTCAATCGAAAAACCACTAGTTTTCATTTTAAACTTTTCAATCACAATTTGAAAATGATACCATGTTAAATGCGATTTAGTTCGCAATGTTGTTATACGCCGACATGCAAATCTCCTGGGCAATGCGATTTTGCCGTGCGTATCGACAAAATAGACGTAATCATCGCAGAAATTAGATTAAAACTGAAAATTCGCGACACGATCATCGGTCGAACAGATATCATATTCTTTCGGGGCTGAATACAAGCAGGAGCTTGTGATAAGCTCGTTAATTAATTCTGATGATAATTTTGTGGATCAAACTGTTTGCTTTGACCATCCTGGAGTTTCGCATGTCTGCAATAAACGTCCAACGACGAAAAAGATATCTACTCAACATAAGTGATAATAATTCGAGTCAAGTGCAACTATTTTATTTAGTATTGCATCAATAGCGCGATGACAGTAATATTAAATCACGTCGTCTTGTATATATGTTAGATATTTGACCGTTAATCGCGATAATGGCACGTTCTGTGATAGCGGCAATGCGGCGTGTCATCACGCTTGTCATCATTGCTGTTGTCGCTGCGAATAAAAAGGATAGGCGCAGCGGGAGCACGGGAAACATTGAAATATTGCTCGAAATCCAATCTGACACTGCTAATTCGGTTCACTCGAATATTCACTCGTATCTACAATATATGCGGTTTTTTTCATCTCGTTGGCAAACTGCAATTTCTTTCTTTTCATTTCTCTACAGTTAGTTTTCCGGCAAATTTTTTAGAATGCGCGAATAACTTTTGAATCATAAATAATTGAAAATGAAATGTTTTTTGCAGGAGCGGAACTTATGAGAAGCAATTAAACAACACGGCTTTATTGTACGTTGAAATCAAAGCGAGCTTGTCTTTTTCAGAATTTTAAAATAATTAAAATAAAGGTTTCAGAGAGCTTTAACGATATTTAATATTAAATATCAATATTAAATGTTAAATATCCAATTCCCCGTTTTTGAATATGTTTTTGGATATATTATTAAAAATAAAAGTGGCCGAAAATGAAAATTGTCACCGAATAGAAATTGCGTATTCCGCGGTTATGATTACAAGATACCGCGAGATGCAGGATAAGCGAGAGTTTGACGCGGACTTAAAGCTCGGCATCTATAAATTACAAGTTATAACATATGTGCGTCTCGTTTTTCGATAAATATTAAACTCACGCTGCGTTGTATTAACTCGATTATTACATACGTGTGTGTTGTCGGCGCCCGTCGCACTTGTTTTTGCGAAATTGGATTTCGACGATGCAGCAACGATACAAATGTTTCGAAACGCGCCCGATAATGAAATGGTCATCTATATTCCGCCATTCCCGTAGCGATTAAATTAAACATCATGCGCATTCTTTTTTGCGTGATCGCGTCGAAAATCCGACGCGCGTTCGCGAGATAGATACGATCGCGAAATAATTGTGAATTAGCCGGCATAGCGATACGTTCCGAGCGGGTGGGGGGAGGGGGGCGGGGGAGGACTAAAGCGGGAGGTCGGAGATGAAACGTCGAGCGAAATTCACGTCGAATGCTAGAAGGGAATTTTTTCGCGAGCGCATGTCGACCGGAGCGGCTTATATGTTCGCTCGTGTCTTTGAATTTACATAAGCCTTTAAATTTCCACCGGCTGCTCCGGCTGTTTCTGCGCGGCGTATTCGATACAAGTATCCTTAGAGACGAAGAGGCTGTCGTAAGTATGCGCACTCTTGCCTCCGTTCTGCGAATTTTCGGACGGCCAGAAGCCGTTTTGGAGATTAAATTCCTCGCAGGAAAAGAAATTTCAGTGTACTTTTAACGGATTTTTAAGATAAGTGAAGTCTCGCTCGGGCGTATGAGTAGCAAGAATTGAAGTGCTCCGTTGCACTTTTACCAGGGCCGTCCTACTTTCCGTTTGTATCTTTGCTGCATATTTCTCGCGATAAGTAATCCGAGGGACTTGCAATCTGAAGCGATTCGATGCTTGTTTCTGCGATTTCAGATTGGCAACATGTACATTCTCCATTTTAAAGCGCGCGAAATACATCTCGTCTCTCAATTATACACTGAGAGAAAAATATAATTACTTTTGGCCTCAACCGTAATTTTATATTTCTAACACGAAATACGATTAACTTAACTATATGTATATCATTATGTTAACAATAATTATTAAGAAATATTATAAAATTGTGGTTGAGGCCAAAAGTAACTATATTTTTCTCTCAGTGTGTAAAGCACGGGTACTCATTGTGTAATGCACGATCGCGATTGCGATCGCGTTTGCGTCTCTTCACCAATTAGAAAAGAGCTACTGGCCACAAGTTCTTTCTTAATTGGTTAAGAGACGCAAACGCAAGCGCAATCGCGATTGTGAATCGCTAGTGTAATTCGGGCAGAACATGCCACGCAACAGTGCAACATGCTGCAACCATATTTTTCTAGTGAGTACGTCTTGAACTCTATTATTCATTAGATGAATATGATTGCAGCAACTGTTGCGTAGTATGTTACACAGTGTAGCGAGTACCCGGTTTAAGTTTCGTCAAAGGCGAGTATTCTCTCCCGAAGGAAGATGACGCGTAGGACGGAATTCGTTTGGCAGCGATGCGGCAACTTGAAGCTGATTATGCTTTTTGTAGCGCGTCGCTTCGAAGTTAGCTTGCGAGCGATTGGCTGGGTCAGTTTTCGTTTCTCATTCATGAACCGGTTAACTTCGCCGGGGAAATATACGGCGCTCAAAGAAACGCGAGCACCGGAGGAGGAATTGAAACGGGGTGATAAAAGGAGCGCGACGCCGAGTTGTGCCCTGTATTCAGGAGACGGACGATAGTTTACGAGCTGTGCACTTATAATATCGTAATTTGCCACCTTCTGGATTATGACTCGTAAAGTTTTACCGCTCAGAATTGAATGTGCTGCATTCTGTTCGTTTCCCGCGCGTCGAGAGGCGAGCCAATTATCTCATTCCCCGGGCTTCTTATCGGGGCATTTATCCCGTATGATTCGTCGCCCATAAAAATTTATGACATAATTAGCAATATATGTAATGGACTGTGCGCTCACGGTAATTTGTCATTGTAAAATATGCACTTTATTATAAAATCGTTAGCGTCACGTTCGCGAGGATCTCGGGGTAAGATTAACCAACTAAAGCGTGAGATCTGGACAAACTTTTGAAGTAATAACTTTTAGATTTTGTTAATTAACCTAAAAGATTGTAGAAAATTCCCTCTTCTCTGATGATTGAGAAACGTATGTTCCTTCCTTTTGGCTGAATATACATTGCAGAGGAATTTATTCCAAAGTATTTATATAATATATACGCGTTTATGCTACAAAATGAAATTATAAATGCAGACGGCGATAGTACAGCATTGTGGTACAGAAAAGTTTTGGACCATCAAGTACCGAGAAAATTATTCAGGAAGTAACGAGCTACTCTTTCCTCTCTTGAATATTAAATGATCCTATAATCTTTATTTATGCGATGCAAAGTTACTTCGCTACCGTCAGTGCAATCTGACTCGATCTAGTGGCATCCTTTATCGCGCAATCTAAGTTGGTATATGAGACATCCTGATTGCAAAATAAACGCTTAAGCAGTTTAATCCTTCCGTAATTGTTTCTCCTGCTACTAGCGCGTAATTATCAGATCTCTTGACCGTCGCACATATTCTCTGCATTTCTACTCAATGCCTTCACGGTCGTTTTGGCCAATGGAAAGAGTAAACCTCGATCGCCACTATGTTAAAATGGCTCTTTAATGCAGCGGTTCTTAGCTTCTCCGGCTTGCAAATGTTGCTTGGCTTCTCGTTAAATATTCGCGTATCTCCATAAAAAATATGCCTAATTTTATTTCAAAGTTATGCAAAAATAAAAGCTCGTCTTTGCATATTTTTTTTTAATTCTTAATATAATGTTGTATGTAAACCAAGTGTACAGTAACAATAATTCAAGAATTAAAAAAAGCCTTTTTATTGCTATATATTGTGATTAAAGGAAGTTTATTCGCACAAATAATGTTCATTCAAAAAGTTAAGGTTTGTTTGAATACTTAGAAATATCGTTGTGTGTCACTGTGTATCGTGTTCTGTAGTTGTATGAGTGAGAATGACATCAAAACTTGAACAATGACTAAGCTAGAAAATATGAGGAACCGTAAAATGAAGAGAACCGAGTAGTTTATAACAGAAACTGTCTCTTGTTATATTTACGAAATCCAAAAGTGCAACAAGATTTAAAAAAAAAACTCGCGTGCTTTGTAACGTCCAATAACTTCAGTTTAGATAAATTCCTGTTGTTGAATGTAAGAATTAAAGTGTCTGAGGAAATTTTGAGGAAAATTGCAGCTGCCGCGTTTGTCGGGTCTTACCTGATGACGTACAAGCATCGCACTCGTATGAAAGACAGTTTAAGCAGTGATTACATTCAGCAGACATTGCCTGTAACGTATGTACATGTCCATTCGTGTCTCGCACTCAGACACACACTCGCGTGTATTCACTCGTTCACATTGCGCCATTTACTTGCGTTTCCTTCGCGTCCTACATAGGCACGATAGAATATCGTATCGCCGAATTCATTATATTACACAAATTGCACGTACCTTTCAGTTCTCATCAAACACATTCTATTGTTTTTCGCGTATAATCACGAGATTAGTAATAATAACGGCTGGAATGTATAATAAGTATCCGATAACCCGTCTTTCTGACTTGAATAAAATTCTGCACGCGCATTGTTTAGTGTAACACATATGATGGCACATATGTGCCATCCAGGGGAGAAAATGCAGTGGCATTTAATTAAAATTCGAGCATCTTTATCAAGAAATCTTGAAATATCGAAGCGGACCAGCGTTAATTCTTACTGTCTAATTACAATTTATGATAATTATGACAATTATCAATTGAACATGTAATTATCATCGTGGAAATGTAATATTCCATTAATATCTGCCATTCTAGTTTGATCCATCATTATGTTTGTTGAGAACGTCGGCGAGGCGACACTGAAAACGTATCATCATCAAAACGACAATGGACTTGGACCACTCGTTCGATCGCATGAGAAATGATTTTGTGGAATGTTCCTTAATTTCGATAGTCTGCGTGCTTTTGACATTCTTATGGCAAGCATTAGGAAGAAAGAAGGAAAGGATCTAGGCGGTCCTGTCGCGAATGAAAAAGGGTGCGACGTGCGGGGAGTTTTCAAAACTGTGGCAATGCTCAGCCGAGGTCGCGCGAAGAAGATCAATATTTGTGTTTTCTACGTCGATTTTTCTCTCCGAGTTACTGATTCTCTCAAATCTTCCACTCATCCATATTTGAGAATAATCGCGTGCTGTGACAATGAGTGAGTCTAATGAAGTATGCCACGTTCCGCCGAGAGGGCCGTATTCGTGGACGTGGACATGGGAATAGGGATAAGGCCTTGGCGCAGCGATTTACTAATTTTGCCGATTCATAGTGTGCAGGCGGTCAAGTCGCAGAATGGCACGATCGAACACTATGGCCCTTATCTATCCCAATCTAGAACGTTGTTCGATATCCTTGCACGTAAGGGCAGGAGCGATTTGAAATAAAATGGACTTTGGACAACCAAATGTCCTCCGTTTTCGACAGCCGTGCTTCTATCCTCTTTCTCCTCGCGAGATAAGAATTAATTAGCAAAAATATATGAAAACGAAATAACTCGAAACAGAGTAAAATTGCTTTTTTAAAAACAGAGATTACTGCGTGACGGAAATTAAGATATATCTCGGCTTGGATTACAAACATGAGTTTTATTATGCAGCTTATTTTATTTTGATACGCGGCGCAATTGGAAAATATAATATAAAAAGTTGTCCAATTTGGATACTTTAAAAGAGAAATGTGAGAGTCTGCGGTAAATTGTTTGTACAAAGATATAAACTGAAATAGAAATAAAAAAAATTGTTGTTCGTCAAGCCTTAATGATTTAAGATAAGGTATATCAAGGATAAGAAAACTCCCCACAGCGTCGAGTTTAGCCTCGTCGGGGTAGGTAGGTAGGAAAGGTGGATCGGTACCTATAAGTGGCACCGCCTCGGAGGTTCGCGTCAACACGTGGGCCACCAGCAGGGAAAACACCGTCTGTGACAAGAGGATGGTCACACCTGCAACATCATACACACACACACCCGCCTAATTTCGTATCCTGCATATCGGTGTAGACGACGTGCATGTGTGCGTGAAGCCGATCGATCGATCGATCAGCCGATCGAGAGACCGTATGCATTTTCCATTCACATTTTTCTTCCATTCGAATATTGCTTCTCGAGAGAAAGGGAAAATCTCCTTCTACGGGGGGGACGACGGGGAGAGGGAAAAACCGAAGGAAAACGTGGGTGGTTTCCGCAAGGAGGAACGAAGGCCGATGCTTTCCGCGGAACTTGGCACGTTGCGCATTATCTGACTGCAACTGCGACCACCGACCGCAATGCAAGCATTTCCACGCTGCTCGCTTCTCCCCCGCCTTTTGTCGCACACAATCGGACTTTACGGACGAACTTCGCAGAAGTCGCGCGAATTTCAACGGCGCCATCGAATTTCACCGGCGCGGGCGCGCCGTGGCCGCTTCGCGAGAAATCCGGCAGGATACGTGGGCGGCTTTCGCAGAATCGTCTGTGTAGGAGATAGGAGATAGAGATCGCGGTGAGAGAAGATGAACAACCTTGACGGCTCCCGGGAAATCCAGCAGTTCTCCGTAAATTGATGCCGCTGTTTTTCCAGCGGGCGCGGACTGCGCCGGAGCGAGCGTAATTCTGGCACTTTGTAGTAATAGATCACTTCGGAATCCTCATATGGAAATGATCGCGGTGCGGCTGGAAGATATTAATCCACCGACGAAATATATATGCGGAACGGAAATGCCAAACAAACTCATTGCGCTCGCATTCTCGTATCTCGGACAAACGAACGAAATTCCCCCTTTGTGCGAAATAAATAAAGCCCCTTTTTTTTCTCCACGTCAGGAACGCCAGGAGCGAATACTTTTGCATTTCACATATTTGTTGCAACTCGGTATCATTAATTGCAATCCGGGCTTGTACGCCACGCAAGAAATGAAGCTTCTCGCACGCGTGCACGTCGTCGGCGCGACAAAAATCCAGATGAATTACGTTCGACGACAAAACGATTCCCATTCTCAAACTTCTTGTCTTAAGGTAATCTCATCCAAACGATCGTTTTTCTTCCGAGATGGAAAGGCTCGTCACCGGCAGGGGGGTCAAAGTCGCTCGCCTCCAGTCTTAGATTGGATTGTGCGAGGGCGGATATTCCGAAAGATCAAAGGGCCCTCGCACCATCTACCGAGTTGACCGATAAATCGGCGTGGACATGAGAAGCCGATCCGGTAGAATCGCAAACGTGTATCCGATTATCGGATACACCAATCTACTTGCTACTGCTACTTTCCCGATAAGACCAACGAGCAAAGCCGCGCCGATGCTCGAACAGGCAAAACCGCTCCGTCCGCTGGTCGATTCGGACCGATTCGCATCCAAGAAACCTCACGAATCGATCCACGCTGATCCCTTAAATCGGCTTTGTTCATCTTTGGACGCGAGGGATTTACCCGGCATCTTGCGAATACGTGGAATTCGCGGAATTCCAGAGAAACGGGGTATGCGGCTATCCGTTCAATTGAAAATTCATGACTAACCGATTTTCTCAATAAATTCGCCCTCGTGCGCGCGTCAATCCGCGATTCGATTCATCGTTTTCCCGCGAACTAAGAAATTCGTGTAAACTTTAAAGTTGCTCATTGCGTGGAAGCGTGTGATAGGTCTCGCTGGCACCAAGATTGGATCCGTACGTGCGCCGACTCGATGATAAAATTATGGATTATGCAGATTCACGAATAAAGAGGCCGTGTCACGATCCTGCTTCGGAAGGAATCATCCATCTCTGTGTGACAGTGAAGATCCGGCGCTTGTTCTGTCAGTCAACAAACACACTGTTTTTATCACTGTTTCTATGATATTCTACGTCCTCTAATATTCGGAGCACAATCATTTTGCTATTATTATTATTATTATTATTATTATTATTATTATTATTACAACAACTAACTAATTAATTCTCTCTTAGTTTTATCATTATAAATTGAGCACAATGTGATTAAAGATTGCTCTCGATAATTGCAAACCTTCCTGCTTTTTTCTTCCATCGCGCCGGGAATCAATCTAATCCCCTTAATCTCGGCGGAGCTATTCTTTCGTTTCCGACCGATACGAGATTTTCCCCGATTCGACGGCAACGCCCTTCATACGTCTGCACGAACCTCGTCGCCTTAATTCATTCTCGATTTCACGCCCTTTGTCCTTACTCGAGTGGGCTTTCGCGATGTCTATTAGCAATCGTGTTCTCGTGACGCGAGAGCATCCGCGGGATCGTGGCGGTTTCAGCGAGAGCTAAGAGTGGGGTCTATATCGTCGATGAATATTTCGCGTGACACTCGTCTACCGTGCTCGATCTTCGTGCGAAAGCATTTCTGCGACGGTTCTTTGTAGCGAGAGACGCTCGTATAGCGTGTGGCGACGTGTTACCAATGATCCCGGCGACGGTCCTTTAATAACCGACGAAACGAGTGAGATTGATTGCCGTGGATGTTTACTTTATCAGACATACTCAACTTCAAGAATGTAGACAACTACAAAAAAACGATCCATACAGCACAAGCAAACAAGAGTTAACAAAGCCCGCGAGCGGAAACATCGACGGTTGTGATATGTCGCTCACGATCTGAATCTTACCTCTTGTCCCGATAAATCGTTATCACGGATACGCATCGTCTTGAAATATAGGAACAGGCAGAAGAAGGAAAGCGAAAGGTGGGAAGAGATGTTAGAGCAAAGATAGAGTGAGAAGAGAAAGTCGGAAAAGAGAAAGAGAGAGAGATGAATGGTTAGTAATAGGATATGTCGGAGTCGAAGATAGACCGCCAGAGAATTTCGCGGGAAACCGAAAGAAAATGAGATAAAGGCAAGGCGCAGGAAGGCGCAGCGACGGGAGGGAAAAAAAAAAGAGAGAGGGCGAAACTGGAAAGGGGACGGATGGAAGCTCAAGCTGATTCCATTTGCCTGGAATAATGTAACCCCTCGGCAGGTGCCGGGGCATATTGCGCTAAACATCGCCGCTTGGAACGGGAATGAAGACAGATACGGTCTATAAAGACTGAATTAATGCAGCGCCGCGTAATTGCGGCTAGGCCTCGCAATTATTATCATTTACGAATTTGCCGCGAGGGTCAAAGCTCTCGCGTCGCCCACCGAGCTGAAACGCGGCGATGGCCGGATCCGAACGGAGCGACGTATTTCTTCTTCGCGCCTTTAAATATTCCAACGCTGATGAAGCGTTAATAATGCGAGCGCGCGAGGAGAGAGAATTAGCTTGTTACGATTTGACCTTGGAATCGCGCACCACGCGAGTGTGTCCAATAATTATGGTCTTGTGGGACCTGATGATTGAGCGAAACCGTTGTCTCTTTAATCTAACTGCGGCGCTCAATCTTTCTCATGATTATCAAAGCAGAATTGAGATGCTGTTTACGTTACAAAGAGAATAATAAATTGGGACTTTTTCTTTTCTCACGCGCGTACAACAGAAGATTCTTGGAACGAGGATAAGAAGTCAGAGAAATTGCAACGCGACGCTCGTTACAATTCGCGAGGTCGTCTCCAAAATGAGATGTACGAAAGTTTTGAAGAATATTTTAACAAAGCAATCTCCGAGAGGTGAGAGAGAGGGAGAGAACGCGGAGGCACGAGCGCCATTAGCGATGCAATCCCGACGCCGTCATACCCGTCCGCATCCTTTTGCCGCTTGAAGCAACAAGATCCGCACGTGGCCGACACGTGGCCGGCACGCGCGAGTCGCGATTAATTAGGTCGAGAGTTCGTATACGCCGAAATGCATCGCACGCAGCAACGTTTCTCAATGATATCGCATCCGTGCACAAGGCTATACTTGATCGTGGTCAAATAACTCTTCATTATATGTATATAATATATATGTAGGTAATACACGTATATATATGTATATATACATATACACAGATACACAATATAT
>JAJVSH010000053.1:769396-863174 GCA_021460005.1 Tetramorium alpestre
CGCAATATTCGAAGATATCAAAAAATAATATGCGAAGCGGCAGCCGTGGAAACGTAGGAAAGGAAACCAAAGACGTTGCGGCGGAACAAACAAACGTCGTTCGTCAGAGTTAGCGGCCTGGCTTTGTCCTTATTCCTCATTATTCGTTATTAATATACGCGGATCGTTACGTGACGATGAATAAGTACCTCTGTAAGACTCAAAGTACAATCGACCTCCTCATTAGGCCATAAGATCGGGTAAGCTCAGAATCATTCATGCTTTCATGTGCTAAAACTCTCATTCGCGAAATGGGAGTAAAAGATGAGCGACAAACAAAGCTAATGATTTAATTTGATATTATTTCGCTATTATTTTTTAGTTAAACGTTCAATAAAAAAAATATAAAAAAAGTATAACAGGAAAATTAGTGCACTTTGTATATACTACATATATACAATTACGAATGTTGCCTTCAAAGGAATTCAATAGTGGGCAAAAATTCTTATCCGCAGCACAAATTTTTCAAGATGCTCTTAATCTACCGACCTATTAAGCCAAATTCTCACGTCAGTTGCAACGAGCGCTACATCCCTCTCGGAATACGGTTCTCCGAGCATCGGATGTTAAACGGTTGAAAATTTGTTCTCTTAACGTCGGTTGATAATTTGTTCTCTTCCTGGACGGGAGTATAAACTCGGAGTTTACTAGCAAAGAAGCCACGAGTCGGCGGCCGGGCTGGTGGTTTTCCTCCGGAAATCTAATTGTAACGCAACACATACACTCGAAAAGGGTATAAAATTTGATCTCGGACAGCAAATTTCTATTATCCGTAACATTTTAAGCTTAATGACTACTTACAGCCGCGGGGAGCAAATATCTGGTATACTTAAAAAAGCGTTTCCAGAGAGACGAATAAATGCAACTGATAAGTTTACGAGAACTCGAGATTATGGTATTTGTTCCCTTAAATCATCGTTATACGAAATATGAATATTATTATAAACAAGTAAATGACGTTTCTTTCATTGGAATTGAAAAAAATTTTGATCAAAAACGGACGAATCAGAAAATCTTCTAAAGTATTGAGTTCTATTATAATAACCAGAATGTTTGATCAATCTTGCAAGATTTTTCCGATTCGTTTCTAGCTAGAATTTTTTTCAGTGAATAAATGGGAAATAAATTTTTTTTTCCTACGACATTCGAATAACGTGTGACGGAAAATTTTGAAATTATCGCGACTGCCGTGGCTGAAGAGCGAAGTGTCGAAAAGAGGCGAAGGGCATTTTCTTGGCTTCGAACGGAATCATTTGAACGTGACAAGTGAACGAAAGTGCGGTGTATCGCTTACTCGAGGATCGCGCGAGCAGCCAATGAGGCTTCGGGTTTCCTCCGTCTCGAGTATTTTGCGTTTCCGCAATTCTTTCTTTTTTGTCCTTCCTTCAAGCCAGCGCATCTTTGCGCGCAGTTTCGTAGCTAAAGCTTTTATGCAAATCGCCGTTAGCCTTTTCGCCGGCGTGGTGAGGCGAGGCGAAGCGAGGCGAGGCGAGGCCGGAAAGTGCCTCGCCTTCGCGCTTGCGATGTTGCCACGAGGCTGGTAATTGTTGTCCTAACAATTTAGCACAAAGCTCCCTTGTTTAACCGAACTATTATCGCTGGTATATCGCCAGCGGGACAAGGGTAATTGGCGAATTTTACTTCGAGGTGTAATGCATACCGGAGGTAATGCACCGTGAAAACTATGACGCTGGTTACGGTTCGCGCGCATGTAAAGCTGTCTCTCACCTGGTCTCTCGCGAAAGTATACAGAGTGCTCCGTAAGTGCCCCGCAGGCGGAACCTAAGCTCAAAGCGGCTCTATCTCAGGCAAGATTTAATTCCGCGACGTGATTGCGGACGTAACGAGAGCTTTGAAAATTATGGATATTTGCTAATCAGCAATGCATCTTAATGAGATAAACATTTGCCCGCCGTCTTATTTGCTCGTAAAAGTGAGCAAACTAAGATGTTTGGACGCGAAACATTTTTTTCAAATACTTGAAAAAACAAACGCAAAACGCGGCGATAAAAATTTAACGCACGTAACACTCGCGCGGAGGTAATTGTAAAAATGCAGGCATCGGAAAATATGTGTGAAAAATCAGTTTCGATCACGTACAATCCACATAAGTCCATGGATTATTTACGATAAAAGCTTTTCGAGACTCGTTGATCAATTTTTGATTTACATTGTGTATAATGTACAATCGCTCATACGAAACAATCGCATTGTCGCTCGGCTGCGACAAAAGACAAACATTTTCGGAGCACTCTGTGTGTGCGCGCGTTCGACATATGTGCATCCACATAACGACGAAGATACGCGCGTGTCATAGATACATTGCCCACGCGTGATGAGACGTATATTCGCGGGTATTCTACATTTGTCTTTTTACGGTCTGTGACTGTTGGCGCATGCCGCGCCATCGAGCGCGCACGTGTTTGTGTCGCGTCGTGTCGTCGGCGGTTTATTGGAAAATCAATTGCACGTAAGGTGAATTATTCGACTCGTTCGGCGAGACACGAGGCGCGCCGTTCGAGGAGGGGAGGCCAGACACAAGAGGGTTTGCCGTCTTGCGCCGAGCCGATATTGAAACCGGGGCGACCTGGTTGCATTGCACTTCGCGAAGACTGACGCGTCGCGACATCGCGGAAAAGAGGCCTGTCTATCCATACAATGAGCCGCGAACATCGCTTTGCATTTATAATCTCTCGGGAAGCGCGATAAAATTTATTTTGTATACCAGATGAGTTTGCTATGAGTTGTTGCCTTCGAGTTGCGAGATAACGCTTCGGAGCTGTTTAAAAAAGAAAAGGCGCTCCGTGTTTTCCGAAGACAATGTTATATAAATCAATTTTCGCTTAAAGGATTTTTTTAATTTCTCCTCCCTTATTAAGAGCTTTAATTCTTCCTGCCTTAATAATAAGAGCTTACGCGATCTATTGAGGGCCAAATAAACGGATTCTCCTTGCCGTTTCACGCAGAAGAATTGCATTCAAGCGCGCGTTTTGCAGGATCTTGCAAGAACTTTTTAATCAGAAACGTTCTTTCATATACGGCGAAAGCAATATCAAAACGCGACGCTATTCTTACTCCGCAGTTTTACTCAGTGATATTAAATTGTTTCAGATATTAGAAGCAGCGGGAGAACGTCGTTGGTTTTAAGCCGAGGAAGCAACTGCTCGCAACCGTCAAGGATAATCGTGAAACAGGTCGAGCGTGCTTCGGCGAAAACAGATATCATCCCGCTCCTCTCTTTCGGGAAAGAGAGACGTGATACGCGACACACACATACACATACACGCGCGGCGGTCTTCCGGTTGCAAACATTCCGTATCGTCGGCTTTATTTGTGAGGAAGCACGAGAAAGCCAGGCCAATTGAAGCCGGAGAGTTTCGCACGTGCTCAGTGCCAAGTTAAACAATTTTGTTTACGTAGATGGGAACGCAGACATTTGGAAGATCAAGTTAAATCTGAAACCGACAGATTTGGCGATCTGTAACAAGGGCGGCTGTAAATGAGGAGAAAACCGGAATTCGTTCTTCATTTCCCATCTGTTTCGACTGATCCTTTACTTACGTAGAGTAAGTAACACGGTAAATCTCGCGGTTCACGTACGGACGGGTACTCGAGATTTATCGTAAATCTGAAGCAGATCGCTAGGAATAATAAATCTTTTATCTATCTATGCCGTGTAATAACGGCGCGTGAAAGTGGAGGGCGAATTGGATTTTAGATTGAACACTCGCGCATTGATTCACTCCTACGCCGCGCCGCCTTGCCCCGGCAACTTTTTCGATCGCCAGGAAGCGCAGTTTAGCTCCAATCACTCTATTCCCTTTGAGCTACGAGTTGTTAGCTTTCATCCGACTTATCCTTCAATCTTGAATTATTTGATCAAATTAAGTTGTTTACGAAAAGTTTTAGCATGATATATTCAGCGATGCCTCTGAATATTCTCAAATCTCATTTTTATTCATCGGCACTAGAGGCACCAGGGATAAATTTGGATTTAAACGTTGCCTCTATCGCGTCATAATATGATTAATTAGACACGCCAAATATTATAATAAAATTAAGCTTTTTAAACACTTATGTATAAAGTGCACGCGGTAAAGTTGACTTGATATGATTAAGTATTAAACGTTGAAATAAAATTCTGGCTAAAAACGGACGAATCAGAAAAAAATCTTGTAGGATTGATCAAATATTCTGGTTATTATAATAGAAATTCTGATTATTATAATAAAACTTAATACACTTTATAATTTACAATAACCAGAATCCCTATTATAATTGTAGGACTGATCAAATATTTTGGTTATTATAAATTATAAAGTGTATTAAGTTTTATTATAATAACCAGAATATATGTGATCAATCCTACAAGATTTTCTGATTCGTTCGTTTTAACCAGTATTTTTTTCAGTGAATTTGATTAAATAATTAAAGAATCGATTAAAAATAGTCGATATTGCAAGGAGGTGTCTCTTTGGCACTTGACACGTTTGAAACTTTTCGGCATAGATTCGGGATCGTCTCGATGCGATCGGTGAGGCGGAAGATCGCGAAAATCGGAGTTGTATCCCCGTCATGAAGGAAATATGGGTGCGCGTTTTTCCGCTCGGAGAACTCGAAGCGAAGTAAAGAAATAAAGCTATGCATCGTTTACGCATACACACACATACACACATCCACATTCGTGCCGACTCGTTCGCCCAAGTTTCGCGCTCGCGAAGAGTTTCGCGCTCGGACTTGGAACGCGAAGCCCGTTCGTTTCAGTGACGAAGCGATTTCACGAGCTTCGTCCTGCCGCTGTGCAGCGTGCTAATTCCCCGTCGTGAATCTCACGTAACGATGTATACACATAATTTGCATTGCGTGAGAGTCGCTCGTTACATGGTGGAAGAGAAAATACGTTTCGCCCTGTCGACTCGCTTCTATCGCTTATTTTCATCGCTAACTGCCGTTATCGAGACTCATTAAAAAAAAAAAATTTTGTGAATTTGATTGAATATTAGAATATCTTCTTCTTCCTCGATTGCGCTTTACTTCTCTCCAAAACAAATCCCGAAGCTTTCCGTTTAATTAGGTTCCATTAAATTCTATCCTCCTTCGCATTCCCAAGTTTCTCTGACTGAAACACCGACTGAGGACACTTTGTTAAATGTAACGTTCGCGTTCGGAGGGAAAATCTCGGCGCTCGATACCGCGCGCGTTAAAGGTGACTGCGCATTCGCAAGCGGCGCGCTAACAATAAGTCGAGATTCGTGTCTGCGACGGCAAGAGGTAAGTGGGTATCCGAAATGAGGGTGCGAATGGGATGCTGACGGGAATTCCGCGTTTTCGCGAGCTTATATAAATGGAACGGGACCTGGCGGGAAGGCGTTGTGTGCGCGCCGACGGCATGAGAGATTGTCCTGGCGCGGTGCGCGTCGCGCGTCTCGCGGCGGAAGCGTGGGAAAGGCCGCCGGTAAGCGAGAGACGCGCTGCATCTTGCCGCTTAGATTAGACATGGTAAAATGCGCCGCGGAGCGATGTCGGCGCGCACTCGCGCCCGCCCGTGAGGGAAGTAAAAACGAGGAAATGTGAAAATATGAACGCGCGCGCGAGCGAGCGAGCGAGGCGAGCATACGTCCGGAGCTTTTCCTCCATTTTTTTTCCCCTCCTTTTCAGACCTTTCCTTTTGAGAGGAGAACAGAGGGTCGACGTAGCTTCACCGCCGCGTGTGAAATGCGCGTTCAATTTGTAAGAGAAATGGTAGTTTCTCACGCTGTCACCGCTCACTCGGGCGATACAAAATATTATTGTCACGCATTGTTTGATTAAACTTGCTTCTCGCGACTATTATTTTATTTATTAATGAAACACGAATTTCGGAAACGACTGTAGAATTTATAAGTCACAGAATGTAATTAATTCAGCACAATATGTACACTGACAGAAAAATATAGTTACTTTTGGCCTCAACCTCACAATTTTATAATATTTCCAACGATAATTGTGGTTAACATAATGATGCATGTATTTAAGTTAATCATATTTCGTGTTAGAAATATTATAAAATTACTATATTTTTCTCAGTATACACTGAGAGAAAAAAATAGTTGCAGTAACTATAAAATTATTATGATTTATAGCTATTTTTGGAATCAAAGACATTTTTATAGTTATTCAAACAGTATAAATTATGGTTTAACATTTTATTAAAGTCATCCTTATAATCATAATTGTCTATACAAGTTATAATTACGGTGACCCTTCGTTCTACATTACAGAAGATAGTCCTTTATTTTAGATTTGTGTCCTTTAAATTTACTTTTTTCTTGAAAACTCGCTTTTGTCCTTTATTTCTGAAAAATCCTACAAAGTCCTATATTTCAGTCTTTATCACCTTTGTATATTTTGTATAATGTTTAAATAAAGATGTGTTTTTCTCTTTTTATATACAATAATTGTTTTAGTTTACAAAAATTTCGTTTTTTCATATAAATATATGTTCAGGGAAAAAATATTAATGTTAATAATAAATTTACATTGCACTTGTTTGTGGAAGAAGGGTAAGTGGCGGTGTCCTTCATTTTTCTCAACGCGCGAAATGCAGTCACCGTAGTTATAATATATGATTGTTGTTAAGTAAAATGAGATTTTAATTTAGCAAGTTGTGCTATAAAATAATAGAAACTACAATTGACATTATTATAAGCATATGGTTATTATTACCAATATTGTAATAATGTAATAACTATTATAAAAAATGAGATTCCCGACTATAATTGTTTTACTATGCAATTATAGTCGCAAATACCACATAATTTTTCTCTCAGTGTAGTTCAATTATTAACGAAATTTTTTTCGTCCGTTTATGACTCACATATACTTTGCAAACGATTTTACGACCATCCTGCAGAAAGGAATTTTACGTAAACGCACGAGCGAATGTAAAATGGAACGTATTGCAGAATAAGGACCTAATATTTGGACTCGATTGTGGACCGTACTTTTTTTGGCCGTTTGCATTTTGCCCGCATTTAATTCCTATCGTCGATGCCGATGGAGGACCTCAATTACCACGGGGGTCGGCCATGCATTTGATCGCGACGCTTTACAATGTCCTCGTGGGGTAAGTATAGTAATCGAGTGACCGTGCGTGGTAAAAGGATAACGCGCCATATATACGTTTCGAACGTGCTTTGCATCGAATTTGCTAATTAGCAAGCACTTTGCGAGCTCGCAGAGAACTTCGTCATCGTGTCAGTAGTGAAAGCGCGCACGCTCGCGCTTTAGCTACTCGTGAAGTGCTCTCGTCGCACTGAAGAGTACACTTTGCTGTATAATGGCAGAGAGAATATCTAAACTTCTGCGAGGAAAAAAATGTCCCTCGGAACATGAAATTTCTTGCGCGCATGCGGCATATGCGAGCTGCGAAATATATTCGCGTGAAACGTAATTTAGCAAAGGAAAAGAATTGAATAGCTACTTTGCGAGGAAACGACGAGCCCTTTGATCAATTTTGCGTTGATTTTTTAATAAGAATTTAGTTTGACACTGCTCTCTTTTTCTGTTATTAAAATTACATTGAAATTGATATCGTAAAATGTTTAAAAATTCAAAATTGAAGAGAGGCAATATTCGTTATTTATCTGCCTTATCAGACTTGTGTTAACCGTCGATTTTTTTTGTCAAAGAGAAACATACTACGACACGTGGGGGAAAAATGCGCGAGGCATTGAAATGTGTGTATTTTTTTGAGCAATACGAACGGTACACGGAAAAATAAATTCTAGGTAAATTTATAAGATGCATTTAGTAGTAGCAATTTTGAAATATTTAGTTAGTGTTACTAAATGTAATAATCATAACAAAACATTTGATAACAATTATGAATATTTCATTTTTGTAACATTATTTTCATAATGACTTACATGTTTAATTGAAACTATTTCACCAAGATTCTTGGTAACTTTTATCAAGACTGGATTATTATAATTACGGTGACCATATTTCTCTTTGAGAAAAATTAAGGACACCACGTACCCATCTTCCACAAACAAGTNCAATGTAAATTTATTATTATTATTAACCCTTTCAGGACAGGCGGTTAGTTATAGGGAAGCATGTATACTAAGGGTTTTTGGGGGTCGCTGAATCCGAACCTGAACATAGATTTTAAAAATTCTGTGACTCAAGATGGCAGAAAAAATGATAGTCTACCGCTAAAGTTTGTGTGGTACTGATAAGCTCCAAGAAGAGTAAAACTGGAAATCAGTCTAGATTTTCACTAATTCAAATTTAGAGAGTATGAAGTTTCACAGAAATTGAGCTATATTTACATAATTTGGCATCTTAAAAATATTTGATCCGCCATTTTGAATTTTACATTTTTTCCTTAAAATTTGGAAAGAGCACCGCAAAAATCCATGTACCAAATTTCACGTAAATTGAGCAACTTCTACAAGATGGTAAATTTACGTCCGCCATTTTGATTTTTATATTTTTTTACTTCAAATTTGGAAAGAGCACCCCAAGAAACCCCAAGAAACTCCAATATACCAATTTTTCTGAATATCAGATTGATAGTTTCTGAAATACATGCAAAGGTGATAAAGACTCAAATATAAGACATTTTATAGGACTTTTCAGAAATAAAGCACAAAAGTGAGTTTTCAAGAAAAAAATAAATCTAAAGGACGCAGACCTAAAATAAAGGGCTGCCCTCTGTAATATAGGACGGATAGTCACCGTAATTATAACCAATCTTTCTTTTCAGTGTACATGCCCGCGCCGGTGCTGAATGAAAATTTAGAAAATAACTCGAGGATCGGGATATACATTGTGTAAAACACGAGCGATGTACTACAAAAAGATGTCGGTGGCAAGCGCTGTCTCGCGCGCTGTTACACGAGGGCGCATCGGATTTCTTGCCTAGCGACGAGTTCGACGTAACAACGCGGGATGCAAAAGCGCGTCACGGAAATCGATGGACGCCAGTCCGAGCGCGTCGTTTTTCTTGTCTGCGGACGGCTGACAGATATTAATTCTCAGCAGCTGTCTTCTCTCCCGGCGACCCCGGCCACCCCCGCCCTTCTAGAAAGCAGAGCGGCAGGGGTGACTCGCTCTGACCCGTTTTGACCTGTCGTTAATTAATTTCGCAAGGACACGGAAGGCCGCACCCGCGAGCGTCAACGTTGCCGTAGAGGCACGCGGCGGCCAATTCTTTCGACAGCTTTTTCGCATTCGCTCGCGCGAGCCGTGAGCGGTGAGCCGTGCCGCGCGAGAGTAAGGGCGCCACGGGCCGATTATAAAGTCGCAACGTTGACAACGGATCCGTATTGATAGAGGGCGATTGACGCGTTTTAATTTACTTCGATCAACGCGGCTCGATAAAACCGTCAAGGCGTCACCCGCGCAAAATGGATGGCGGGCGCAAATACCGAAAAAAGAGAATGGACCGCGGGACGGGTGGGGGCGGGGGAGGGAGAACTACGAATTGACAGCTACGATCAGCTCTCGCGGTGGACGATGACATACGACTCTCAAATGAGCTTTTCGTGACTTGCGCGTGAGATTCCGTTCGCGAAGCCGTACAAAGAAATAATATTTCCAGATTCGTGGTATTGGAAAGCAAAAAGGATGAAAGCCGTGGTACCCGGAAATATATCATTAAAATTAAATATTTGTATCTTTTCAGGTTTCCTTCTATGTATAATTTTCGCGATCCTCGTAAAACAGAAAATGAGATTACAGCTATAATAAAAGCAACGTTCAAATTATAAAAATATATGTCAGTAGAACTGGTCCCGTTCCCGTTTGAACAGTACACTGCACCCCCCCAAAAAAATAATTTTGATATACGCGAATAAATCCTGTAAATCTTAAAGGATTTTAGTCTTATATTGACCTCAAAAGAATTCCTCTGAAATCAAGAGAAAAATAGTATAAACAAGAGTATTTAAGAGAGAAAAAATATTTTTTTACTTATTGAAAAAAGAATATGTTTGCTGCAAAACAGTAAGCTTAGAATATGAGATTATACGAAAAATCATTTTGAACGTAAAATACTTCTTTTTTTGGATCTGAAAGAAAAATATAGTTACTTTCGGACCCAGTCGCAATTTTATAGTATTTCTAATGATAATAGTGGTTAACATAATGATGCATATAGTCAAGTTAGTCACATTTCGTGTTAGAAATATTATAAAATTATGATTGGGTCCAAAAGTAACTATATTTTTCTTTCAGTGTATGAAGTAAACGTTCCCCCGGTTATAGCAGAGACAAAATGCTGATTTACCAAAGTGTGCTGAATATATGGGCTCGTACTTCTCCATTGCGATGCAAACTTATTCAATTAAAGCCGATCGAAGTTAGAGCGAGGGAATCTCCTGAGTCGAGAAGGCAATAACTCTATACCCTATCGTCTTTTTCCTCTTTCCTTTCGTCGAATCGACTTTTGTTTTTGGCAATAACAACTACTAGGAACGTATTTGGCTTTTTCTTGTTTATTCCCTGATTGAAGGCGTCTTTTCGGCGGTTGCCTCTCACAACCTTTTTATCTCGCAAACTTTGTAGATCGACATCTGGATGTCTACTGTTACGACCAGACTTTTCCGATCTCGTGGAATTTTTATGACTTGTCAAGTTATGGATGAAATGGCGATTGGCGAAAGATAATAGATCGTCATGTCGAGTGACTTGACAACATTTTTCGATAATATAATAATAGTGTTATATAGCGTAATATGTTCAAAAGTTATATAATAATTATTATAAACGTGTATATAATTAAAAAGAAATATTTATCTCTAATACTAATCATATTATGATGTTCTAATGGCTTTTCAAATCATTCAAACAGCGTTGTAAAATTCTCAAGTGTCTTTCGACATTTGCATTAATTATCAAACTTGAAGGCGAAACAGGAACAGAACGTTGGAACAGAAGTGTATTTTTTTTTTCTTTTCATCAAACTTTACAAATTTCACTAATTATTTCCAAGTTCCCTCGGGTAGCGATATAAAACGATTGCTCCTCGAGATTACGATCAGTGCAGCGCTTCGAAACTGCGGAATTCGGTTTTATACGAATTTTCCCTCGATACGAATCCGGACGGTCCGGTTTCTCGAAGACTTTTGAAAAAGCCATGCTTCTACTTCTTTTCCCAACTTTCCCCGCGATTTAAGAAACAAACGACTGTGCACGGCGAAATGTTTGTTTACCCTGATACGCTTCTCGATAAAATAACTTTATAGGACAGAACTGACAACAACGAGTCTTCTCTTCCACCACTTCTCGAATATTCCATGATTTTCAATTCTTCCGTTCATACGGGAGAGCACTTTCGTTTCAGCTGCAGGACGCAACACCCGTCATATGAGATCTTCGGGGGAAGGGAGGGGGGATTAAAGTGCTTCTTGCAATATCATAGATAATGTATATTTACTTGTCAGCCGGAAATTCCCGATCGCTCATAGTACTATATAAGTGAAAAATGGAAAGTGTTTTACAGAATTGCCGTTCGCTCTTCCGAACATTGTAATATAAGCAAATGGCGTGCCGGAATATTGCAGATTTGATATTGCAATATTACGTGACATTTTTCTTTTTTTTTTACAAGAAAGAGGAAATTATCGATTCGCGCACGCACTGGAAATTTAGAAGACTGTAGATTGGTAATTTCCTAGAGTAACCTATATATTTTTTAACGCGATTTAATTTTGAGCGGATGGGGAACCCTTCGTAAAAAATACAGACATATAAAAGATATCCGCTTTTTAAATATTCAGCCACGAAGCCCTCCCCCGAAGGTCCGAGCAGACTCTTACAATTTCTATTCGGCAGATTCACTCCATTTGCAGCAAACCGATAATACTCGTCGGGTTTTAGTATTCTGACATTCGCACTGTGTGTAGAAACTCAATTGTACCTAACAGGGGTATTGCGTCGGAGACCTGGGGCAGGGTCTCGGCGACGAGGTTCAGGAACACCGTCAGCGATAGCAAGATGGTCACTCCTGAAACAGTCGTAGCCCACCTGTGCTCAATGATCCGTTCTCGTTCGTCGCGTCCGTTCGCGGACGGCGTCGACGAGCGCCTCCTCTCCTCGAAGAGGACGCGTCGTCCTTTCTCCCTGTCGATCGCGCCGGCGTTCGTCGACGAAGAGAAATCGACCGGAGCTGAATCGCGTCGGGCCAACAGTTGCCACCGATGAGAACGATTTATCTCTCCAACCTGCAAACGCGATTCGGGCGCAATGGAAATCGCGCGCGGGCGAGGAAGAAAGAGAGGGAGAGGGAGGAAAAAAAGAAGAGAGGAGGATATTTTCGACCTGTAGCAGTCGATTGTAAGCCGGGGGGAAAGTTTTGCGACTGCGCCTCGCCTCGGTGGAATTGTCGACGGAAATCTCACGGGAACAGTACCTCCTTGCCGTTTTATCGGCGATGTTTTCTCGATAATCTCGGAACAAACCGACCGCTCTGCCATCCCGAAGGGTTTCAGCTCCGTCCGAAATTCGTTCCGCCTCGCTTTGCTCGACCCGAATCCGGGTCGGGATTGAGCGGCTACGGGTATCTCGTTAAAGATAAACAGCCCGCGGTGTGTACTTACAAGCTTACATGCAAATACGCATACGAAAGAACGAATTGCAATGACGTGGCGTTGGCATTTAAATGCTAATTGTTTGTTTTCGAGCCAACTCGAGAATACACGATGCATCTTTAGCGATACAGTTGCGATCAAGTAACTCTATTTTAACTCATATCTTCCTAAATTATGACTTTAGAGTTTAATTATAATAGAGTTAAGAAGAATTAATTGAAATTGAAATTATATACACATGTATTATATTAAAGAATTAATACAATCAGACGACATATTAAATTAAATGAATATGCCGTTATTTGCTAAAAATAGCGATATTTACTCCGCGCAAGAACGTTGTTGAAAAGTTAATTCTCCACAATGTAGTTTTTCTTTATCGACGTTTTAATTCCATTATCGTTGAAATGTTTTATTTGACTTTTGATACATTTGAGAGATTATAAAATAAATTGGAATCACCCTTTAATTTTTTCAAAAAGATGGCCAAACAACACTTCATTAATAACAAAATTTGACTGTTTGCATTTTCGCAATCTTGTTTTTGCAAAAATGCAGCAAACATTGTTTTCCTTTCAGTTGACTTGATGGCATGACAAAATTGTATATTACAGGAATGAGTCACGAGTACGAGAATGATAGCATTCAATCAATTTTTATTTATCGACCAAATCGCGGGACTGGAACGGTGGACACTTCCGCCTCCAGGACGATCCGCACGAGTATGACCCGTGGGAGGATGGAATTTCGATTTAGCGAACTCCGACGCGCTTGTATCCACGAACTCACGTGCCTCGGACGGTTTTACCATCCGGCCAACATCGGACTGGAACGTTCACCCTCGGAAAATTGTTCTCCATTGTATGAGAATGCGCGAATGCGCCATCCGATGTCCGATCCCCTTCTCGAACGAGTTGCAACAACGCGACTAGTTCTTTGAGTTTCAACTGTCGCGCGGCCTGTGAAATCCAACTGCGAAATCCGTTGCAAACTCGAACGGCAGCGCGACTTGTTTTGACTTTCTTTCTTTTTTATCGTTTGAACTTATAACAGGGAAGATTTCGCAAAAGTTAAAGCGACGAAAATATAATTTCAGAAAATTCAGATCGAGTGTTATACAGAGCAGCTAAATTTACGCTCGAAAGTTGTGATAAACTGTAGCATTTTGAAGTATATAATAAATATTCAGAGAAGAAATCAGAAACTTGAAAATGCAGCGTGGTAAGTCTAAAAATTGAAATCTTTTAGCTCGCGACGTATAACGTGATAAAGATTTATTCGTATAATAATTCGAAGACGAGAAGAACCAAAATGTTTACATAAAAGAGCGACCACTTGAGGAAACGAGCAAGTTATTCATCAGCACCGACATCAAGTTAAAGGGCAAACTCGAGGAAATATTCATTCGATATTACATACCATGATGGACACCGGAGTTGCCTTCAGAATAGCGAGTCGGAATGCATTTTCTCTAAATTCATAAACACGCCAGAAGCGCGTTAAAGCGTACACGCGCGTGGAAACGGAAGGGAAATATTTTTGGTTATATTTTCGAGCGATTTCACGGGTGAGAATATTGTACATATCTCAAGTGGCGATCGTCTCGGTGTCGGGGCAGAAGCTTATTCGTACGCGAGAATTTATATCGTATTCTCTGTAATACATACAGCAGTTTTTGCAAACATACATATTCCATTAAATAGAGCTTTAACTTTTCTCAGGAGCAGTTTTATGATATGATAAAGTGAATGAAATTTATATCCAGGGAGAATATTTGAAAATTGTCTCGAAAGGACAAAGGAATCTACCATCGGCGAAATAATGTGGAGGAGGTCTTTATGAGGCGATTTCTTGAAAAATTGAACCTATCAAAAGTGAGAGAAATTAATTAAAACTTTGGAATGTTAAAATTTCGGGCAACGTTCATGTTCCCTCCTTTCAAAAATTACCGTTACTACGCCGCAGTAAGTGATATTGAGCCACGTGCTACATTTTCTTCTTTCCTTTTCGGTCACGATATCGTCATTAATTTCTTCGCGTTTCACCAAGAAAAGTTTTCGCCAAGGAACAAATCGTTGGGCAACGGTGTCGCGATGTCGATGCGAAATTATTACAACCTAAAGCACTATGAATTTACTTTGAGAGGAAATTTCTCAGGCGAGACTCGAATGTGGCAGAAAAATGAAAACGGAAAGGGCGGAGGAAAAACGTGAAGCCGCTTCAGCGTCGCCTCTCCTCCGCCCGTCCGCCCACGCCGCCTCTATCACACTCTTGAAAAGAGGAATAAATTTGGTACCATTCTTTCTCTTTCTCCGTCTCCTCTTTCTTGCTTTCTTTTAATAAGACCGCATTTACTTAAACC
This sequence comes from Tetramorium alpestre, assembly GCA_021460005.1. Classification (NCBI taxonomy): domain Eukaryota; kingdom Metazoa; phylum Arthropoda; class Insecta; order Hymenoptera; family Formicidae; genus Tetramorium; species Tetramorium alpestre. Next base: position 784,376 of record JAJVSH010000053.1, read on the forward strand.
TTTTTTTTTTCCGTCTCAACCGTCACGAAACTTTTCGTCATAATGTCGTTTGGTATCGCCGGACGGGACGGCATTATTATAACTCGGCGAGCTATGAATTTATTATGAGAGGGGTAATACCGTAGTAGACGTACAAAACTTTGACATCAAGAGGGAACGAAGATCGAAAACGAAAGAGAAAGAAGCCTGGGAGAGAAAGAGAGAGAGAGAGAGAGAGAGAGAGAGCGAAGGGTCGCCCGTGACGTGGAATTTCGTCGGTGACCGAAAGAGAAGAAAATTTTCCGGCTCCCGGCTGGAATATGGGTGACTCGATACGACAGAAGCAGGGAGGACTCGAGGTGACGGTTATCGCCCAAGTTCTGTTCAACTTTCCCACTGAGGGAAGAGAAAGAGAGGGCAAAGAAGTAAAAGCAAAGATGGAAAGGCAAGCCGATCGCATACTGCGAAGTGAAAAAAGTTCCCATGTCCGAGACTCGAGACGCCTGGTGACATATTGGGAGTAATTCGGATAGCGATGTCTATCAATAACTCTCGTCGTCGAATAATTCTTCCAAAGTTACGCGAAGAATGAAACCCAAGAAAAAATAATTTTGATGTGCGTGGAATCCTTTAAATCTTGGAGGATTTTACTCCTATGTTGACCTCAAAAGGGTTCCTCTGAAATCAAGAGAAAAACAAGAGTATAAACAAGAGTATTTAAGAAAGAAAAAAGTATTTTTCCCTTTATTGAAAGAGGATGTTTTTCTGTAAGCTTATGAATATGAGATTATAGGAAAAATCACTTTGAACGTAAAATACTTTTTTTTGAGTGAACATATGAAATATCTTTTGAAATACTAAAATTTAACTGATTGTTGTACTGCAACTGCAGGTCACGAAAGTTTTAACGACGACACGAAAGTCGATTAAAAAAAAGCAATATTTTATACAAGTCAGATAATTTTATTAAATTGTCGTAGAGGGACAGCGTAAACAAACAAATATTCTCTATTTTTTATCGTATTTTTAATATATTAACAACAGTTTTATTTCACAATGCAATAAAACTGCTTATTGCAGGTATTTCAATATATTGGTATTTCAATATTTCAATATTATTTTAATATTGTTTAACATTTAATATTTTCAGATTGTGCAGCGAATATCATTCGATGATTTTATTCTTTTATCCATGTGATTAATAATGCATGATAAAATTAGAGAGAAGCGAAGTTTTTAATTCGAGAGGCAGGATATTGCGGAATTCGATAAAATCCGCCGTATGTAGGCGGCAGAAATGTGCAACAACGAGTGTTATTGATATTAATCGATCGATTAATTAGTTTACGCTCCAGCAAGGACGATCATAATTAATGCAATCAGGAATTCACGAGTGTTGTAGTCTATCGAGTGTGTCTATTAGTTTCGCGGATGAATCTATTCGGCGTCGCTTCATAACGATTAGAATAGCGCGGCGATTATCGAAACCGGGAGGGGGAGCGAAATAACGTGTGGGCAATTAAAAATCATGCACCGCGATATACATCGCGCGCGGTAATTGTCAAATCGACGTAGTACGCGAGCGACGCCATTTCCAGTTTGCGCGGAAACACCGCATCATCGTTCCGATACCAATCTCGATTGAAATCGGCAGCGATAAATCTGCGAGGCTAGTCACCAGACGTCCCATTTTCATCGGACTCGCAAGCTCTCTCTTTCAAGGCGAAAGTTCAGCGCCGTACCTCTTCCTTGTTTTTTTTTTTTTTTTAATCAGAACGTCTTCTTTTTCCCGCGACGTCCAATGAAGATAATTTTCAATGAAATATCGACAGCAATACAGCATATCGCGTTCGACATCGTTTGCAAATAAATTAATTTCCGGTATTATCTGTGCGTTATATTGAATTTTTCTAAGGAAATATATAAGAATCTCTTGGCGAAACGGCATGATAATATTACGAGAGATGTACTCTCTATTAAATCGCGTGGGGAGATCCCGTGCTTAAACTCTTACCACGCTCGCCGGAAATCTATCGAGCGTAGCTAAATCGACATCGTCGCATTAATCAAAGCGTTAAACCTTGGCCGCGTTATACGCTGCTTCTCTGCGAGACGTTGTAAAATCGCATACCTCCTCCGCTGATTGGTTTCCTAGTGCCGTTAGGCTTCGCCGGAGTGCTCGTAAATGATGAAACTACCGAGACTCTACATTATTCCGGCGATTAACGAACCAGCCGCCGTCAATTTGGACCGATCGTTCGATGGCGCATTACGGAGAATCGCCGCGCTATAGTTTAACGCTTCTGTTAAAACGAAGGCTAAGGGACTATTCGCCGGGCGACGAACGTGCCGAAATCCAACGCGATGAAAAACAGTAATCCGCACCGTGCCTAAACGTGAGGCGGAAATCGAGCGGAGACTTTGCCGAGCCCGGCTCGGGCCCCCGTGCAATCGCGCCCCGGCTTGATCCCCGGGCTCTTTCCTATTAATTCAATTAGGCTGCCAGGACGCTTGCGGGACGGCACGTGGTGCGCGGAAAATAATCCAGAACCTTTCTCGTAACCGGCTTACCGAATTATATCGTGCGCCGTCGAGTCGAGTAATGGAAAATCGCGCGAGTCTTCCTCAAAGCCGCGCGGGAGAATCTTTCGTCCTCTTGAAAATGTGGATGAGCGCGGATAAAGTTTGTACTTGCTGAATAACGTTAGGCGAACTAATCCGCGTTACAACCAGGGTATCACATTCAAGTTTACGTTAATTAGGCTTATTCGTATTATAATTGCGCGTTCATTGCGGTATAATCAATTATTTTCGGGAAATAATTTCGCCTCTCCGCATTGCAATTCTGCCTGATGACTAATGGGTTTAAGTTCTAAACTTGAAAGCATCCTGGCGAGAGATGTTCTACCCTGAAATGGGAAATGGGCTTTGTTTTGGTTGCGCGATTAAGCAAGCCGGAGATGATTCGGAATGTTTTTCTGTAAACACGGGTCATCGATTCAAAATTGATCCCCTCTCAACAGGGATGAATTCTATTTGCATCTAATTAATCCTATTCTGAGATGTTTCCATGGAGATGTCACCGCTCACCCATTTTCAACCATGAACGCGCATTCATCGACTATAGATAGCTACATATTGATTGTCACATCAATAGCTTCTATGATCATTCGGGATATCCAGCGATTGTCCATTGTTGCATCATTAGTCTGCTTGGCCATCTAAGATGTCACGTGTATATCCATTACTCGAATTCAGTCATTATCCATTTAATTAAAAGCACAAAACGATCTTGGTCATTTTTTTAAACAGAATGATAATCGATTTTTTATAAAGCTTCTATAAGATTATTAACAATATGCGTCAACTTGTAGTTAAATTTATTTTTCTACATTGTGGAAAATTGGACAACGATCTGTCAGAGATGTATTTTTTATATTTTTCTTATTAACAGCGGAAAAGAAAAGTTGGAACTCCTCAAAAATCTTGCATAGCCTTTCCTTCAAAATTTAATATCTCTAACATTATGTGAATCAGTCTTGTATTGAAAGAAATCTAAACAAATATTGAACATTTTTGCCAAGAAGATCAGAAAGATTTCACTAAAATATTATCGCTTGCTTTGCTCCTACAACTGCAAAAATTCTACTTGTAATATCTTCTATAGCTGCAATACATACTTATATTAAATTTTAATTGGCTAATTAAATTCATTTTATTCTTACTTTCATTTTTACAAACTATTGAAACTTTGAAATTTTATTCGTTATCATCTATTTATTCGAGAAGGTGATGTTGCAGTTCTGTTAAAAATTAACTCTTTTTTTATATACATATATTTATTGAAATATTTATGAAAAGATTGATGCAATGAGAGAACTTGAACGAGATTTGAAGAGACGAGTGATTCCCGAGCTGGCTCGTTTTCGCCTCCTGGTTCCTTCCTTTAACTCGATACACCGTAACACCGTGCCTCTTTTTTTACTCCTTCCGACTCGCTCTCACACACGCCCGATTTCAAGATACTTTTACATTCGCGCCACGATCATCGACGCCCCGCGACCGGGAAAAAACGGTCTTTCTTCCCCACGCGCGACCGAGGATCTTCTTGGATCGAGCGGACTTACCTTACGCTTCCAGGCTGGAATGGAGGAAAGTAGGAGACGGAAAAGTATATAAAAGATTCGATTATATACACGTGGTGTACATATATAAGGCTCCGCAAGCTCTGTAGTCGCCCGTAGATGTGAGAAACACGCGGCCTGCAGCATATCGTGTGTCTCTCGCTGGCGAGTCGAGAGATCCGCTCGCCCGAGTAAGTTAAAAGTCATTAATTTTCGGCGAGAGATTGGGAGGGGAGAAGGTAGGACGCGTGCCGCACACTACGAAGAGAATGAAACGACTTTCTCTCTCTCGAGTTTCTCCTAGTTTTCCAGTTTTCTTCCGCGCGGAGTGGGAGAGAAATATATTGGGGCGATTTTGCAAAGTAATGTCAGTGTCGATGCAGAGGGACAATAATTGGATGACGTAATAATTCTCGCTGGAAGAGATGTGGGATAAACCGAGATGACGAATGGAGGGTGAAGATCTAGAAATACCTCTCGGTTCTCGGTGCTGAAGTCGCATTTTTAGTCATTTGGATAAAAATATACATTAGGCGGAGTCCCTTTTCAATCGCGCGGATATGCATAGTTGGCAGCAATCAAGTTGATCAATCAAACGATTGATCAAAGTTTTTTTTCTTTCCATTTTGTCCAAGTTTAGTCTCGAACGCAGGTCACGATTAAGCGACCAATTCTCCGGAACCCGTCAAGCGTTTTCCTCAAGATCGTCTTTCTCGTTTCTCGTTTCTCTCAGCTCGTCGATCAAACCTACGGATGATCGAGCAATCTCCTTTGCCGTCGCTTTCCGTCGACATGTGACAGGGATTCCGCGGAGTGTGGATTACGATACTTACCGAGGTGTTTTGGATTTCGAGAGAGGACGGCGCTTGGAAAGCGCGCTTAAAGAAATTGCTGACGTGTGGAAGACGCTACTCGAGGAAGCTCAGCCTCGCGTCGTGCGAAAGCACGACGGATTAATAACTGCACGTGCCGATCGATCGACCGACCGACCGGCTGACCTCGCAGGGAGAACTCGGCGTGTGCTGTCGATACAAAGTCGTCGCACCTGAGCATTACACGTACGCACCGCCATTACGCGATGTGGTCGGCGAGCAGCCGCTATCAGTAACCATGCGGCCACTAACGCCTACGAAAACGCTTCGAGTCCGACCGCAGGCCGGATTGCAGGGAGACAATTAGCCGAACCGCCCTGAATCACGAGACGGGGACGTGAACGAGCGATTTGCGATCCTACCTCTAAATTACAAGACGAGACACAACCAGCACAACAGTGGCGGGATCCTGTAACTAAACTCCCGACAAACCGAAATTGTGCAGTATCAATAAGGACTTGTTGTTGCTTAATACTCTCTAATCTGGGAGACTTTCATACAGAGTCGTCACTCTCCTCCTATCTCATGCCGCATGTCAAGACTCTTATCCTCTGGCTTGGCATTAATTTAATCGCGTTCTTGCGCAGGGATGAGCGCGCACATTTGCAAAGTCGATCCCCCCCCCCCCCCGGCGGGGACAACGTCTGGGAAAGCGCGGAGTAAGCCGAACAAGCGAAATGGGAGTTTGCCTGCCTGTGCGATTTTCCACGTTTATCTATATTCGTACAGGCACGAGGGAATCGATTATTCTGCGCCTCTCGATAACTTCGCCGGGAAGAGAGAAGAGTAGGCCGCGCCCCTCTGTCCCGCCCTGAGTATTTCGAGATGTGTGACTACAAAGGCGGGATTGTCACGACGGAATAACTAATGAAGCGAATCCGAGAGTGAATAATGAGACGACATGTCGAAAGACGACGTACAACTAAGACGATCGAACGATATAAGCTTAGTCCCTTAAGAACAACTTAACTGGCTCTTTTATCGGTTAATCGATTAACAATCCTCGAAGAATCAAGTGTACTCGTAAATCTGTAGTTTGTGAAAATGTCTATTCTCATTGATATTTCCGTGCGCAAAACTACGTTTTGAGTTGTTAAAGAGAATCGTAATATATTCATATTTTTATTTCAAATAATTTTATTTCCGATAGAATTTTATTCAACTAAATCATGTCGGGCAACAAGATGGAATGTTGTTTATGATGTAAAAGCTCGGATTTTATTGGATTTCATTGGATTCGCGATAGGATTCATAACATTACTGCTACGGCAGTGATGAAATTTCTGTTAATATTTTCAACAGTATTGTCAGGGGATTTGTCGAGAATATCGCTTTATGGTCGCATTGAATTTACATTACTCAAGTTCACTCGATAATGCACTGATAGATAATGCGCTCTGAGCGGCCAGCATAAGACCTATGCTATCAGAATTAGGATGCGCATTGATACTGGTCTATTTTTGCGTTGTTCGGTAATCGATATCCATGAAGTTTATTAAATAGACAGAGAGAGAGTTGAACTCGGTTAATGTAATTTCAGACAAAATAAAATATATTTATGTGAAGAACGTTGAATATACTAAATTAGTTTCATTAATAATTAATATTAATTAAAAAGAATGAGATACGATGAGATATTATATTAATTGATATTCACAATTTGACTTTCCATCTTCGTTTCTAAACGAAGTTAGTCTAATGTACAAATATATAAATGAAAAAAATACCTCGATAAAATTTAATTTCAATTTCAACGACAAATATTTACGCTTTCGCGTCTATCATTTTAATTATTAATTATTTAATTATTGATATAATTCTCAAGACCACACAGAGCGATCTGATTTTATTTATCAATAATGATTCAATAATAATTCTATCAAGATGTTCGTTACAACTTTGTGTAGGATGATTTCCTCAAAAAACGTTTCGTTCCGTCAGTTTTCTCGGCCGACTATTGCCCACATCGATCAACGTGAGGCTTATACGTATAGCGACATATCCGATATTTTGAAAACTTTTGATATCGCCCCGTTTTCGCTATACTACGTCGAATCTCGAGATGCAATATCGTTGGTCGCAGATACGTGATGGAAATTGAAATTTGCATCGCTCGCCGCGCGCCTTCTTCGGAATCGCGCCGTATATAAATGAAACGCCCGAGCGATTCACACAATACGGATAACGCTGGGTTAACGAAGATACATGAATCGTAAAATCGCGCCGCGCCGCGCCGCGCCGTGCCGCGAGCACACACAACGACGACGACAAAAGTTTCCTACTTGGCATTAAAATTGCTCGGCGATAATATCCTAATTAGAAAGTTTCCCAACAGCCGCTAAATGGACAATTAATGGTGCGAAATATCGGTATATCGATATATACCACTGTATAGCCGTAGCCTGCAATCGTTATACGCGCGGATGCCGTAAAGTTTTAATTAAACGTTTCGTATTTTAACGCGAGGCACCGCGGAATATATAACTTATTCCAAAAGCCAGTCGAATAATTTCGTTTGAAAAAGTCCCAGCGGCGAGAACTTTATAATTTAGAGTGAAGGATGATGATTTGCCAGTGGCACAAGTTCACAAAGGATAATATTATAACGTTATACCGGAGACGATTAATAATAAAAAGCAAAGGTTGAATCAATAAAAAATATCTCTTAATAGATAAAAAATAAGATAAAGCCATGTTATCTTTTTAAGATGCTTCGATCCTTTTTTCGATTATTCAACTCGAATGTACACTGAGAGAAAAAAATAGTTGCAGGAACTATAATATCGCTATAATTTATAGTTATTTTCGGAACCAACCACATTTTTATTCAAACAATATAAATTATGATTAAGTTAACGTTTTATTAAAGTCCTCGTAATCACAATTTGATCCATGCAACTTATAATATAATTTTTATTAACCAAAACGAGATTTTAATTTAATAAATTGTACTATAAAATAATGTAATTGTAACCATAATGAGCATATGGTTATTATTACTAATATTATAATAATAACTGCTATAAAAATATTCTTGATTATAATTATTTACTACACAGAAAAAAATTAATTTCAAATCAACAATAATATTCTCATATATATGCAAAAATATAAAATCTTCTTAAAAAAATAATCTTAAACAGAAATAAAATTTCTTTATGTGAGCAAGTTATTGTCTGTTCAAAATTATTTAAATCTTTAAAGAAGATTTTATATTTTTACTTATATATGAGAATATTATTGTTGATTTGAAATTAATGTTTTTTTCTGTGTATGTATAAATTATAGTCGCAATATCATATACTTTTCTCTCAGTGTATTATGTTTATTTTTGTGAGATATTTTTTGTCAATTTAAACTTTCTTACATATGCACATCTTTAGAACGTATATTAAAAACCTTAATTTTATTTCAACGAACTCTTCGACAAGTTTGAGACTTTTTCTGAATTCTGACGACGAGAGCGCGGGAATTAAAGTTCATAATTTTTAGGATTACTGTACGTGCTCATCGCGACGAACAAAAGGACGTTTGTTGAATGCGCGAGCATTTTTTCGAGATATACGTTCCGTTTGTCGCGCGTGTCACATATTCTCTTCGAACCCGGGGGTCCCCGGGGGGCATGGAGCTGGAAACAATTATGCGGCTGCACGTTGAGCGATTTCGCGCTGCCGCGGGGCTGAAAATTGCAGTAATCTTAAAAATACATCACATTATTCGGTGGCATGGAAAGCGCGGCGGTTAAAACTCGGTCTTCGAGATAAACATAACTTATGACGCGTACGTGCTATCATCGTCATATCGGACGCAATATCGGCACATCAGAAAGCGATGGCGGCTATAACGGCAACCGCATGTATAGTAATACAATAGCTGCCCCCGCACAATTGCTTTCGACGTAGCTGACGGGTTTCTTCCCACTCGGCCGTTCGGCGTGGCAGCCCATGCACCGCTTGCATAAATTTGCATCGTGCACGGCGATAATCGGTCTCGAGATGCACAAAGCGGACCCGGGTTCATCGACCGCGTTCAGCTTTCCGTCTATTTTGTTGTCGCCGTTATGGATTATCTTGTCGATTTAAGCCGCGCAACGCCCCGGGCACGGACGAGACTGAAATTACGAAGTTGTCGCCCGCGGACCGATTTGACCAATGGTTAAGACGTGTTACTGAATTTTCCTTAGAGCTACGCTGTAAAGGAGATGGATTAAATCTAGCATGAAATTGTCACCGGAGAAAATAGAATTTGGTTCACTTAAAGAAGCTATTTATCGCACATTTATATGCGAAACAGCTCAATCACTATTAGGATTGAATGGCGTGAATTGGAGAAGTTTGTTTTAAGACGGTCAAATTACACGTCAAATGCTAAATGCGATTACGTACGATTTTCAAATTAAATCCAATTACATTGCCAGCAAGATTTGACTTCCAATAAGAAATATGACATATGTTGAAATAACTAATATAATGTTATAATTATTAAATGTGTAATTAGATAACCACAAGTAAAATTAAAAGAGCTATTTAAAAATTTATCGTGATAATAAATTTATAATTGCATTCGAGAAATACCTTTGACATTAACAGTTTTTGACTTATCGTTTACATTAGGAAACGAGGAAAATAGAATTCAGAAGAAGAAAAGAAATTCATAAGACAAAGAATTATTTCAAGACTCGCAAAAATGGAGGTGCAATAATTTAATGTTGCTTATGTAAAATATGCAATTTTTCGGATCATTGCCGTTGAAACATTGTCTCGCGGCTTACTTGTGACACGGATGTCGCAATTTCACCGATCTCCGAGAGCGCTCATTGAAATTCGCGAGCTTCGTTCGTTCGTGTGATCGTATTTATGACAATCGATAACATAATAAAACGCAACAGCCGACTTTGAATTGACTGCTGTTCTCGATAATTATCCGCGGTTTTTCGTGATAATTAGAAACGTTTTATCTCGTTTCGCATCCTCGTTCACAGATTTCGACCTCGTCGCGCTTGAACAAGCCGATTTACAAAAATGTCACTTTACAACGGGCATACATCGGCTGCGTTTCAGTTTACTTCCGGTGTGTATCGCGAATTTTCGTCGTTTCAATTGGCGCGCCGCGTTTTATCCGTAGTGTCGAACACAGACGTGTGCGAAAGCGCATTTGCGAGACAACTGCACGATTTCGTCGAAAAAAAAACCCGACACGGGCAAGGTATCTGATCGTTGGATGCGCGCGGGCGGACATCATATTTCGCGACCGGTGAGCATTAATCGTGCGGGACAGCCGCTATAAAGAGAGCTACGGAGTTATCCATCTGTCCATTTCGGAGCGGTTACAGAATGCCTCTCATATGGCACAGACAGGCGATTTAAATGACGAAATCATCAATTGGATAGAGAACGATTGAGATTGTCCGAGACATCGTCTTGATTTATTTCCACCCGGAAAATTTATCGTTATAGAAGATTGCTGGGATGAAATTTTCCGTGAAAGAATATTTCCCGATTCATAAATGAAAAATTCGCATGACTAAAAATAATTTCACAATAAATAAATATTATGTGACATATATTTAATTACATTTCACAAATGAAATTACTTCAATTGAGAATTTGAATGTTGAGATTTTAGAAATGCTTTAACGAAAAAAATACTAATTTTGAATTTATAATACAAATATCTCGTTTTCGTTTTCAAACAATATCCAATAATATTTTTTTTTTTATTTCCTTTTTATTAGATTAATCTTGTTTTGATAAAATTCATTTTTATTTGAATTTATGAAAATACTCTTCAATATATTTTCTATAATCGTTTCTATTAAAAGAGATTCAAAATATGTTAATGCAATTTCTTATTAAATCTGAACACGTTAAATTTTCTATATTATCAGATATTATACATTTCAAGAATCATTTTTTTTTGTCATTTTTCCGATAATAAATGATGAATTTGTTTAAAGATGGAAAGTCAAAAGGGCCATTATATTACTATAATGTTGATAATCTTATGCAATCTTGCACTTTCGCGTGTTATCTCGACTACACAATTCGTCGAGCTGTCAGAAGCAACTTTATGTGAGCAAGCATGTAATTAGCAGCCCGTGCTGCCAAGTACCTCGTATTAAATTAGTGATTTCGTATTCAAGTATTTCCAGTCGCGACTCGCGGAAGCAACTTGATTTCCTATGTCGGGAAGAAGGAAGCACCTGTTTCTGCGAAACGCGACAAGAATTAATCGATGAATCTTTAAGTATGATGACGACGCAAGTATTTTTACTAAACATGCCAGAATCAGAGTTTGTCAAAATTGTAGATTACCCGTTGAAGTCATGCGTGCAAGATTGCTATAAAAGAAAATCAACAAATCATTAAATGAAGAATAGAAAACATATGTAACAAGAGTCGTTAAATCTGTTAAATAAATTAAAGCTCAATCATTTTCGATCGCAATGCGCATCGAAAATCTTAATAATAGCAGTTATTATATGTATATCGATACACCTTTTCATTAAAGATCCTTCCAAATCTCTCTTGAAAGAATTGGCTGCGTGAGATTCAAGCGTTTACTGAACGCTAATTAGAAACTAATTTCTTCGTGCCACTAGATTTCACTAATTGAAGAATAATTGAAATAATCTTAACGATTTCGACTTTCGAAAAATTGTTGACAATCATTTTTCTCTCATTTTCTCTTTCTCTCTCTTTCTCTGTTGCTCTTTTCACGTACCAAATAGAGATATTTTTGGCGACAAGATGTAAATCTCTACACTTTCGATCATTGAAGGAAATGGAACAATGGTGAAACAGTCGAATGGCCCTGCAAAGAGTAGAAAAGGGCATTTCGCAGGAACAAAATAGCATCTAAACGAATTTGCGTTCAGTTTGCCGCTCTCATGATGGTTTATTTCAAGATGCATCGCATGGCGCATTTATCTTAGCCATGGACTTTAATTAAATTTCCTCCCAAAGGAAAGAAAATACATAATGAGAACATTTCCCCGTGTGTATTGCATTGAGAATGTGCACATGTATGCATACGTATGTATGCACGTATATGTATGTCTATATGTGTGTGTGTGTGTGTGTTTGTGTGTGTGTGTTTTGGGAGGGATACTCTTTTTTTCCTCTTCTTCTTTCTCTCGTTGAGCAATAGAAAAGGACCAGCTTCTGGAAATCAATCGATTTTTTTTTGCATCACGCGTCGTTGCATGGAACGACGTTTGTTGCGTTAACTACAGGCTGAATGCGCTTAATCAAATCTCCTTTTTTGTTACAATTCGAAATATATTTTTTTAAGAGATGAAAACACGTGAATTAGAATTAAACGGAGTTAATTTAATCAAGGCTAAAGTTAAAGTTAAGGGGATAAAAGTGTATCGCTTGCAATACATTTTGAGATTTCTTGAGTAAATATTTCCGAGAATTCCTCGAATTGTACAAATTCTAAATTTATATTCATTTGGATCTCACCTGTTCGCGATAATCTAGGACTATATGTAGCGTACGGCTAATGTAATTAAATGCAAAAGCGCTTTAATTCAACCTATGCGTTGAGAGCGCTTTGCATCGTATACTAGAAATATGCGCTGCCATTCGGTGGAAATAAATCCCTCGAAGAGTTAATTCAACATAATTTCAACATGATTTCAATAGCTTCCATCATACGTGGGCTGATTATCATTTTTGATATTTTTCTTTCAAACGAAGCGAGAGTCGATCATCTGCTACAGGATTATCAGGATTATACGTTTCGTTGAATGTTTGAGAACTTTATCATGATGCTTATGCAAGTATTACGCAAGAGTTAGTTTTATTTTCGCAAACATCAAATTAAATTTATAGTGTTTAATATAATTGGATACTAATATCAAGCTTTTGTACACCACAGAATGTTTCTCGTTAAGTCAGAGACAGTAACATAAATTAATGCGACAAATTACATTTAAGACTATTTTTGATCTTTTAGGCGGTTAGCACGCTGTTTATTGAGGACAAATACTAAACAAGTATGTATATTGGTAGATATTTATGCGTGTGTGTATGGGATGTTTAGATGGAAAACATAATACAATAATATTGTATGAGATTCTACCAAAAAAAAAAAAAAAAAAAAAAAATTTCAAAGTTTAGAACATTGGAGAGGAAGAAATCGGAAAAACAAATTCATTGTACACGAATATTGCGTGGAAACAAATCATTCGGGTCACGTAACAGGAGCAAAACGAGCTAATTCGGCACTGCAAGAATCAAAGATGTGAGTGTCTTCGTATCTTAATCACGTATTTTATATAAACGTAATATCGCTTGAAGCTCGCTCTAAAGTCCCATTTAACTCCACTCGTAATTGTAGAAATTAATTTTACGACGTGATGTACTACAGCGCTTTTGTGATCGTAAAACTAATTCGTCATCTATTTTATTAGCCCCTCCCGCTGGCGTCGCGGCGGAAACAGTCCGGCTCGTTTGTTCGGATTTTATTTCTGACATTCACATCTTTATTGCTTGCTATCCCGACATAACAGTCACCATCGATGCAAGTATAAAAATAAAATTGTACATAAAAGTCCTAGGGAGCCTGTCCCGCGTATTGTCGTCCACGAACGAGTGCGTTTGCCTGGGCGCGTAATTGTTTAGCGGGCAGATCGTTTCCAGCGGCATTTTGCAAGTGTATTTGCCTCCGATGTCACTTGAATTTTACGGTGTTTCCGAACGATCCATAGGATCTTAATTGCGATAATCTAAATATTACGATGCGTAGTCAATCCGCTTATGCCGTGAAGAAGCTTCTCCGACGGAAGAAGACGTTGCAGAATCTCACGAAAGAAATATCGTTCACTGTCTACTCTTATTAAACTCTTTAGATCGAATGATTCATTTAAACAATAATTGCAACGTTTTATATTTCTCGTTTGATGTACCTTAGTTCTCTTATTCTGGGAGGAAAATAGGAGAAATAAAAATGTAATCTTAAGATGAAGTAGCAAGAGTGTAATCGTCTTTTCTCGTGACTTCGAAGTTCTTAATAAAGAAACATTTTCTCTCCATTAAAATTCGGACATCAGTCCGGACGAGCTGAAACGGAAAATACAATTGAACGAATTAATGTATCAGAAGTCTGAGCAGAGATTAGATGTTTCCTCGTATCACTCTCCGACGAGACGGCGGATCTGTACCGCTAAAATGCGATAAACCGGTGGTGGGATTTGGAAGCTTTTAGCGTTGATCCACGTGATCCTTCGCGACATTCTCGACGTTCTACACTAGCGCGATTTACACGCGCGGCATCCACTCCGAAATCGTCGTGACAGGAGAGCGATTTTCTTCGCGCGACACGTGCCTATAAGGAAAGAAACGGGTGTTCCCGTCCCGTCGAAATAAAAGGATTTCTTGCAATTCTTCGCGGAACTCGAACAATCTCGCCGCACAAATAATTTCGCGAAAAACCGCAGGGAGACTGATGACTCCAACTTCTCTCTCGGCTCTCGGCTTTAAGAAACTACCTTATCTCGCGCGGAAATAACGCAAATTACGCTAAATTAAGCGTGACCCCGGGCCGAGAAGAAATTAGGGGCGGAATACGGGATAATAAAGGGTGGGACAGAGAGAACGGGAGGGAACTATCGACTCTCGGGAAACGTATAATCCTGATTTCCACGGCGACCTTTTATTTTTCCACCTTGTTTCTAACTCGAGCTTGGAGCAGCCCGTCGTCGGCGCGATAGGTCGCCCGAACACGCCAGCTCTTTAGCTAGAAGTAATCGAGCTGCCCTTTTCGGTGTGCCTGATTCGCGAGCTTGCCTTCGAGCGTTCATTACCCGAACGATAGGACCGATCCACTTGCCATTCTAGACTACCTTTGTAATCCGTCGTCTTCGTTTTTCCACCTTTCTGTTTGGTTACTTCGTCGAGGTCTTCTAGGAATTGCGCAAAAAAAAACAGGCGAAGGTACATTTACAGGGCGTGCCGTTATATCATCCGGCAATTATCGTGCAATTAATTAAAGGCTTAAGTGGAAGCCTTTGTGTGACGTTACTTTGTGAAGTTATTAACGATTCGCTCGTTTAGAATCGAGATGCCTTCTTGACGGCAAAATAGAAGAATAATTTTAATTGGTTTGTATGTTCACATTCCACTTGACATTTGTATATAATTTATGGCATTTCAACGGCTAGCAGCGTATATATTGTCAATACGCGTGATGGTTAAATAAATACGGCCATCGTCCGTATGATATATATCGCAGCGCGCCCTCCGCGTTTCATGGATATATACACATACGAATGTATATACAGATACTGTATAAAAACACGCTTGCCAGATGCGAGTTACCGTTGGTTGACAATCATAGGTACCTATTAAAGGGACAGCGTCCGAAGTCGTCGGCATGCTTTCTGCCACGAGGTTCAGGAAAACTGTCAGCGACAGCAGAATCGTCACTCCTGAACAGGCCCAAAAAATTAAACATCAACAATTGCGTGGCAACGCACGGGCTTTACGTGCTACCTCGGATGGCTAGGATCACCTAGATTAAGTTCTAGAGTTCGTTAGGCCGTTGACGCCTGAAACTGGAGGGGAAAGATCGAGATAAAATCGTGCAAACAATCACTTTCCATTTCTTTGCGGTGACGCAAGTCACAGTTCGAAACACATGTGGTGTCCGAGGATCGCTCAGATTTCTGTGTTTCTCTCGCTTGAGTACGTTTCAAATTCTGATTTGCACTCGCGTGTCGCGATCTGTCGATTGATAACGTTGATTTGTGAGTCCAGCTTGAATTGGAATGCGCGATTTATGGATCTCATAAAATTATCACATCTCCATATTTTCGATCCTGGAGAAATATGTAGTTTAAATGACGCGATCCTACTAATGTGACGTGACAACTTAACATTTACCAACCTTTCCAATAACTATTTATCGCATCTATCACGCAATGCTGCATTTTTTTTTTTTTTTTTTTTTTTTTTTAGAAAATAACGTCATACGAAGAATTTATTTTCCACATAAATTCGGATTTGTTAGAGATGCGAGGAGAGAAAGATGGCGGAAAACCTGCTACGTCAATGTGAAGGTGACGAGTTTGCGAATGAAATCAGAACTCGCTGATTACAACGTGATATTAATGACAATGAGGGAATGTCGGGAATGATCCGACAGAATCTGTGCGATGACCGCGCGAATTACGCGACTCTGCGCAAACATTCGAGAAGACATGTCTGTGAGCTCGCTCGCATGATTAAGTGTGGACGACCGCGAACAATCGAATCCCGTGTATCCCATGTAGATTCTACTCGCCCCCGGCAGGGTTTCCAAGGGTGGGATTAGCTCGCAAAGTTCCGAACGTGTAACGGACGCAGCGCTGGTGCTAGCGAGGATCCGCAACGTTAGGCGACTTTGGTGAATCTGCCTAAGTCGCTGGCAACTCCATTACTGCGTAACAGCCTTCAAAGTGACCAGCAAAATTCGATTATCTTACTGCTCCTCTCCAGAATTAGGAACTTCTGCGAGCGATTGACAACTCTCGTTCGAGTGAAACGGACGGTTCGACCGCAAATTGATTGGGTCGGACGAAATTTGAATTGTTATATAAATTCATGGAGAACTCAATAATTCAATTAAGAGCCCGATATCATAAACGAATGTTAATTGAAGGGTTATCTGTGCAGGGTACGATATAAGAAACAAAGATATAAATGTAATGTTTGTACTTAGATGGTAACAATTTTTGCATTTTGATGCAATAATAAAGTTTCTCCAGTGATCACATATTATAGTTTGACAAAATATATAATTATTAAAATTAGCGAAAATAGACATATAATTTTTGTAATTCTCGTTACAGAATATATCAAAATATTAAAAATTTAGCTAGAAGTCATTGACAATAACTCTTCTATTATATTTTATGCATTGATTGAATCAGTTACTGCTCTGAGAGAAAAATATAATTACTTTTGGCTTCAACCATAATTTTATAATATTTCTAACATGAAATATGATTAACTTAACTATATGCATCATTATGTTAACCATAATCATCGTTAGAAATATTATAAAATTGTGGTTGAGGCCAAAGGTAACTATATTTTTCTCTCGGTATGTTTGAATGCGTCTGAGAAAGAAAAACTTTACTACTTTATTGTTACAAAATACTATTACGTTAAAAGGACAACTAATTAAAGATAATCGGGTCCTATTACATTTTCATTATTGACCTGCCCCTTTTCATCCCGGTAACAGTAAGTACGTGCAAAATCACGTAATATTCCTTGAACGAAACTAACAAACCGTGATGTCGCGAGTTAACTCACCAAGTTCGGAGCATTACGATGGCTCTTGGAAGCGCAAGGGGACTTGACAATGAGTCATTAAGCTTGATGTATGTATACGTAGTTAAGTTACATGAAACTCCACTGCGGAGAGCATAGTGGACTCATTCTGCTAGTCGATGAATTGTCGTCGCCATTAAATTGTCACTCGCAAATCAGAAAGTATAAAATATGCGACGCGTCCGCTGTGGTGCTTCCAGAACGAATCTCGCAATCGACGAAGTTAATTAGAAACGCGCGCATCTGAGCCGTGAGCAATCGACAAATTAACTGCAATTTATATCGCAGATATTATCACACAAATATCATTTGACTGATGAAAATAAATTGAAAATCAAAGTTGGAATATTTTTTAACGATCATTTTTTTTAAAGATATGTTTAATTGTCTAAAATGCAAAATTTATCAGAAGTTTTGCAAAACTGCGAAATGCAAAAATCGAAGAAATTTCTCTTTAATAATACTTAAATCAGCTGCACAATGCTAATCTTGTCTTAAAAAGATTGAAAGTAGTAAAAAAATATTATAAATGAGCATTTCTTAAAAATATATTCAATTTAAGAACGCTAAATTTATCGAAAATCTCGCGAGGCTGTTCAGCACTTCGAGATTGTATAAGTCGAGGAATTTTTTCTTTAATGATATCTAAAATCGGAAGCAAGTTCTTTGTACCGTTCACTCGCACTTTAATTCGTTTAATGGTACGTTTAAGTGAGATACGACCGAATGAGAGTACCGTATTTCGATGAGATCGACGGACGTAAACCGCGACAAGGTGCGTCCGCGGTGGATGGGCAAACCGCCAATAACATCGGGGGTTGTCGGTCAGCGGGGGAAGGTGCGGAGCTTGAGGAAGGCTGACCAATTAGTTCCTTGCTATTAGACCCAAGCGCTCGCTGGAATACCGGAACGCGTGCGCGATCGATACTTTTTCGAAACCGTGTCCGAGAGACTTGCACGAGAAACACGAACTGCTTTCATGCTGATGCGTCGTACATGACAGATTATTAGTCTAGAGATGTGGAAGTTTGCCGACAGAAAATATAGAAAAGCAATTAGAAAATGGAAAGTTAATTTTCACACACTGAAATAAGGACAAATTTTCTGCCAACTTTCAATGTCTAATAACTTTTTTCTTTATATCACACGTGCCGATAACTGTACAATTGTATAAATGTCATCGAGAGATATTCAGAAAGCATATTGAATTTTAGTTCTAAAAATTTTATTTTGTTATAGATATAATACACTGATTGTGAGAGAAAAATATAGTTACTTTTGGCCTCAACTACAATTTTATAATATTTCTAACACAAAATATGATTAATTTAACTATAATATACTCTCTAAATCTGACGCAGTGAAAAGTCACTATTTGCCAGTGAAAAGTATGCCATTTTAGTGAAAATGGCATACTTTTCACTGGAAAATTCTATTGACTATTCACTGCGTCAGATTTAGAGAATATTACTACGTCAGTCATAATTTTCGTTAGAAATATTATAAAATTGAGGCCAACAGTAACTATATTTCTCTCAGAGTAGATGTTCAAGTTTTTCAAGATTTCAAATTCAGCATTAAAATTAAATTATATTTTTTATTTGTTACTACATAAAATAAATACTCCTTAATTTTGCCGGCGATTGACTTGTTCCCTTTAAATGTGCCAGAAAAATGTTTGTTAAATCAGCTATTGCAAATCACGGCCATTTCGTATATTTATGCGAAATGGTATGTAATGCTTATGTATAGAAAAGCTTATTCATGCGGATACTGGGAAAACAAGACTATGTGCCAAGATTCTTTTAGTCGAATATATCGACTGGGAAAAACAATGATAAATTTCTGACATAACGAGTTAAAGTAAATTCTAGCGCTCCGTAGCTGGCACTGTGTGACAAATTTTTTTATAGTAGTTTCCTCTGTTGAATTTGTATATGCAAGGTATTACTGTGTTTTGCTTAAATATAAAGAATAGAAGACCGAAGAGCAGTCAACATAGATCTCCAGCATTTTAAAAGAAATACGGGTATGACGTTTGATAAAATGATCATTAACTTTCCAAGTATCTGTATGCTTTCTGTTACAAATTGGCACAACATTTGCCTTTTAATTGCCACAGCTGCTTTTGAAATTTTCCACATAACAAGTCTGTGATTTACGTCACGTTCCGTTTAATCACAATAAATCGCAAAAAAGCGCGACTTTTCAGACTTTTCGCTACAACTTCATTTCAGTTGATTTCCCATCTCGCGTAACAAGTATTATAACCGCCGCGGGAATCGTGCAACCAGTCTTAATGGAATTTCATTCCTAGCGAAACTGCACGAAACGCTCACCTGTTCTCGAGTAAGATGATGCCTTTGGGGGATACTAGGCATCTGTCGGCATTCATTCTTACCATCTATTCGATTTTGCAGATAGACTATTATTTTGTTTTATCTACTTATGGATTATTTGCGAATTTTTGCGATTTTGTAAGTATTTCGCTGTACGTTTTATTCTTAGTTTTTTATGCCATTTTGTATAATTATTGTATTATTGTATTGTAATTATTGTATCTGTTCCATTATGTTTCTATTTATATTTGTACAAGATGTTTTTAAACTGGCGATAAAGATTTTAATGACAAATTTTTTTAAGATGAAAAGTCTCTCTAAAACAGTAATAAAATTCTAAATCTGAAAACGCCGAAACTGTATTCAAATAGGATTTGAAAATCACACATAGCAAGGCAAAAAGTGTAATAGATTTTGAATAAGAATAATTTGAAGATCACGAATAGCAAGACTAGAATTTCGCACGCTCAGAGATAGCAAAATGGTCAAATGGATAATGGTGCTTCCATGAACTGAATATCTTCAACAACAACATAAAAATATTGTGAAAATATTAAAAAATTTTATTATGAAACTATTTCTGTTTATCCGAAATTGTAAAAACAGTTAAAATGTTTTTTATTCAGTTTTATTCAAACAGTTTTATACATCGATATTGATATGTCTCAGCTGTCATATTTATTTAGTTCATATAGTAAGTCTCCGAAGTTGATCGATGAAAACATTTTTGTTCCAATTTGAGATTAAATTTGCCATTCTGCTATCTGAAATTTCATCATTTGTGATCTGTAAATCTTTCCCATTAAAAAAAATATTAAAGCCTCGGTATTTTTGTATTAGACTTTTCATCTTAATATGTTAATGTATTATAGGAATTTGTCATTGAAATTTTTGTTCTAGTTCAGGAACATCCTGTTTACCGTAAATTTCGTCATCTCGTTTTTTAATGCTCTTTTTAAGAAAACTTAAAGTATGTTATAAAGTATGTTCATAATTGTATGCGCGTATGTATGTATATGTGTATGTGTACACGTGTGCGCAATTTTCTTCATCTCCCGTTACATTTAATTCTGTTATATTCTTATGTTTATATGAAAGACGTCACATTTGTTGGCAAAAGGGCGAGGCAGAATGGCTACATGGGCACCCACGTCGCGTCCTTTGTCATGATAATGTTCAATCAAACACAGTCCTCAACAAGGGCGGGTTAGCAACGCACGCATTTCTCTCGCATTTATCCGGTTAATGAAATTCGCGAGCGGCCACAACGGAGCCCCCTCCCCCTTCCGCTCCCTTCGGAATTTATAGCGGCGTGATGTTATGTAAATTTCGTTCACGCGCATTTTTAAGCATAATCAAGTGTAGTTAACGCGATACTGTTGTTGAGAATCCACATTTCAGAGCGTTTAGAAGTGGTCGCGTAATTCGCAACAATGCTGCTCTATATTTTTAATCGACAATTCGATGGAAAGTCAAGTATCCTTTTAAGCGCTGCAAAAACTTCAACGACTGTGTATCATCTAGATTTAAGATTAAATTACGCCAACGCTTTAACTGTACACGTATTCTTATACATTTTTGTATTTAGCCTGCCCCTTGTGAGTCGACGGACGTGGATTTGTGTGAGGTTTACATATGAGAATCGTTATCGATGTTCGGAAATTTGTAATGACCAAAGTGTATCGACATTCCCGAGATAAATGTGACGTGAACCACCGAAAGTTCCAAAGTCCCTAATCCTCGTGTGATCCTCGCGAGGAAAGTTCTGTCGGACGTTAGTGCGGATCCACGAAAGATATCCTGGACTTCGCCAATGATTAATTACGGGATGGAGGAGATAGATGTCCAGAAGCAGGAAAATGTGGTTCAGGGCGAGGAGAAATGGAACTTTTTGATAAATCGAATATACACGGCGAAAATTCCTCGGTAAAAAGTCAAAGCCTATTACTGTGAATGTTACAAATTATGTATAAAGTATAGATCTTTATAAAATATAAACCTTGAAAACTATAAATCTTTATAATATACAAGTATTGTAAAAATTATTTAGTAATTTTATCAGGAAGCAACCCGAATGTATGTTAACATCAAATTTATTTTATTATGGTTTTAATTTATTAAAAATTTATATTGTAACGTTTCATTCACTGTGAAAAAATTCTGATTAAAAGCGGACGAATCAGAAAAATCTTGATTGATCTTGAGGATTGATCAAATATTCTGGCTATTATAAGTTATAAAGTATTGAATTCTATTATAATAACCAGAATATTTTATCAATCCTACAAGATTTTCTGATTTCCATTCAAACAAGAAAAATATGTTGAAGCATCATTTTCACGTTTAAACTATTTTACTGAATTGCTAGAATTTTTGGTGAGACAAGAACGAGGTTCTTGCATCTTAAGTAGCAGTAATATCTTACTTGGGTTTTAAAGAGCTCTCAACTGAACATCAAAGAGAACGAATGAGTGAAGCAACAATGGCGAAAGGCTCATCGAAGACAAAGAGAAATCCTCGAAGACGAAGCGGAAACAATGGGACAGAGGTGAGGAAATAAGGAGAGTGCTATGAAAAGATAACGCAAGAGTTTCGGCTGCGCCGTCAGAAAACCCATCAGTAGATTGCACCCCTGCCGGTTTCACCCGTCATAAGTCCCGTCTTTGCGACACCGGGATTTACTTCACCGGTTTCATAAAGCGACGCTTGACAGCTATGGTTGAAATTGCCACAGATTTTCCAAGTAAAAATTTTGTATCTGGGTCGCGGACACATTGAAGCTTTATTCGTCTTCTGAACGTTATAGGTAATATAATATTGTCCATCGCACTGCGTAAAGTTCACGCGGAGTACATTATACTTGTATTATATTAAATACCCTTTGCATTCTGCGTTCGGCAAAGTATTTAGAATTAACGGTTTATTATGTCACAGACAACATCAATATTAAAAGGATTAATAACCGCATTAAGGGAAAGAGTAATACGTGTTTGCCAAATTCAAGCGGATTATTTTCAACAAGTTAAAATTAAACCGCATAATATGTTTGAGCTTTTACGCATGATATCATCACATTCGCGCAGCAAAGGGCAACGGTAATCATGATAATTTTCAAGACACACTCGCTCGTTTAATTATCGCGGTACATCATTCATATAAATTAGACTCTCAGGACATTAAGTACCGCAAAATACCACGAATCCAACCAAGGTAAGTTTAAGGAAATCTATATATACGTTTCTCTTCTGGGAATTGGAAAGTGCAAAATGGAGCCAAGACATCAGATTAGGATAATTCATAGGAAAAGTTTGCGAATGAGCGTCTTTAATACTCGCTTATCCTAATTTTTCTCCTACATTGTCCGAATAACTGACAAGTATTGTACGTGCGACATTTTACAAATTTAAATATCGATAAATATTTATTTTTAAAGAAATATTTCTGAACTCTGACTTTGACATACATTGTCAGAAACACGTTCTTAAACAACATCCATTATGAAAAAGCTGGCGGCAAGTGTTTAAACAAAAGTTGTTTAAACAGAAGTGTAAATCAAAGGAGGTAATTGTGAAGACTAGAAATGAACCCACCGATTCCAATGACTTTCAAATATATTGTTAAAATTATGAACCTAAGTAATTCTTATAAAGTTTTAATTATGAAGAAACCAGCAATAACTGTTTCAAATCAAAATTATTTAAACAAAAATGAAAACTAGAAATGAACCCACCGATTCCAATGACTTTCAAATATATTGTTAAAATTATGAATCTAAGTAATTCTTATAAAGTTTTAATTATGAAGAAACCAGCAATAACTGTTTCAAATCAAAATTATTTAAACAAAAGTTATAAAAGAAGTAATGATGCATAAGAATATATAAAGACATTAACATTTATTTATTTATTTGTAAATAAACTTAAAAACTATTATTATAAATAAAATAATAATACGCACAGAAATATAAAGAATCGACATTTATTATTAATTTTGAATAACTTCTTGTATAGCATATAATTGAGCCGTTGTACATATTATGTAAGGAAATGAGTTTGTTCAAACTATGCTTTTTAAAAAGAAATTTGCCTCTTTTTTTACGCGTACATACATTTAATGTATTTGTACATTCAATGTAGTTTTATTTTATTCGTGAAACTGAAATCTTTCTCCTTACAAAAAATAATAAGTCTCTTATATTAAAATTGAAACATTGAAGAGAAAAGCAAAGGCCTTTACATAAGGTATAGGGTGTAGCACGATTTATGCAGTACAGTACTAAAATACAGAATACAACAGAAACATTATGAACTCTGACGAATTTATTAACAATTTCTACAATGTAATAAAAGACCCAATATTTTTTATTATATTCTTTACAAGAAGTTATTGAAAATGAGTAATATATATTGATTTTTTATATTTTTGTACGTATTATTATTTGATTTATAACGTTTGTTAATTTTATTCATAAATAATAAATAAATAAATGAATAATAAATGAAGAAATATAAAAAATGTTAATTGCTTCATATATTCGTATGCATCATTATTTCTTCCGTGACTTTTGTTTAAATAATTTTGATTAAATAATTACTGCTGACTTTTTCATAATTAAAACTTGAAATTACGTAAATTTATGACGATAACAGTATATTTCAAAACTGTTGAAATCAACGAGTCATTTCAATTTTAATTAAATCTTTTTTAAGTTATTTCTACTTAAACAATTGCCGCCGAATTTTTTATAGTAAATGTTGAATTTGTAAGACCGACCTTTGACAATACATGTCAAAGTTAAAATCGTTCTGAAGTGTATTCTTTTAAAAATAAATCTTTACCTAAGTAAATGTTGAATTCAAATCAATTAAAATGTTGCTAAATGTGAATGCGGGTAACATTTTATCAAGATAATAGTTTTTGATAATACACAAAATAGATTTAGATTCTGATGAAACAGTTGTTCGATGGGATATTTATTTTGTACCGACGAAATTGCGATGAGAAAGCAATTCCCTGAAACGTCAGAACGGCACGCTCAAAATCGGCGCTTGTAACGATAAGAGCATGTACGAAAAGTTGAAAGTACCAGTCGGCATCGAAGAAGTTACTCGTTCACTCTAATGACATCGTCACCGGAAATTGCGTTGGCGCGCGCACGTGAAGATAATCTCGCGGGATTAACAACAGCGGTTGCGTGGCGCAAAAGTTATCCGCGTCTCCTTTCCCGCTCATGACTTCTCATCTATCCGGCGCAGCGCGGGGAAACTTTGCGAAAGAGTGCGACAGTACGTCAATGGAATCCTTAATAAGGCAAGTGCTATCGAATCCACCTAGATAAAGTCGGAGTCGAAGTAGTTTCTTGGTCTCTGGGTTTTACTCGGTGAACCTTGGACGGGCTATTATTAAATACAGAAAAAAAAACCTGAAACTCTAGCGCGAGCTTTAAATTGAGGCCGATGTAATTATTCTCGTTTAATTTTTATGATACCGACGCAACGAGCGTTCGTACAAAAACCGCTCTGAAACTCTGAGATTTAATTTCAGCTTGATGAATGACGGTAGGTTTCTATAATAGAAGCGTTTAATCGATTGATCCAATTGAATTACGCGGCCCGTGTTGAATGAATTTATTGCAGATAGATTGGATTTAATTATCATTGAAATTGATAAGAAACAGGAGTTGTTGCCGGTGCTTAGCAAATGATTAGAGATTAAGCAACAGTTCGCACAATGGCATGCGCGTGAACGTGAACGCATTTCGTCGTCGTAATATCCAGGAACTACCCTATGAAGTATGACACATGATAATGAGGTACCTTGCATACAGCCGTGTCGCAATGCCAGGCTTTACTGTAACTTGCTATAGTTGACAACGTCAAGCACAAATTGCACGTACTGAAGGCTCGCCGAGCACTCGCGTTATGGCGTTTATTTAGTATGATTACTAGGTCGTGGTACGTCGAGGATAATGATTGATAATAGGATCCAAGATTCAGTCATTTAAACGTACAAACAAGAAACTGTGAAACAGAATGTTTGAAAAATTTCCCAGCGCGCTTTCGAGAGAGAAACACCGAAAAGAGCGGGCTTTATCGTTGCTGGATAAACATAAACTCGTAGAGATTATAGTTTACCTAGTTTATGTGTCCAGTATATCCAGTGTATCTCTATATGATCGTGAAAAACACAAACGCGCACGCGAGCTTTATCCGTATTCGCGTACGCATCTTTGTTTTATATATATTTTTATATATTATTTTATTTTACTATATATATTATATATGCATTATAAAAATATGTTTATTATATATATTTTTATATATTATTTTATTACTTTGATGTATGTATATTTTTATACATAGAATATATGGTCGTATTCACTTTTTTGTCTCTTTCATCGATAGGATAAGTCAATTGCTTGTTTTTTTCTGTCTATCCAAAAAATTACATGGCGCTGAATAATAATATCGTTAATTTCAATATTTACGATATTCAATACGGTGAATCTCATTCGATCGTACACTCACATTTTTTATATCGAGGTCGCATTTGCGTGAAAGGGTGTTAACGAATATTTGAATGTACCAGTTTATTCCAGAATATCCGATTTTAATTTTAATGACAATTGCTCTAACGGAGAGACATGTATTAAACTTTTTTTTCCATAGAAAGAGAATTAAATAATGATCATTGCTAAATCAACACAGATCGTTATACCTGCATATTTTTATAATTAATCAGATTTTAAAATTATATAAAAGTAATTTACTGGAAAATGTAGGTAGACAATAAAATTATATTATTTAATCACACAAAAAGTATTCTACTTTCCATACAGTTCGCTTACAGTTCAGGTAATATTAATGCCTCGACATTTCACTTTAAGGAAAATCTACTTCAACTTAGTCAAAGAATTAATTAAGGTTAATGGTCCTGGAACATCTTGTATAATCCGCATCTCGATCGAACATCTCAGGGGAAGACTCGGAAGTTTCAAATTTTCCCACTCGCTTCATAATTTAATTTATAACGTAATTTAATCGAAACTCATCGATGTCACAATAAAGCCGAATGTAACGGCCAATAAAGTTTCGATCTTGAATCAACATTTACACGCACGAATAATGTCGATTCGGCACGGCACTTGGCTTCGTTTACAAAAGCTACAGTGGAAATGCGCTCAGAGGGAACATTTTTGCGGTACGTTTTGCGAGCCACCGAAAATAATGCGTGACGTAAAGAGCGCGCCATGTCCGGTTTCGTCTCTGACACCATAACACCATAACGTTTGTTTGAGAATGGTCTCGAACACGAGGACGGTGACATTGATGGCGTCGCTCCGAATTGGTCTCGACATCGATTCTATCGTTTTCCCGAAGCACCACAGGGAAATTTCAGTTCAACTCCCGCGACGAACGAATGAGAAAATCGTTTCTCGAATCGGCCGCCGGTTATGCAAAATGATTTACCAAAGTGACATTGTCATTCGCAATATACTTTTGACATCAAGAAAGTTAGGTAGAAAGTAATATAATACACTGACAATGAGAGAAAAATATAGTTACTTTTGACCTCGACCAGAATTTTATAATATTTCCAACGATAATTATAGTTGAGATAATGATGCATATAGTTATTATTAGAAATATTATAAAATTGTGGTCGTGGCTAGTGCATTCCTTTGTGTAACGATACGTCGCATTTGACAGTTAAATTGCAACTAAAGTACAATATGTTGTGTCTATGTAACACGGTTTTTGTTTAGGGACAGCTCAAGACGATTTCGGGACCCCCGAGGGAAAATTAATGAAAAAATATGGCATCCCTGCACAGAGATATCGCCCGGTAATTACCGCAGCTTTCGGAAGTTCTCTTAAATATGACAGATGGGAGAACGAGGCCGAGGAACTCGACACGAATTTCGCGATGGATCTATCATAATTACAGGGGTGCATTTCCGACTAATACCATGTGAAAAATAACGGGAGGCTCCCGCGGAACGAAAGTAGTATTAACGATAAGTGAGGAAGTATCGAGAGCGTATCGAGAATTCGGACTGCGAGTCACTACAACAGTCACGTACCCGCCGATGGATGGTTATATATGCAGGTAGGTATATATATATATATATATATATATATATATATATATGTGTATATATATATATATATATATATATATATATATATATATATATATATATATATATGTGTATGTATGTGTATATATATATATATATATATGTGTGTGTATGTATATATATATACGCCATACACACATTGTGAAACCAGTTTGCAATCGAAGTCGATACGTTGGCGAAACGGTTCTCTAATATCCCGCTTTGATGTTTCATCCGATTTTATCGGAGCCCGTCGATTGCTTCGGACACAAGACAAGAATCATACACGCCCGTTCCCGACGTGTTTGGAAAGCCTGATTGAAAGCGGAGTCGCGCGAGACAATCAGGAAAAAAAAAAAGAATCAAATAACCGACTGCTGACGAAGAATTCATGAAACGTGGAAAAATTAGCGGGAGTGAAAAAATTGATTGGTGGAAACGATCAGAATTACTCGGTCCTCGGCTTTGTGATAGAATCCGGAACGGCGGCGCGCCGTTCACCATTGCCGCGCAATCTTAGGAAAATCGCGCCAACTACCCCGCGGGGAGAAGTCCCATTATCTCTGACACGTCAAAAACTTGGACGAGAAGAGACGGCGACTTTTCCCAATGCGCTATCGAGAGCCGGAGATTGGATCTGCCGGTGCGCCATGAATATTCACGGGGTCGCCGATGTCATTTTATGCAGTTCATTCGGCGTTTCGGCATAAGGCTAGCCAGTAAGGCGCGATTGCCGCTGGTTATTCGCGCGTTAATCCTGAATAATTGAGGGGCTCGGTATTATCGGCGCCCGGTCGGCTATTCGACTATTCGATTGATGAAACCACCTCGAATTATGAATTCTTCGGAACCCTCCATGGCCGATAACTTGTCACTCCCGATAGATTTAACACTTCAACGTCAAACGTGGACATTTTGTTGAAATGGAGATGTCCGCGCGGATGCGCGTGTCCGAACAGAGGAATACGTCAAAATTCGTCGATACCATCGGCCAGCGTTGGAGTACCAGCCGCTCATCGTGGAACACGGTGGAGGAAAAGCGCGCGCGCGCGCGTAATATTTCACAGAGTCTACCATCGTTGCTGGGCCAAAGGAGTCGTTCGAGAGAGGCTTATTCCGCGGAGCCCCTAAAATATGCATCACCGACGGCGTTTACATGTCGAGATACGCGGCGCGCTATGTAACATGCAGCACGCCCTTTACAGGCTAACGCGATGTACTGGTTGCCCGACGTATCCAAAATTCAAATCACGCGGCACTTTTCCTCGAACGACTCTTCGTAAATGTAAACGTGGACGTGTGAGCCCATGAGACGTCGATGGTGCCCGTAGACATTGCGATTTTACGAGGCGACGTGGCGACCGCACTGGCGCAAGAAACGCACGCGCACCGCCAAATACATCGACACGTAATAAGACGACATCCACGTGAGAGATAGATATTACAGCGAGGAATATCGATTTCGATTGTTTGTGAAATCAAACAGCTGTCTCGAAGCTGTTGCTCCCTGCTCCTACGACGAGATTCTTCAACGTCACAGTTCCTACTTGTCACAGTTAGACGAGATCGAGACCGATCGGGAGATGCTTCAGCTATCTAAATTTACAAGGAGACCGTCCTAAACCGGCGAATCGTTGAGAGCGGAAGTCGAAGTCGCTATTGTGAAGGAGCTATTCGGAGGATAATAATCTCCGGCGATATAAAGCGACAGTAAAACTCTTATTGATGGCTAAGTGTAATTGCAAAGGTATGTTGAGACTAATCGATACGCGAGTGAAAGTGCACGCGCGCACCGTCGTCGTATAGATATATCGGCAACGAGGGCTTTCGAGGCTTCGAGAGCCCCGCTAAACGATTTAACGACAACAACCGGAAAAGTGTGCGTGTGATCCGTGAGAGGAAATAGAAATGGAGTCTCGCTGTTATAGATCGCCGTTACACGAGAGTCGCCCGACGAGAACGTTGCGCGACGTCATTTGGTCGTCCGTAGATCGAAGTAGAGTCAATCTTGACTACTTTCCTTCCGTCGTCAAAACGAAACAAACGTAGGACAGTCAGCAGTGGCGCCGAGAGTATAAAGTATCAACGGAAAGTATAATCACAGAAAAGTAAAGACGTATAACACGCGTGTAGATATGTAATATATGCAACGTATGTCATCACTTATGTACCATTAACAGAATGACTCTATCATTCACGAATAAAATATCACTCGCCAATTGGATGTATAATTTAGAAGCCGAATTGGAACTTTTACAAGTAAAAATTTACGATAAATGTATAAATTATGATATCTGCCGACCAACTAAAAGTTTTCAGCTTCATAATATAATAAAATATCTTCCATCTGTCGGAAAGTAATTTACTCTTCCACTTTGCAAGATTAGGCCTTAAATGAGAAATGAATTTACACGTGTTCGGTTCATTATACTTTGTCTACGCATCTTACGACCTTTTTATTTCGAAAGTTAAAATATGCACCGTGTATATATTACATATCACGTAAACAGTAATAATTCTAACGAATCAACCGAAAAGAAAGGAAGAGGTGTGTCTGGCTGGTGTGCAGGCAGGCATGCTACGAGTTACGTTACCTAAGGTGAGCTTCTCGCCGGAATCGGGCGGCAGGGTGAAGCCCAATAGGGCCATGCTCGATATCAGCACGCAGGGCACGATCAGGTTGAAAAAGTAATAGAGGGTCCTCCTGCGTATCTGTATCGTGAATGTGACGTCGACGTACGGCTCCGGGCAGCATTGATACATTATCGTGTTCTTCTTCCCCGGCATACCTGGAAAAAGTGCCAGCACCGATATACACGCCGACATATCTGTCCGAGGGACTAAATACGACATGGATACTTCAAGCGGACGAATAATCGCTCGCCCTTTGGTTACATTCCGAACGATTGTTCCTCATTCTCTTTTTTTTTCTCTATCGCCTTGCTCGCTACGTATTCTGATCCTATTACTTTTATAAAATATTACTTTTATAAAATTCTTCTGCTGAGAATGATATTTGTCTAGAAAATATTCACTTATCAGTAGCACTATTTTTATATTTCTACATCCCTACATCCCTTTGTCTCTTCTATTTTTTTTTTTTTTTTTTGGTACTATCGTGCGTCTTGAGGCGACTAAAATCCCAAGACATAAAGTGGAGTCTATCTGTCATACATCCATCTGTTTTATCGCGAGGCTACGTGAACGCGTGACAGAATCATAAATGTCGTCAAGTCATAGCGGCACCTCGTGCCGAAAGTTTCGTGCGAGCAAGTCACGTCGTATCACTTCTCGTAGCAATTTTTCCGCGGTTACTTCTCGTGGTTTCTGCCTTTGAACTATTTTAGGATTACGGCGCGTCGTCGTAAGGAATAGAAAAGATCTTCGCGGAGTCGCGAATTTCCGTTTTCGTTCCAGCTCGTTGCTCGACGAGTTAAGATATTGGTGAACAAGCGGGGACGACATATGTGCTTCGCGATAAAGCAGAACTTACCGTCCACGAGGACATTAAATACGATGCACCTGCTGGCGCATTCTTTCCACGAGGGATGATGGGGGAAATCTACTAAAGGCTAGAGGCAATCCTTGACCCGTAATCGTTCGATACTTTTCGAGGACGGAGGGTTTCTTAATAGCTTCCGATCGGACGGGCTCTCGAATCGATCTCGCAATATTGGACGCTCACTTGTTGCTGAGGACTCGCTTGTTCCTCAGTACTCTTTTTCCTCCGTATTTCGGCAGTACGTGGACCAGGCTCGATGCATCCGCCTCGAGATAATTAACGTGTCTCCGCAAACGCGGCTTTAGAGGCGACACTCTTAATTACTCGCGCTACGTCGATGTGTCGACCACTAACGATACATTGAGTGTATCGTTTTGTCGGTCGGAGCAGATCGAAGGCATCGGGTTAGTATCGACGCGTTTTATTTCTCGGTACCACCATTGAGCACACTTTGTCTCTGTCACCTCTTAAATAGCCGAAGCTTAATATTGATTAGTTTCAATTCAAGCTTTTCTTTCATTCTACAAAAAGATGGTTCTATTGCTTTCAATGAAATTTAACAAAATTATAATAAAAACATAAGCGTATACATATATATCTATATATGTAAATTTTTTCATTTTATAAAGCACAATATTGCTTTTTATATTTTTGTTTTTTATATCTCCCTTGCGGTTTCGTTCCAGAAAAATATTTCTTCTTTCAAGAGATTTCTCTTTACGCAAATATCTTTAGGATTTTTTTCAAGATGCTAGACCGAGACCGAGACTGTCATATATTCNATCTCTCTCTCTCCTCTCTTTGCAGTTTCGACGTGTCGACAATCCCGAATCGACTTCGCGAAAACCGCTGTACGCGAGAATAGCACTTTTCGATACGGGAGCTCGAGGAACGTAGTCGTAAAACGACACGGACCTATAAGTGAGGGGTAGGCAGAAAGAAGGAAGACAAGAAGGAAGGATATACCCGAGAGGAATAGCGGCATACGCGAAGGAGGATCGTCATAAAGTTATACGCCATTGCGGCATCGCCGAGACACGAAGAGACCTCATAAAATCTTTCGATTTCTATTTAGTCGCGTCATCGATCGCGACTTCACACGAAACGAGAAGCTACAGGATACCACGATGCAGCATCCGCGAACATGACGAAAAGCCGGGTGGGAAGAGAGGGGAGGAGAAGGGGAGGGGGAAGAGTAGTTGCGGTTTCTTAACGGCTTCCATCAGCATTCCTTCACACACCAATGACGCTGTTTCGTATCACCAGCGAAATTTGCGTTCCAGAATCCCGTCGAGAAGCTGGAACGAATCACGATGACAGAGATTTTCTTTCGAGATATATTGTACTATCTCTTCTTTTATGAAAACCAGTACTTGCTGCAGAAGGTAGCTCTAAAAAGGACGACAGAGTGAAATATGCAAACTGAGTTAAAAAAGATTTTTGCCGTATAAACTTACGGCAGGATGATTCGAGACAAGAAGGAAGTTATTCAACGTTTCAAATAATTGAACCTGACGGAGTTGAGACGGGTAAACATTTATATTGGGGAATATTCAATAAACCGACTACACGAAACTACGAGAGACAATCGTAACTCGGATTGCATTTTCGTATCATCGTTCAACGCGATGCTTCGATGTAAGGCAAAGCTAGCTGAACAGAAAACAAACTTGTTAGTTGTGAATATTAGTCTCGTAAAAATAAAGATTCACTTTTAAGAAATAATGATTCGAGGACTCGAGCTTACGTTGCTATTGAGCACAATTGTGTAAAATTAATAGATTCCCCGATTACATATGTATTGTAGTGCAAGACGAAAATGCGAATGAAAGATTATATTCAGCTGATAAAGATGTATTCGCGTAATTACTGCTCGAAAATAAAATCGTTGTCGTGAGCTATTCCATAATAGCTCTCATTGTGATATATTATTGCATTCTATTCGCAATTCCATTCCCATTCCCTGTACTTTCACAACGTACACGCTGTACAAACAGATTCGCAAATTGCGATGGATTAACGTTAGGTGCATTATCATTGCGTATGCATGCCGAGAACAGAGGATGAAACCTGGACGCGAAACGGCAAGAGAGAGAATTTACATTACGTCAAACCGACATCTTTCTTTCCTTTCATATCTATTAATAATTACATTTCCGAAATGATAACAATAACTTTATCGAGATGCAAATAAAATGAATTATTATACATGGAACCGAAAATATAGAGAGCTACATCTCAAGAGATGAAATATCAGCAATAATATTGATTATGATAAATATTTACTTGTAGAGAATTACCTCAGAATGATTTTGACCTTGACATACATTATATTGTCAAAATTACGTTTCTAAACAATTTCTATTATCAAAGAACTGTCGGCAATTGTTTAGACAAACGTTGACACAAATAAAGTAATGATACATACAAACATATAAAGAAATGAACATTTTTTTATTCTTCTATTTATTTATTATTTATAAACAAACATTATTGATAAGCCAACGTTATAAACAAAATAGTAATATGTAGAAATATAAAAATATAAATAATAAACATTTATTATTCATTTTTAATATGACTTTTTGTATAGATAATAATTGATAAATATATAATTGAGCCATTATATTAAGAAAATTGTCAATGGGTTTGTTAAAGCAGTATTATCCTTTAAAAAAAGTTTAGCTCAGTTTTTATACACATTTATTTGACGTAATTTTGGTCATGAAATTTCGCTTTATTAAATTAATGAGTTTATTTCTTAATAAAATTGATAATATTAAAGAGATAAGCAAAGGCTCCTACTATGGTGCATGATTTACACAAAGAGATACCAAAGTACGGGATATCCCAGAAATATTATAATCGTTAAATAGTTTAATTTCTTTTAATGATTATAATATTCTTGACGTTTTTCACACTTTGGTATTCCACTGTGTAAATCGTGTCACTTTTTACACCTTGTGTAAAAACCTTTATTTCTCTTTTCAAAGTTATCAGTTTTATTATAAGATAGACTTATTATTTTAATAAGGTAAAGTTTCATGATCAAATGTATATATATATATATATATATATATATATATGTGTGTGTGTGTGTGTGTGTGTGTGTGTGTGTGTGTGTGTGTGTGTGTGTGTGTGTGTGTGTGTGTGTGTGTGTGTGTGTGTGTGTGTGTGTGTGTGTGTGTGTGTGTGTGTGTGTGTGTGTGTGTGTGTGTGTGTGTGTGTGTATGTATGTATGTATGTAAAAAAGCTAAATTTTTTTTCAAACGACTTGTACTGTTCTGATAAATTCGTTGACAATTTCTTTAATAGCTTACTTACATTCTATAGATTCCATATAATAAGAAGTTATTGAAAATGAATAAATGTTGATTGTTTATATTTTTGTATTATTATTTTGCTTAGCATTAATTTATTAAATTTGTTTAAAAATAATAAGTAAATGAATAAAAAATGTTGATTTTTTCATATGTTTGTATGCATCGTTACTTTTTCGTTTATGATTTTTGTTTAAATAATTTTAATTAAACAGTTATTGATGATTCTTTTCATAACTAAAACTTTTTAAAATTACTTATATAGGTTTATAACTTTAACAATATATTTACCGTTTGAAATCAGTGAATTCGTGTCTACTCTTTACAATTACTTTCTTCAATTTATAATTTTTATTTAAACAATTACCACCAGTTTTGTTTATAGTAGGAGTTGCTTTGGAGTATGGTTTTGACAATGTCAAAATCGAAATTAGAATCGAATTCTGAGATATTTTTCTAAAAGTAAATATTTATTCTATTTATAAGTCTCAATCTTTAATGAAATTAAATTAACATTTAAAAAATAATGATAATATTATACATGTGGATGCACGATTTGACATGATAAGACTATAATTTAGTAGATGTAATTTTTTAATAGTAATTAAATAATATACTTTTTGCTTTGCAATTACCACTTTCGCTGAAGTGATTTTTGATGAGAGACAAAGTGTCACACAAAAAATAGTTGATATGTCAAGTGTTGTTAATACATATCACTTTTAAGTGATATTGAATGATGATCAATCGAAATTGTCAAATACTTCCTTTCATTAATATTATATGTACTACTTAATCCAACGTTTTACTTTCGCATCATCATTGCAGAATTAATTCATTGATACGCATCGAGTCGATTCGAGATTTTGCTCTTAGCTTTCAATAGACACGCTTCCTTACATACGCAAACACACGTACAAATACTCGTGCCAATACAGAGGCAGAGTCTGATTGGCCTGACAAGTCGTAAACTTGCTCAGTGAAACTCACCGATGAGGTACCATTCCCCGTTCATGATGAAATCGGATAAGTCACCACCCTCCTCTGAGTTGAGTACCAGATCGAGCTACCAAGGTCAAAGTTTGATTAAGATGGGCACGTATCTACACGACGGGGGACGTTTCGTTAGGTAACTCGAAGCCGAACGTGCGCATGCAGCTACGAATTCCGCTCGCGTCTATATCTACTGTATGTCTACAGTAAATCTACGAGATGGTGCATTCACAGACCGACGTTTCGTGATAAGGCGTGCAATGGGAAAATCCGTTCGGCCGTGGGACGTGGTGCGAAGAAGAGACGGTGATTTCTCTCTCGTGAAGCAGCGCGCGCGCGCCATGCGCGCCTGGAAAAACGCGTTCGTGCGGTCGACAGGCGGAAAACTGGCTCTTTACCGTCGCTGAAAATTGCTTTCCGCGTGGTCAACAAGCTCTCGTCTCTCGTAGAGGTTCGCAACTTGCACTGGATGCGTAGCAATCACGTGGCCGCTCTACGCTTTCTTTAAACTTTAAATCGTACACCGCATTGTCGCGAATGTTTGATAAGGCAACGTACATTTGTATCGCTTCTGCGAAACTCACAGGAACGGAAATTGGTTGACTTTAGCTTTCCAACAGCTTTAAGCTATTATGCATATATTCTACGATACAGAATTTTCAAAAATTCAAAAAATTTCTGCGAAAGCTCGATAAGTTTGACAAGTTTAAAGCGCCCGGAGACGAGATGTTAATCTGCGAGCGCGAAAAGTCAATAACCGCCGTTTCCACTGGTATATATTTTTGTACGATAAAATATTAGTTTTAAGAACAGCTCCGTTTACATAGATTTTGCGCTCGATTTACCCCGGGCAGACATTTTAATTCAAGTCCGATAAGAGCTGACCAAAAGATTTCACAGCTTACTACTTTTCTACGCGGATATCGAGCTGCAATCATATTAAAGTAATTAAACGAAATCTCTTCAACAAAAGAGATCCTGCCGCTTCCATCTCCGCTTCTATCTGCACAGTAGAGGACCGGTGGACGGGAAATAAAGTGACGATGCCGGAGGTATCTTGAAGAGATTTTCCAGTTTCTTTTAACTCCCGTGTCGCTCAGTGGGTATCTGTTACTCTTTGATCTGGCGCCAAATAGGATATTTGTCTGATTCCCATGAGCTATCGAAGGCTCCGAAAGAATCCTTTTCTGACAAGACAAGAGCTACAATGCTCTTGGGCGATACATTATTTAATCATTTAGCGCGAGATGAATCGATCGAATCATTATGCTTAAGTTAAATGGAATAATTTTGCGAGAATTTAGAAATATTATATTGTTTTCGTAAAAAGTTTTACAAACGCCTTTTCGCACCAAGCTTTTTCGCGATATCGACAAACGTTATTCCTCGGGGGAGAGATGTTATTATTCGTAAAGACGTTATTTTCCAATATTCCTGGGGTACAATAATGGTAAAACGAATTCGATAAGACTTCAATGGTCCCTCGAACTTCGTACATCTCCGAGCGAGGCGGTACATCGTCTTTTTCTGGATATATGCATGGATCTGCGCCGGTATTGTACTGAGGAAATTGTAAGGGGGCTCCCGCCGAAGCAATCACATTTGCAGTTCAACCGTCGGTTACGTCGCGTTTATTTTCTGGCTGCCGAGAAGATTCCGTATCCGGTCTGTCGTTCAACTTGTCCAATCAATCAACTCGTTCATCCTCTCTCGCCATCGTCCTCTTTCCCGTCCAAATTGATCCCTTCTTTGATCATCCCCCGTAATAATTTCGACAAGCGAGCGCCCGTCGGTTATACAGCCGGCCGGTTGTATCGTGAGATTCGCAGCGAAAATTACAACCGGATACACCGGGCTCGTAAAGTTAGCCCCTCATAATTCATTGCGACGCATATATTTTGCCTCATAGCTTAGTTCGGCGCTTACTCGTATAGAGCGGCTACACGTGGTTTACTGCGCCAACGCGGTGCATCGGGAATGGACGTCTCGAGATGTAAATGCGCCGGTAGCCGCGCGGGCCCTTGACTAATTAAATTCAATCTTCATATATAACGCCTCTTATCCGACTGGCTTAATCAAGCCGATGACGTTAAGAAGCGGCCCCGCAGGGTCGGCTTCTTGTACGTGCAATCGAGCGCTCGTCTAATAATCATAGCCTCGGGTGATTACATTCGGGAACGAGCCGCCTTTCGCGTCTATCGACCGTACGGATTCCACCTGTAAAATCTGAAATTGTAACCGGCATAATTGTGACCGATTCGATTTTCCACACGTACGGGGAAGGAAGGGGGGGGGGGGGGGGACAAATGCACTTTGTGACTTCGTTTCCATCGACTTTGAATAAACTGCGGTAATTATCCCCGTGTGGACGCGTAATATCGAAATACGAGCCCGTCCGAATTACAGCGGTTTCAATTCGTAACTGTAAATGGATGCATGCATGCATGCAAACATTAATCTGTAATCAATTAGAAATGATGTTAGTCTCACATCATCTCGATTGCTTCTCGATTGCAACGTAAAAGGATAATTAAACAAACGCTCGGGTATATCGTTGGAGGTGTACTTATGGACTTTGCAGACTCGATCTCTGACCGAGAGACCATTTCAACTTCACGAAACTCTCCGAAGCGTCGACGCCTGCGACAATCGCCAGCTCGGAGAGCTCTCTCTCAACGGGCAAGAGTTACTCGCCCGCGCTTCCGAAGACGTGAGTCTTGACGGAATGAGACCACGCGAAAGAGTGTGACGATTTGCGGACTTGAATGCAGAGGAAGGAACGTCACGGTCGAGGCGCTCGTGTTGCGCTCGCATTTCGCGGCGTGACAATCGAGACCAAACGTTCAAACGACAAACGCAATTGACCATGCTGCTCATTAACGAGCTCACACGAATTCACATTCAAGCATGTTCACATATGTATACACGTACACGAACGCGCAACTGTTTTCTCTGTGATTCCGGGGGGGGAGGGGGGGGGATCGAAACTGTTCGGCAAGTTTAATTCTCGATGCTCCGGGTAATAAAGAGAGCGCGTCTTCCTCGCGGAACATATTATACGTACGATAATGATTTTCGCGCATCGAAATTCGAACTCGCCGAAATTATTCCGGTTTCCATCCCCGTTTTGTAGTTTATTGGCGCGCGAACACGTACACACGGACACGTGACATGAGGTAGGGACGGGGGAGAATCTGCGTGTTGAGCGCTAGATATCACCTACGCACCGTCAAGAAAGCATGCAAGCTACGCCGCGCCACGACACGAAACGGCCATTAATTTCTGTACATATATATATACACACACACACACATACATGACATGCGACACACACGCTGAACAGACATATCAATCAATAAACGGTTGATGTTGATTCGTTGAGTGACAGAGGGCGAAATGGATCGAACAAAGTTCGGGTGTACGACATATAGACGACATAGTCTTCAAGTTTGGCGTAAATACAGATATACAATTTATTTGTTCACATGGAGGAAGAGCAATCGATATGAATCGAGGGGGGGGGGGNGGGCAGGGGGCAGACAACGTTTATATGCGGCAGAGTAATTTGGTGGAAATGCGCTCGGACTGCATTTCGATAGGGCGCAGTGCAACTTGCAGCGACGGCGACGGCGGCAGGTCGAAAACAGGCCACGCATTTCGGCACCTATTCCCATCGGGTTGCGATGGATCACAGAGCCGCTCGTAAATTTTGGACCGCGCGATGCGTGCGAAAACGTGTATCGGGTGTCCTCGCGTTACACGGTTGTCGACAATTTCGCTGTCGGCTCTGATTGGATCGGCTGTTTAATAGCCGCATTTTAATTGACCTCCGTCCAGCTTTTAACGAGGCCTACAAACGCGTCGGAAGCCGTTGAAGAATCACCGTCGCGCCAACGACGAGAGAAGGCACTCGCACGGCGATTCTCTCGCGTGATGAAGAAAAAAAGGATGGAAAAGGATCCTCGCTACGTGCGACTGAATTGTTCCGGTCGATAAAGCTCGCGTTCCTCGACGAGGCCGCGATTTAACGAGCGCGAGACTTCCGAATGTTTTCCGAACATTTCGAATTCAGCGGAGGGGACCCGAAAGTGAACTCGCGCGAGAACGACGCGTAAACGAGCTCCGTATTGATCACCGAATCTCGGCCGATCGTTCCGCTCGTAAATACCGAATTCGCGATATCGTATTCCGTGGGTGCGCGCATATATGCACGCGCACGTGCGTACGCAGTTTGTGCTCTCCGTAGTCGGACGGGAGAGTCGTTTCTGCGTGATATTGAACGAGGTAAGGGCCAACCGACACACGGCCCCGGCGCGGCGCGTCGTTCGATTCCTCGCATAGGGCGCGTGATCGATAGCGCGGCATCACCGCTGAAATATGCAACAAAAGCTTCTTTCCGCGTTTCACGACTCCAACATTTTCGGCCGCGGGTAAAATTGCGATTGCGTTTGCGTCTCTTCACCAATTAAAAAAGAACTGCTGGCCACAAGCTCTTTTCTAATTGGTTAAGAGACGCAGACGCAAACGGAATCGCAAATCGCTGGTGTGATTCGGGCATAATCCGAAAGCGAGGACGGAAACGAAGTAAAATTCGCGAATCCCCAACGTTCGCCGATACTCCGCGCCGTTATCTCGATTCTTATGGTGCACAACGCGCGACATCCATAAAATATTTCGACCGCGCGCGACACATCATAAAATCGCAATGTTACGCGCGCGCGTCCAGCTGACCGAGGCACTTTTTTCCGCGCGAAATCGCAAAGTTAAAATTAAAGGGAAAAAAATGCGAGAGGGAAAGAAATTCCAGCGCCGCCGCCGCATGCTGCACTGCGAAAGAAGGGCGACGGTAATGGCGCCGCCCGACATTGCGACATGTATTTTTATGGACGTCGGGAGTTGGGGAGGGGGGGGGGNGGGGGNTTTTACGATTTTTTACGATCTACAATTCTCGTCCGACACGCAAATGTGGAGGGAAGAAATTGCCCGCCTCAGCGCGTCTCGTTGTCCCGGTTCTTCAACGAGTCCCCGCCGATCGGCGAGGGCGCGCCCTCATCTCGTCGCTCCTGCGCTCGCATGACAATCGATTTGGTGGACATACGCGGACATACCCTGGCGACTTGGTGATTCTACGAGCGATCAATTGTCGGAGCGAGACGCCGATGCCTCGAGCCGAGATAGCGCGAGCGAGCCGCGTGCGGGCAATTTCCTCGAGCAACTGGGATGTCCAACTTCTCGTCGAGTAACACTTAAGGGCTAGTAAGCAGAACGCAGCTTAATGTATTCATCGAGAGAGGTCGGCACATCTCTTTCTCTTTTCTTTTCTTTTTCTCTTGTTTCGGCACGTGGTCTTACATGAGTGCCCCAGCTCGCACGCACCGCATGTTTCACGTTAGCAGATTTCATTACAGTTTCGTCTGTAATTCGTGATCGAGTGCGCCGAGGGGCACGCAAGTAAGAGCGCATCCGAACAAACGCGTTCGCTTCGCGCCTTTGAGTCGCGTCTAACATCATTTTCGTCTCCCTTGAATCAAAGTTTGCCTCTTAGCGGCAAGTGCCGTCATTGATTCTACGAAATTTCATCGTTATCCTCGCTCCAGAGTATTAATTATGTAAACTCCCGTCGTCGTTGCAAGTGGAAGTTTGTGCATAAAATTGAATGTATTATAATTTTATGTACCTGTTTCGAGATTGCTGTTGTTAATTATCGCATTAGCTTCAAATCAGAAGAAATATTCATTATCGTAATGTAAATACCTAATACAAACGCGTATTTATTTGGCATATCTGACGCATCCTGCAATCAAATTGAATCTGCACTGTGCAAAGCTATCGCTTAACGCAAATTAAAAATACGCACGATCGATTCTCGCCGTCATTCTCTTCCAATGATAGACAGACAAATCGAAGCCGTGGGTGATGCCGATCAATAGCAGCTATTCAAAATAAATGTCCGCAACTGGTATCCCGTTGATTTACTAACCCCGGGATTTCAATTCGAGGCGATCGCGGGAAACGTATTTCGCTGCAGTGAAATGGGCCGATCGCGGCCGTCCGTCTTGTCTCGGCGAGGAATAAATTCCGACAGCGGGGGAATCTCGCCGCAGCTCGTAGATACGCGATACTGACGGATCGACGGCTGCAGGGGCGCGCGACAAGGACGAAGGAGAGAACTCGCGGAGGAAACGCGAGACGCGGCGCAACGACCGGGGGATAGAAGGAATCCTGCTCGAGCAGCTGCTTCAGGGACAAGTGTCGTTGCACACCGCGGCGCGGCAGGAACACACGTGCAACAGGTGAAAGGCAGGTATCGAGCACCTCGTTTATTTCCCGACGTCTAGTCTCGCCCGGGCGGAGAAAAATTTTATTGTCGCGCCCTACCCCGCAAAAATACGCGCGTTGCGCGTCACGACTCGATTAGAAATTTAAAAAATGACACCCGCCGCGCCAGGCGATTCGCGAAATGGAATTGTTCGGCTCGGTGCGCTTGTTGTCGCGCCGATTTTTCGTTCCGCTTTCCGGCCCGACCGACTTTGCCAGGTATTTCCCAGCCGTGCGTTTAATTATGCGTTTAATTATTACATACGAACGGGAAGATTATCATTATCGTCAGTGCGCGGAGGAACGCGCTAAAACTTTGGCGATTCGGAATTACGCCCAATTAAGAATAAATTCTCTACGGCGTGTCTAGTGATGACGACGACTCGGAATCTCTCTCGCTTTAAGCGAGATTTCGCGACGATTTTCCTCACCGCGGCGAACGGTGCTTTGAGTGCACTTGCGCATTTGCATTCCCACCATCTTGTTCCGTGAATAGGGTCGCATTTGAAATTTTCTTTGCCCTTTGAATTTTCGAGAATGAGCCGGGGCGACGCGACGAGCGGCTAAATTGCCGCGGAAGGATCGTTTGTTGAGGCGCGTATTTCACGCGGAGGAGTGAATGTGGATGATACGAAAGGGAAATACGGCGGCGAATGAAAATCTGCGAGATTGTTCGCAGTCTATCATTCGCGGGTGCAAGTGGCACGGAGAAACGTGCGCGCCTCGTGTCGCCTGGCAACAAGAAACCGTCGTGTGGCGCACAACCGCCGTACGTATGTGTATACGTCTGCGTGTGTGTAGCGTTAACCGCAAGCCGCCGATCAGCATACGCGCGAATATTTATCGACGTGTTATGCGCTTAGCGGAGATTAGACACGCGCAAGTTCGTAATTTGCGAGGCGCGTGCAAATCCGGTTTAGCTCCAGTAAATTCAACGTAGGCACACCGCGCGCCCGTCTTCTTTTCGTCTCCTTCTGAAACGCGAAATCCGTAGGCCCATTAGCGAAAATTACGGTTTAACGTTGCACACGCGATCAACTCGCGTATGGATTCAATTTATTGGTCCTCGCATAATTAATGAACGTATGTCAATCTGCATGTTATTTACGCGCGATTCGAATTAATGCAAAATTATTGCGGCAACTACGATATCGCTCTTCCGATATGTACATAATGTATACTATGAAAATGATACGTCGCTGTGTGAATATTTGTGTATTCAGGGACTCTTTCGCGCCAGCTCATCCTGGATGATGTCAATCAATACGTAATTAGCATGTTCTCTATAATAAATAATATCGATCAGGTGAGATTAGATTTCTAGGCGATTTTGTTTGTTGGTTCCACTTGCAAGACTCTGAGAAGGTATGTGATATACAAAACGTTGTTCAATTAATAATTAATTACTTGTCTCAACGTCGGTCCTTTTCAAGGATCCTCTCGAATCAAGATAACGACAAGAATCTCTTGATGAGGGCACGCTGATGTGCGCAAAGCGAACGCGAACTTAGCCTAAGCTTTGCTCGTGGCGAGTACTCATTCTTTCGATTCTCCGTTACAGCATTCTTTCACCTTTTCGATCAATCGATTCGATCCATATCCCTTCATTAGTTGTCATTTAAGTTGTTATTTAACCGGTGTTGTTACAGTAGCGTGTTATGCGTGTTACCTTCATGTAAATCGAAACAAAACAAAGATAAATGTCAAAGTTTCTATATTAAATTAGACTTTTCTTGCGGGTGAAATATTTTTTCTGTTATAATTCTAATTTTCTATAATAAAATTCACTGTTTCAGCTATACTATATTAAGAATCGATCCTTCCTTCCGCAGCAAAAGTTCAATATTA
This sequence comes from Tetramorium alpestre, assembly GCA_021460005.1. Lineage (NCBI taxonomy): Eukaryota > Metazoa > Arthropoda > Insecta > Hymenoptera > Formicidae > Tetramorium > Tetramorium alpestre. The sequence goes on from JAJVSH010000053.1 coordinate 828,113, forward strand.
AGTATCCTGTAAACCAAACTCAAAGCGGACTCATGATTTTGTTATCAAGATCGCGGAACTCTGCGGAAAGTATTTCCAGAAAATTGCAACTGTGTTGACAATCTAACGAGCGGTTGAAGTTTGGCCAACTATCTGCCGACTAGGTCGGATGTGTTGCTCGCAGGTGTGAACTTTGATGTTCAATTAATCCTACGCTTGTCCCTTTCCCTCCGTAAGTCTCTCTAGATGTGTTTCACATCCCATCGCGGTGTACGCGGCATATCTTGATCCGCCCAGTCGGTAATTCATTGATTTGTATTATAGACGACCTATCCGCCGTGAAACGGACTACGGATAAACTCGGTTTACGATTAGCAGTTTGCCGACAATGGTTCGTCTAACGTTGCCTCACGATCCCTGTTCCATCTTGCATGATGTCGCGAGAATTTATAACCTGCTTATCAACGGTATTTTGTAATAGTTATAAACTACGAGTTATTACGAGGAAACACTGTTGCCGCAAGATAGCAGAGCTTACGTGCAAGTTAAAATTTTGCTGATAATCCCTCAAAGAATCTTTGAATTAAATACGTTCGTAGATGTCTGAAAAACTTTTCGGTGGAAATTTTATCGATTAAATGCTGGTAACACTCGTCACATAATTTACAATTGCGAAATCCTGGGAATTATTTTCATGAAGATGTCGATGACCACGTGACGTACATTCCGCTATGGTCGGTTGAATGTTGCCAGACGGTCGAAAGAAAATGCTCGGCAACACGTGTATGTTACTGTAGATTGCCAGTTGAAAAAAAAGGCCAATGGATCGAAACGTCTCAGGGGTGGTTGGCACGAGGATCGATCGAGAATTAGCTGTTGTGGGTATTGAATCAAAGCGCGCGTGCGACCAAGACGGAGAATCTCAAGAATGGGGACTCGCCTGTCGCTGGCACGGAGACGTCACTCAGCTATCGACTCCACGGAAGGTAGGAAGTTCAGTTCTGGGCTTTCACTGGTGGATCAGTAAATGGCAGATTGAAAATGATTTGATCCTTGGGCGATAGCCAAAACGCGCGTGTCGTGTCGGCGGATCGCCAAGGAGGAATTGCTCCGGAAAATGAAAAATAAAAGAGAGAATGAAGAGAAGCTGGATCGTAGAGAAAGAAAGAGGAGAGAGAGAGAGAGAAGACAAAGAAAAGGAGATGACGCGAGAGAAAAGGGAAGAAGGGAGAGATAGAGAGGAGAAAGAGAGAGAAAGAAAGAGAGAGAGAGAGAGAGAGAGAGAGAGAGAGAAGCGGGAGAGGATTGGGAGGAGTCCTCGCAAATTGTTCATAAACGAAATGGCCGGAAGCGTCGGCGATGACGAAGCGACCGGAAAATTACTTGGAACGGGAGCGTCGTCGTCAGTTATCCCGCCGAATGAACGCGAGCGAGGCGTCTCTCTCTCTTTCTCTCTCACACACACTCTCACTCTCTCTCTCACCTCGGATAAATCGACTCGAGAGGAAAGTGATCCTTGGCTGCTGCTGCTGCTGCTGCTACTGCTGCTGGCGCGATTACGTAAAGTGGTGCGTAGTCGCGGATTACGCGAGCACTTCCGTAATCCGCCATCGACACGAGTAAGAGAGGCATTAATTTCTCCTCCTTTGATCGTTTTTCCCAATCGACGTAATTCTTTGAACAGGACCGTGCAGCCTTCGTGTTATAGATTTTGATAATTGGCATCATTTTACGTAATGTTTAATATCGCGAAATTGAACAGGTAGTGATTGAAACGCTTTTCGATACTTGTTCATATTTCTTGGACGTAAGAACTGTATTGGACACAATCTCCGCCGTGTCGCCGATTATTTGATTAAGCGTTGAATCAATTAACATTTTCTTAGTAGAGCGTTGATGGCGTAGCTTCTGTCAATAGTGGCAAATTTCACTCATTACTGCATAACATTACATAAACAATTTGACTGACATTACATTCTGTCGAGTTAGTGATTCAGATCGATATATGATCGGACATTGATCTCTCTATTCTCGCAGTAAAAAAGATAAGAAGCAATACTTCTACGTAAAAAATCAGCGTGTAAGAATTTAATGGATCTCTCGATATACGATAATACTTACAAACGGTAAGTAAAATGTCTTCTCTTTAATGGTTCAACGCTTGAAAAAATCTAACAATAAATTAAATGCTCGAAAGGGCTCTATTATTTCTCGATTACTCGCAACATTCCGCAATGACGCTCGTCAACAAGCTACTGAATACTCGAGTACTATTCAGCTTCGATTCGAACTAATTCCGAAGCAGCGGAATACACAACGCGAAGTGCACAACAGGCTCACCTTCCTCTAGCTACGAGTTATCGTCGTGACAAGATATGCACGTCATGCGCAGCAAAGAGATCACCGTTACATGCACGAGAAATTGTCGAAGCGGTAGAGAAGGTAGGAAGTAGAAAAAAATAGTCAGAGAGATATTGAATAGATGTGAAGCGTATACATACAAGCGTGTGTCTTTAATCGTCGTTGGAAAAAAGAAAAAAGGAAAATGAATGGAACGGAAAGGACCTCGTTAACTTGGACCTCGGGAGATCGACGAGGATTCGGGAAGAGTGGGATTCGTAGGAGGACAATTATCGAAAAAGAAAAATCGGCGAGGAACAATCGGTGCGGAGTCGATAGTAGAACGGCGTGGACGTGTGCTCCATGCAAAATTGTTTCCCAGCTCAGACATAATCACGTGGTCCCTGCTTTGACTGGTCGATGTATATGTGTGTCAAGCATGTGTGGGTATAGTTAGAGTCCGTTGTGTATTCGCGGTCGTCCTAACACCTCTCCATGTCTACGGTATCTTCTTTCTTTTCTTTTTCTTTTCGCGCGGGGAGACGCGGAGGGTAATCTGTGTATATATGCATATCTGTGTATATAAATTCCGAAATCATCATGTTGCCTTTTCCGTCGTTTTCCCTATTTCTTCACTTTTTTTTCCTCTTCGTCGTTTCACTCTTTCCCCCATACTCCCCCCACTTTCTACTGTTTTATTTTCGCACTCCTCGCCGTATATTACCTATATATGTATGTATATATGTATAAATATATATATATATAGCGAAAGCTCTCGTTTGATACTCGAAGAAAAAGCCCGTGAAAGCAAAGTAACACCGGCAAGCGATATCAGCCCATCATAGCGCCCTCCTCTACGTAGGAAGGTTAAATGTATATGTCGACACCATATTATATAAGATTCAACATAGCTATAGCCAATTAGTGTGCTCAGATTGCGCTCGTGATGTGGTTGCAATATCTTGCTTATTTTGACTGTGTTCATCAAAACAAGTCGCCCCAGCACTCCGAAGGAAGATTCTCGGTTAAATTCGCTTCGAGATAAATCATTCAAAAGGAAGGGAAGTGGATCGAATTAGCATTTCGATGAAAAGCCGATTTAACACCGCCGCGGCCCAATTGCGAAATGCGAACAGGCATCGCACGAAAAATCAAAATTTTATTGTCACGAATAAAACACGCGCGAACGAATTTCCGTCGGAAACAGTAAATGTTTATGCCCGCCTCGTAAAATGTTGCCGTCTCTGCAGCGTAGAGAGACCACGCCCGTCCATTAACTACGCGTCGAGTTGTTACTGCGAGTTGAATAAATAAATTTGTTTATCGGAACAAAGCTAAATTTTTATGCGCGGGCGTGGTGGCCGACAATGTGATTCCTCATGTATATTTCATACTCGATTCATATTTTTGCGAGTAGGATCGAATGGCTTCTCTCTGTCACCATGTCTATAGATAGGAAGATATCTAAATCCGGATTTAAATCAAATAATAGGTCCGCGCGAATGGCGAAGCAATAAGCGACATACGTGTGCAAGGGTAAACAAATGATTATGGCGATGCTGTTGCAGAGAGCATTGGTGAGATTGCCGTGAAGCTAAAATGAGCGTGAAGTTAAAATGGACTGAGCTTAATGGCGAATGTAATTTAAAAGAGGCCTCAGTGTTGGGGCTGTGCCGGGCGATTTTAATGGTGGACTTTAAAGCGCGGGCGTTGTAACTACGGGAAACGTAATGCTTTTGTCCGAAACAGTTTGAAAGCTTTAGAGAACCGCGTAATAATAATACTTCGGCCGAGTGATCGATTTCGGCGGCGGACAGACACGTGCCATCGTGTCGCGCGACGACATCCTCCTCGTTATTAAAGGCGACTATCGATCGGAAAATCGTTCCCGTCCTATGAACGTTTTATGAGAGCTTCTAATAATACTCCGGTCCGGCCGGGCACGATCAACGGTGATTCGAAAGACATTGATCCCTCATTAAGATTCCATTATTATCGAGTTTGCCTTTCGGTCGGCGACAAAGTTCGATGAACTAACACGCAAGCACTTTACGGTCAATTTATTATACGCGATATGACGACGAAACACCGGAGAGAAAGAGGTACAAAAGTGGACAGATTTATTATTTAAACGCGAAATTTATCGGAGAACTGATTTTGCCTCCGAACGTGGAAATCGTGTTAAGTTCGATCGTTTCTTAAAGAGTCCACGCGCGACGTAGTCGTTGCACATGGAAATACGGCGCTTGAAATCTCTAGGTATCCAAAGATATTATTTTGTTTCATCAAAATGCAATATAAGCACAAAAAGGCGTAAAAATTGTTGTGTTAATTTTCATAACTTTAAATTTCAATATTTTGCGAGAATGCATTTATTCGGTTGTATAAATAAACTTGTATGGAAATGGCGCAATTTGCAAAAAAAAAGGTCGATTCGTTGAAGTGACTCTCAAGTACAACATTTCATGATTTATTATGTCAAATTAAATGATTTGTGAATGTCTAGCTTGCAAACGCTGAAATGTGTCGAAAATAATATGTGCAGCACAATAAGTATGTCATGATTAAGTGGTACAGGTGAGTGTTTCGCGAAATGACACGAGGAACTTTACACGCATTTAGACAAATAATGACGAAATTTATTGCCTCCGGACTGGAAATCGATGAAACCGCGACCGCGTTGCGGAAGTACGGAGATTATTTATTACCTGTGAGATAGCCCCGTCTGAAAAGCAATGGCAGTTTTTTAGTCTTATCGACGTCGGCCGTATTAAAGTGAGGAGAACAAAGAAGAATGACGGAGTGTTTATAAATTTATCGGCAGTGACAGCGAGGAAATAGTTCGACGCGCAATTTATAAGAATGCTAAAGCATGCACCTTATTTATCATCAAAGCGTGCGACAAAGCCGCCACGTGCGGTTAATGATTTTGATATTATTAAAATCAATAACGCCGATGAATCGAGAAATTGTCACAAAATACAATATAAGCACAAAAAAAAGCGTAAAAATTAATGTGTTAATTTTCATAATTTTAAATTTCAATATTTTGCGAAATTTTGTATTTATGTCATTGTATAAATAAAAATATTCGAACAAATCAAGAAATGTGCGCGCGCGCATCATGTACACATCAATCAATCATGTACACATGATTGATTTAATTTCGATTTGGCCGATTTTGCATCGACCAAAAAATATTTCTTTTAAATGACGATAATAATACCAACAATGGATTTTAGTGACGACTCGTTAAAAATTTTATGCACATGTACATGCGCGCGCGGATGTGTGTATGTGTGAAACACTTGTTGTTCTCATTGTACCATGTCACCGCGATAAGTGCATTATCCGTTAGCGAACATTCGCCGAGCTTTACGATGCGGTGTAATATTTTACGGTGCATCAGCAGCAAACGGAAAATCACGATTTGTCATTTTCAGTTTACTTTATGGCCCACAGCACTACCAATCGTCGCATGATCCGCCAACATCGCGATAAATCGTAATCATAAAGTAAATTCTTTTTTCACTCGCAAATCGTAAAATATATTGCAATAAAGATATCGGACAGACATGTTAATTTTTTGTGCGCAAATGTCAGGAGACAAGAAATCTCTTTTATGAAACATTCTTCCGTAAAGAAATATTAATGTATGCAATTTTTACACGTTCACATCGTTAATCGACTGTTAAAATTAGAATGTCAAAAATTAATTATACATCGCGCTTCAATCAATATTTCAGGAAAGTATAAGACATTTCATACCAAGATACTGTGACTTTATACATCGTTATCGAACAAGACATTATTAAATGAAGTAAAAATTATTTCAAGAATTATTAAATTGAAATCCAATGCAAATCGCGAGCTAATGGAGCTTCCTCAAGTCCGACAGATTCACGCGTAATAAAATACGAAATTACGTTGATTCTCATTAATTCGCCGCGTCAGGGAGTGATTTCGAGCGACAGAATGAACTATCGTGCCTCTCCGCGCTCCGATCGTGAGCAGTTCTTTGCGCGACGGTCCCGCGGGGTTGGAAACTGTCACGGACGTGGCGAAGTGTCGAGGTCGGGTCGTAAGTAAAATGAATTTAACATTTGGCGTTTATATGCGGCCTGCAAACTGCGCGCCGCGCGCCGCGCCGTGGGAACGAGCTCGACAAACTCGGCGTCGCGAGTTGGGCGCGATGCCGCGCATATATGCCTAATATCTGGGTGTACATACATACAAACGCGCGCATCCACGGCCTCTGTATACACATTACGACGACGGAGATCAGTTTGCCAGATGCCGGCACCAAAATTTATCGCTTACGTAATGGAGAGAGGCGGAATCGCCGGGAGATTACAACGGCCTGCATCCTGCCGCCAAACTTTATCGGCGTTTTATATCAATGCGAATTTGATAGTTCAACGTGCAAAAATTACGACAGCTTGTACGAACCTGAAACTTGAAATTATTCACATTGTTGGCGGACCGCCAATTTCAAATTTGAGATTAAGTAGATATTAGAGAACTTATGCAGCCGGAATTAAACGAGGATTTTGCATAGAACTTTGATAATTGATAATTTGATAATTGATGAGAGAACTTACAGACGATTAAATCTCGACAAAGAAGCAAAGATAAATGTCTTCTCTCTTTCTCTCTCCGGTGTGATATTCCGTGTAATTTTCTTCGAAACGTGCAAATGTCACGATTATTATCGTAAAGAACGTTATAGGAAGGATCATTGAGAATAATTATCTTGTAACACGAGATTGGGAAAAGTATATCGCACGTAAAGCAAATTACTCGCTTTAGACAAAGACAATTTATCTAATCCCACGGATGTAATTATCATTGACGATGCACGTTGAAGTATCTGCAGCATAATCTACAGGAGAGTCGAGTTCGTTCCATTAACGATGGTCGCCACGGTTATCCGCAATTCAGACATGTAATTGAGTGAAGCTAGTTTAACAAAATTTACCCTCGATTTTTTGAAATTACATCTAAATGTAAGCTCGCGTTCACGTAAAACCAAGCGTGATAAACTAATTTCTTATTAATGTCATATGAAAAAAAGAGATTAAATAAATTATTATTATTCCTTAATCTTCTTATCAAAATGTAATTAACATTACATTTTATTCCGATCAAATCGTAGAAATGTTAATTGACAGTGAGGAATAAATGATAAATGTGGTTCGTGAACTGTTAAGAAATTTATGCGACAAAGTAATTACGATCGAGCGCGGAGGTAACCATGTGCTTTCTGACATTATAGAATTGATGCCGTCGGTTCGACGCATGGAAATAGCGTTTCCATAATAGCGCGAGGAAATCGCTCCATTAATGGTGATCACCTCAAGTTACCCGCAATTTGGAAATAATTGAACAGGGCAAGATCGAATCCGACGATTTAAGCCGTGCGCCATCGGCATATTTCCGCACGTTAATTGACATCTGGGACGATGGAAAATTTACTGTGTGCATAAAGTAGCGTGTAAGTGTTCTCGACCTATATTTTGAGCAATGAAATATTTACAATTAATTATGCTTTTGTCGAAGCGCCGCATTAAATAAAAACCGTTCGCAAAGTGACAAGTTCTCAACAACAAGGCCTTTTGCCTCGGCGGACCTATCATGGAAAAATGTCTCAAATTAACTCAAAATGCCGCGAAATGCTAAACGAAATAGCGCGAAACGCTATTGAAAACGTGACAGAGAGAGAGATTATGATTTTTGCGATGAACATTCTCTTTTGGAGTGCTGGGTATCCCTGACTCTTTCCCCTATCTCACTTTGTCTCTTTCCTCACGCGGCACTCGATCTAACTCATACATTATAGAAAACGGTGCGTGTGAGACGTGTGTCGTACGTGTGTAACATGTAATGCTATATATCATATATATATATATGCCTATATTATGTATATAGATCCGAGCTGAAGCTACGAAGCGTGAGAACGGCTATCTATGGAGCATCGCTATTGTGTGTTGCACTCGTGAGTCTTGTGTCGGACAGAAGAAGCCGCGAGATGTGCCCGTCACGGGCGCGGGATAAGGTTTTTCTGGTCACGGTTCTGGGACGAGGTGGGAGGCGGGTCTCTCGTGGCAGCGAGGGATCCCTGATGGCGAACGGACAATGAAAGTGGCTCCATTTGCGACGACGATAGAGCCAGCGAGGATCCTGCGGGGATCACCGCTTTGTACGCCGAGGGGCGATGCAGATAGGATAATTCTCGGCAGTTTTCTGCATGGAAATTCGGCCGCCAGCTCGTTAAGCGAGAACGAGACGCGCACTCGTAATTGGTAATTGGACGGTAATTAAGCGGCGGGAGCCGCGATTGAGAGAGAGCTTTTTTATCACTGCGACTTCAATGACGAACTAATTACTTATTAATTTCAAGATATGCGTTGTATTAGAGAAAACTGTATAGATGTTCGTATAAATATATAGCTTTATATTTTTTTTAAAGCTATGCTCAACAAATTTTAATTATAAACTCTTTGTATATTTAATAAATTTGAGGTACACGTAGAGTTAACTAGATATTAAATTAAGAAAGAAATTTATTAATTTTTTAATAATTTTACATTTTCTACTAGCTAAAATATGTTACCATGAGTAATTATAAAAAAATCAATGTTTTTATCAAAAAGAAACATGAAAACAAATTGACTTGTACAAATTTTTAGTATTCGGACAATTTGCTGATGAAATAATCAGAAATTTTGCGGCAAAGTTTCCAAGAAACGTAATCGAGAAAATGAAATCCTCTTCTTCATCATCCCGCACGGACGATCATCACATCGTCCTCACTTAGGACAGTCACATTTCGCAGTCCCTCGCCCTCATTCACCCTCCGCTTCCGGTTTACCCAAGTAAAAGCGCGTGTAGCTCATTCGGAAGAATTTAAGGGATCGATAATAATCTTGGTGCTCTCGGTGTGTATTGAGCGTGTGTCGGTGTGTAAGTGGAGACAGTAGTGTACCTGGTTGCCGTCGTAGGTCCAGGATCCGAACTTCATGTCACAGTGTTGGTCGTCAAAGGGGAACCAAGTGATGTCTATCTTGCATGTGCTCTTGAAGATGCCCGGAGGGACGTACAGGCAACTGCCGTTATGCGTGACCACCACGTTTGTTTGGTACGTCCCGTCGAAACCCTCATCCGCACTAACGTTTCATATCATACTTCCATTAATTACCCTCGTCAGTCGTCAATCGTTTCGCGGGCGGTTTAATCGCGCGTCTCTCTTAATCATCGCGTGATGGAGCGGGAACGTCATCGGTTCTTGTTGTTGCCGGCGAGATCTCGTACGAAGATATTAACAGACGGAGAGCACGAATGTCACGTTTATGTCGGAGGGTAAGGAGATGGATGGGATATTTTGAAGCATGGGAATTTCTCCATTCCAATTACATTTACTTGCGACGCTGTAATATCCATTAGAAACGCCGTTTTGCACGATAAAATTAAGCGGATTCGAGATCAAGCACAATTAGAAGGGAGATTACCGGATCTTATTTTACGAACAATAACGCGCGTTGTACTCCCTCACACATTACATCACATTGTACTTTCATCATTTATATAAATTGTAATCTTTCATGCAACACCTGCCTGGAATGAATAATAAGATGAGAATCAGGAAGGTGAAGGAGAACGATAAAACGGGACACTCGCGAATGTTATTCATGAAAATGCAAACCGTTTAGGGCGCGCTTTTACGAGAGGGCTTTTTTTAAGTGCGACCCAGAATTGCGATGAAAAAGAGAAAGGATGGTAGGAGAAGGAAAAGATCCTATGAGCCGGTTCCAGTTAATCCCTTAAGAATAATTCGAAGCGACCACTTGAACAGCGTTAAAGGATAAAAGCGATTACTTGCGTTAGTTTCTTTTACGACGCATATTTATTTGGCGGTTTATTAAGTTTTCGAATGTCGCACGTTAGGGCGGCGAGCAAGCGCGAGGCCGCGCGAAAGCGATATATTCCAATTCCTCCGGGGGAACACGCTAATAAATGGGATATCCTTTATGCTGTCACGCAAAATATGCTCGGCAAAGATAAATCGAATATTAGATGATCTGCGAGACAAGCCGTAGAAATTGATACCGCGTGCTCGCGAAAAGCATTCGATAGGTAGGTGGCATCGACGTTAATGTTCTCTCGGAGTCACTAGCAGAAGGCGGCATCGGCATTGTCGAAGGTTTCGAGGATGTCATTCTCGCCAATCGAAAATCGATACCGCCGTATCGTTAAAGCCCTCGTGCTTCTCGTTACTTTTACACGTTATCGCGAAATGGAGAGCCAAAGGGGGATAAGACAGGGACAGAAGATGAGGGACGAGTGGGTAAAAAAGGGCGCCCCGGGGTGAGTCCTTTCGTGAGAATAAAGTTAATTAATTTCATCAGAAAATTGAATTTTCAGCATTGCTATATTAAACGTTATCTTGCGTCTCCTCGTACGTGATCTTGCCGCGCTCGTCCGTTTATTCGCAAATGAGATGTTAAACGCGGTCTGTCGGCTCTGTGTCTTTTGCCATTTGTTCTCAGATCGCGGAGCTGAGCGACGTTTTCCCTTTTGCCTCGCGCTTTAATCACGTTTCAGTCGAACTCAGGGAAAATAGGCTTTGTGAAATCGATCGGTTCGGAAAACCGATCGAACACTCTCTCTTTCTCTCTCTCTCTCTCTCTTTCTCTCTAATGCACGTTCATTCCGGCGCATCACGGATAGCGGCACTGTCGTCGTTGTTGTGTGGCTAATGAAGACTAACGAGAAACGGGATTTCGCCCAAAAAGTGTGTCCGGCTAATTAATTTCGTTCGCGCACGACGGAACGTAGCTGTGTTGCAGCGAGTACCGGGCATTGGATTTTATCGATCGTGTTCCTCTTTTATTTTACCGGAACTTCGGTATCTGTTGCCGCATTTGTCTCTGGATGCGCGCAGCGAGGAGCGCGCGCGCGAACACGGGACGGAACCGTTACAGATGTTTTGCGCCTGTTATCGCGACGATACGTTATCGGACGAATGCGTAGTAATTAGCTACGAAGAAAATATTGCACGGCCGCGCGGCAATTTGTAACGGAGTCGTGAGAAAGCGCGCACGTGGCGGCCGACATTATCGGCGACCCGGCCAATAGAACCCGCAATAATGACGCATGGAATTTAATGATCGAATTGTAAGGGGGCTAATTATAACGACATCAAGAGACGCATTAATATATAGGTTAATGGCGGTCCTCTGACGGATTATCGCGAGATTGACAGATCGTTTCCGGCACATCGTTAACAGGAGTGTCAATTACGTCGAGTTGCAACAACACGACCTCGATTTATCTACGTGATGTGATTTCACAGAATTTCCACGGATGGCGACGGGGATAAAAGTCCCCTTTATTTTCATCCTCTGAGATACGATGCGCACGATGCTCGCCGAATGGAAATTTAATGAAGTACGGCAAGTAATGTATTATACGTCAGCTCGCTTCCATTATCACTGACGAGTAACACATTGTATCAGGAAATTTACGATGCTCCTGTGACGTAACTTAGCGTAATCCCGTGTAATGGAAGTTACAATTTAGCTTGACATTGCATTGCACTCGATACCGCGCCATCATAAACTTGCCGCGAACTTGCGAAAGTTTTCGTTAATACCCCTCGGCCCTATGACAACGGTGGCCGCAAAAGTTTCCGCTCGAAGAGAAACCAAGTACCTGAATGCCTAACGATTGCGCGACGTTAAGTACTTGCTCGGGATGGGCTCGTAGTACGGTTAAGAATGTGAGCAAGTTTCGCGCATGCCGCAAACTGTCGTTACGCGAAATCTTTTCAGCGCTCTTGGCATATGTTGTTTAGCAAAGTGAAACGAAGTGGAAAGGTACCATAGTCCTCGATGTGGGCAGCACGGCATTCTGTGACGCGATGCAAGTAAGGATGTGTAAAACAAAATTTCTGCACACTAACAATGAGAGGAAAATATAGTTACCTTTAGCCTCAATCACAATTTTATTATATTTCTAACGATAATTATGGTTAATAATGATGCATATAGTTAAGTTAATCATCATATTTATTGTTAGAAATATTAGATACAACACTATGATTGAGGCCAAAAGTAACTATATTTCTCTCTCAGTGCAGTTAGCAGATAACTCTTCGAACTTTTATCATATTGCTGATTAGCGAAAAATGCGAAATCGCGGCAACAAGTGAAATATGATAAGGTACACCAAAAAATACACCAAGGATTAAACGTTCTTCTGTCGCGGCAGCGCAACGAGGCGGACTTTAATGCCATTCGAGATGGTTACAGTCGAGGTGCGCGATAATCAAGACGTACATATCTCGACGCGTTTATCTGAAGCTTAGCGTCATCCAAAAAGCCGACGGAAGAATGAGCAGGAGAGCTGCGCGAAGGAGAGACACGGACAAAAAGATGGTCAGCTCTGCGATGTTACGGACGTAACTTGTGTGAGAGGCTTATGTACTTTACTCGGTTCTCTAAGCAAGCACGAGGTGACGGCGAATGTTTGTGCGAAAAGTCCGATCTTGAACGCTTCAATTTCCGAATGGAAAGAACGTCTGTGTGAATTGGACCTTCGAAATAACAATAGCGGAGGTGAACTGCGCAAGAACCGTCGAATGTCGTTTCAACCGTGGGAATACGGACGGACAGAAGCTAAGAAAAATAATAGTTTTAATGGAGATTTAAATTTGCGCTTTTAGTGAATTAAGGCTTAGGAGAGTAAGGGGCAAAACCTTGTCCTTCGACGCTTTAATTTAACGTTAAAATTTAAGCTAATCTTTCACCGAGGTAGAATCTTATTGATTTTGAAATTATTTTTTTTTTTTATGTACGCGCGTGAAACAAAAACGGTTTAATTAATGATCAGTTACATTTGCAAACCATGATTTTGAAATTATTTAATTTACGCAATTCTCTCGCAAAAGGCAGAGAGTTTAATTAAAAGATTTATTACCAATATGTTTAATATTGAAACTGAAAATTAGCGTCTCAAAATATTAATTAAAATAGATCTATTTGAATTTCAGCGCAAAATATATGAGTAAAATGATAGTCTTCTGGGACATGAATAAAATAAAGTTATACATTGATGTGTGACGTACTCACATATACTCATACGTTAACGCCGAAAACAATTACATTTCAAGCGTGATTGACTGGCGCTAATCAAAGCGCTGCAAGCGAGTAAATAAAATAGCAATTGACGCGGCTTAGGACAGTGAAACGAAAGGATATTCGGTGATGGGCCTCGAGGATAAAACGCGGCTGGATGGAATTAAAAGACAATGTTTATCGAACAGTTCTCATTTCCTCTTCCTTTTGCGGGCCTTCCCAGCCTCCAGTTGCGCCAGCGTGCATCAAAGTCCACGCGCTGTCGCGTTCATGAATTCCGAGGGGCGTTTTCGTCGATTGTTCCACGTCGACAAAGGCGAATCCCACTGCGGTGCCTATTGTCGGATTTTCGGGATAAATTCTGTTCTCGAGGATCGCTGACCCACCCCCCGCCGGGGAATCTCCTATGTTACGTCTCTCCGCGTCCCGTTCCCCTCCTCGTTCGCCCGCGAGTTCTCGCTCATGCAGCACGTCGCGATATTCATGAGAGGAGAGTGTTGTGTGAGCAACAAGTAAGTCGCGCGCCCTGGATAGCGGTAGGCGGCCACCCTCCTTTTGTTCCGCGAGTAACGAGCATCCCGCCCTCTCTTCGTAGTACCGGAACGCTGGGTGTATCTTTTAAACAATATCGGCGAGATGGAGGTACTTAAAACTGATTCAAGATACGCGATAGTGCACAGCGAGCGAGATCGGCCGAAAAAAGTGGAACGATAATCACCAGAGGCAATTAAGAACTTGCCGCTACGAGAGAGTTCTTTTGACGTATGTATTGGCCGGCTGCCTTGATAGAAGAGACTCTATGACGTACCCCTCAGACGATGAATAAATTCCAGTAAATTTCGTCAGCGAGACGGTAAGGTGTAAAATCGTTTCTAAAAATAGCACGGTATCGAGATATGCAATGGTTCATGTAATCAAGATCTATGTATTATTTTTTTTTTTTTCCAGTGAAATCTTTTTTAGATGAAAACATTTCAATTAGAAGTGAGTGACTTTTATTTTAAATGCTGTGTAAAAAAAAATTGAAAATCAAACAATAGAACAATTTTGGAATTTGTAGAGATTGTATTTGTCTAAAAATATGTGCAGGAAACTAGAAATTTTGCGCTGGTTAATGAGTTTATAACAGTTGATTTTCTACGTATTAATTATTATCTGTAAATTTATTGGATTTACATCTGACTAAGCCAATTTTTTATATAAATTAATAATATGTATATATTTTACGTTTTATATACACAGGATGTAAAATATTAGTTGGAAATTACTGATTTATAATCGATCACGTAAGTAGTCTCGGAAACAAGTAAGACTTAACGCGGATAGAGTTAATGTCTTACAAAATACGCCTCTTGTTCAAATACACCCTCTTTTCCCTGCCCCTTTCTAAAAAAAAAAAAGAAAAAGGAAAATTGCGCAACGTTAATTATAGGTTCCGACGCGTCTACGCTCGCGAGTATCGTCGCGTAGCCCGCTGATGCGTGCGCCGCGTAAATACCGCGTAAAGGTGAAAATATTACGCGATCGGGTCAGCAGGAATATAAAAATATTATGGATCGATGACGGGAAAAGTCCCGCCGTCCGTTGGCGACTGCCGCAACAACGCGCTCCGACGTAACACGCAGGCGCGTGCATTGAGAAATTTCGAAACGTAGGTCGTCCGCGTAACGCAAACCTAATGATTAATTTGTTCAGATACTAGGCTGATTTTTTCGCGATTTTTTACTACGAACGCTTATTGTAATGTAACATTGTTTTCAGGTAACACGCGATATCAAAGATTCTTCGATCGTCAATTAATCCAATGCCGATACTCGAGTCTTTACGATAATTTAACATCTAACGTACGTCGTCTTTTCCTTCGCAGGGTTTTATACGTGCGATGATCGCGATATATCTCGATTTTCGTGATTCCTTTTCTAATTCTTTATCGATTTGCAATAAATTCAATTTCACTGTATTTCTTTAAAAGAGCACTATTTCTGTAAGATAAAGGGAAGCACAATATTTTTGTAAGAAACCGATATACAGTACTTTTGTGTGAGAGAAACTACTTTCAGAGAGAAGAAGATCTTGTCCATCCATTCCATCTACAAAGTTATAAGATCGTACGCTACAAGTTTAGAGATTTCTGCATTTTAAAGAGACGCTAGAGAGAGACGAACGATCAAGATGCGTAATTAATTCCTCAGCACGACACAGCATTTTCTAGTTCAGCGATCCACCTGTAAATTGTCTTCAACTACAGTAGAATATACAGTGTAACTAGGTGCACGTTTGAAGTATCTGCGTGATGTAAGATCTGTTTTTATTCTGTGCGAGAATATATCTGCGTGCCAGAAAAAGAACCGAACGAAAAATAAAAAAAGAGAAAAAAAAACTGAGATATTGTTAGACACCAAGCACAAACGGCAGACAGCGACAGCCTCGTCTTGTATCGTGGATAGATTGTGGAGCGCTGTCCGTTTCATCTCGTTAGACTTGATCGTTATGATAAACCGACACATGCAACGACTAACGAGCCGCGTATCCGCCCAGGCGCCTTCGCCGCATGGAGATTGAAATGTCAAGCGTGGAATTCGGGTTGCGCCCTCGAGGCCGGATTGATCGGTCGACGTCTCCGTCCTCCGTCGTTTATATGTCTCACTGGTTTACGCGCGTTGACTGATCGATTTAACCGTCCTCGTCGTCGTCATTCCGATCGAGGATTGGACGCGCGAGTTATTCCCGGGGCTTTTTTTCCGCGAAAACAAGTCTATTTCGTTTGTTTGTTTCTTTTTTAATTTTTTTTTTATCGGCGGTCTAGCGTTTCTCTCGTGTCTTCCTTTTAAAGTTTTCCAGGACGGTTGGGGTTTCACCGACCTTGCCGCGAAACCCGCTCCTTTCCGGCTCTCTCGTCACGTTATTTCTACGGAGTCCCGAGTCACGTATATCGCGTGAATAAAAAGTTTGCTATTTCACGACTTGAAATCTAATCAATGTGTAACTTTAATCGCATTGTTCGTATTCATTTATACACCGACTACGCTGTCCGTTTGCGGGCGTGTCAGCTAGTATGCGCATATGCAGATAACGTATGCAGAATGACTCTTGCTCTAGAGTCTTGTTTCAGACTCCGCGTGTTGAATTTTAAACAAAGTTTCACGTTATTTAAAAAAAAAAATATATTAAAACATCGATAGTTTTTGACTTGTGGATGGGAAAAATCAAAATTTCGCCTTTCGCGGTTTGTATCGGCGGAATTTAGTTTTCGAAGCTAGTTCTCGAATTTAAAATCGCGAGTATTAAAATTGAATCTCTCGCGCAAACAAATTTGAGGGAAACGTCAAGTGGAAATTAATCAAATTAACTCATATTACATCGAGCATAAACTCAACATTATGGAACGTCCTGTGCATGTATGCCGTTCGTTCCAGCTCGCCCATTACGCTCCCACGAGCAAATAGTACCGACGATATAACGAGGTGCGGTGACCCGCTCTCAAACTCCGTATGTCATAAATGTCCGTCGGAAAGTTAACGGCGCCAAATCACTGCGAGACGACGCGCGACGTCGCCTAAGCTTCCTCGCTTTGCAAAACTGAGCGAAACTGTCGCTCGCGACGAGCTACCACCGTCCGGCGGTAAATATTGCAAACAATAGCTGATTTTCAGCTTCCCGGTTCGCATGAGTTCGAGACCGGTAGCATATTAATAACAACGACGCGAATTTCGAATCGGAAACGCCAGCGAGATCGCATTCAGCATGAAAATTTGTCCGTCTGCGCTGGGCGAGGCTATTGTAACAAATTCAGCTGACACGCCCGTCACGAAGAAGCCCTCACGCGAGAACGTACCGATCCTGTAGCACGCATTTACGGTTGACAGAGACACTCTGTCAAATATGTCGCCATTTGTGCTTCCGTGTACGCGATATCAAAGTCTTAAGATTAATGTTCCCGATTTTTCCAACTGTCCGCGCGAAGAAAGAAGCGAGAAAATGGATGATTCCTCCCGTGGACAACATGCGCGACGTCCTCCCCGGGACAAATGCGAAACTATTTCGGAAGATGAAAGGCAAACTGCCGTTGCGACCGTAATGGCGACGCGAGAAACTTCTTCATCCGATTTCCGCGGCTCGGGACTTCATTATCAGGACACGAATTCGTCCTGGGTTAATAATCGACTCTGAACGGTGGTTCGCGAAGGGAGCGGGTACCGGGCCGGGTCATGCGGTGGCCCGCAGTAACGGGGTGGCCTGACGTCGCGTTTCAATTAATTATTCACATAATTACAACCGTCGCTCGCTGAACGCCGTATTCGCTCTCGACGTGACGGAACGAATTCCGAAGACACACACACGTAACTTGTAAAATTCTATTAGCTCCGTAGGCGCGTCATGCGCCAGTCAGCGTCCGCTGGAGAGCAAATCAGATCGGAGCGGAACATGATATCTAACGCGATCGTCGTTAAATCCATGTTATAAAAACAACGCATGGGGATTCCCATTCGTTTCTCTTCGAATTTGTTAAATGGTTGTTAATGGACTAATGTATATTTAGATTAAATGTTACAAATCTTGTTATGCAGAATTAATTGGCACGATGCAGCTTCAATACATTCGAGCTTTGCCAATGTTTTCGGAAGTACGATATTATTATAATACGTATTTGTTACGTTTGTATTATAATATATGTATTATAATATAATACGTTTATTTTTGGGATAAACTTTTATATTTATCGTAAATATCGAAAACTTGCGTTCGATCTGGTGCATTTCGTTGATTGCAATTTCTTGATTATTCCTTGCATTTTGGGATGCGGTGCGCTCTCACATCGATTGGATTAAGAAGCGTAAACGAGCGAGTTGATTAAGAAGCGTAAACGAGTACAGTTTTCCGCCGGCTCGATGGGCGCCGAGAAAATCAAACACACTCTTGATCCATCCATGGGTAAATAACGGGAATGATTATGAGTCCATATTTGTATGTAGATCGGGGAAATAGTATACGGTACGGATGAACGCGAGCTATGTATCCTGGTATCCCCGGGGTAGTGGCTGATAGAATCGCGACCGCATTCGTTCGAGAGCGCGTGATTCGATTAAATAACCGGATCAAGTATGTAGATTAGAGCAGTGTTTCTCTCCGTCACGCCCCCTCCTCCCCCCCCTCTTCTCTCGGACGGCAGCGAAAATCGCAGCGGATCAAACGCGCCCTCGTTTCCGCCAAACATGTGAGAGAGGGATCGTTATAAATTTATACACTTATGTAAACGCGGACGAGGGGGGGGGGACAGCGCGGGGGAGAAAGCCCAGTTGGATTGGATCATCTGTGGATAGATCAACCAGTGAATTCCGTGAATATATTTCGCCGTGTTCGATCGAATTCTGCGGCGGTACACGTTTCCGCTGTGGTTCGCATAATATACGCATATGTGGTTCGTATAGCCGCGCCGAATGGATAGCTGCATTGTGAGTTACCTCTATTGACTCGCATCGTTTTCCATTGTCAAATTCGCGCCGAAATGTCAATACAATCGGGCATATTTGTGTTTCTCAGATTTTCTCATTCCGCGGTGTGTCACCTCGCGTAAATTTTGAATAAAACTTATCTCGTAATCCCAAGATTTCTGACAACTATCGAACGCGATCGACAGCCTGGATTCCTGTGAATAGTACAAACAAGCCTGCACGAGAAAAAAATTTGATCGGATCAATCAGAAATCTGGATATATTAACCAGAGTGAAAAACCTGGTGAAAAATGAACAGTCCATACTTTTGATTAAGTTAACTTGACAAGGTTTGGAAACGCGTTTCTTGTGAAGACAAGCAGACAAGTTTGGTTACACATATTCTGCCGTAGATAATCAAATAAATATGATTACATTCTGATAAAAGCAACGAAATGTCCTGGTTGCGTATTAGAATATTTTATTATAATAATAATTTTATTATAATAAAGATATTATTATGTTCAATTTTATCAGTTATGTGTTATAATAACTAGACACTTAGATATTATAACTGAATCAGCAGTAATCAAATGTCGACGTTGTTAGAACTAATTGTAAATGTTCTGGTTGGTTACCAGAATATCTCATTATAATAACCAGAAATTCTGTTCAATCCGATCAAATTTTGATGAATCAAACGTGCCATATTAATTCAACTGTGGTTGCTTTTTCCGTGTGTAATCCATAATATACAAAACTTTCTCAAGAGCAACAGTTCTACAACAGTTCAAGAGTTTGAGAAGATGAAATAATGCTCGTGTTTAATTTTTATTTTTTTTTATCTAAGTATCTATTCTTGGAACAGTAATAAAATATTTTATAAGGTAAATCTTTGATAAGAGCAGGGTAACATTTCCGGGTAAGGAAAATATCATCTCGGGACCGTAAAACAGGATTATTTCGATTCTCCAAAGTACATCGGGGCAACGCCGCGAACGAAGTAAGACATTACCGCGACCGCTTCATATACTTTTCAGCAGTAGCTCGGCCGATATGCCGCTGTTTGGCGCGGGGCGAACAAGTGCTCACGGCCGGGAAGGTGTTCAGACGAAACGGATTTTACGAGCCGCGCACACGCCGAGGCTCCAGTCCCGCGGGTTAACGGCGGCTTAAATTCGACGGTAATGCCCGAAAGCACCTTCGGGTGGGATACTCGAGATTCGCTTTACGCTTCCGCAGGAAGCGCCTTTTCCCTCGAAGGGACCGGCGAATAACCGTTCCCCGGAGCCGGTTACAAAATGGAAGCGCACAGTGGACCCTCCGTCGTTATCTTATTTACACTCCAACTTCTCTAACAGGGTCGGAACCCACGTCTTCAAAATTCCAACGCCCACAGGACTCGTTCCACACGTAAGTGTACGTGCGTCGTTGCAAGATAATTTGCTTCTCGTTCAGCCGTGATGGCAAAGAACCCTCGTCCCTCATCGTCTCAGTGATGGGGCGAAATTCGTGGTTGGGATTTTGAAGGCAACATTAATGCTTACCCGGTAACAATGATAAATAAAAAATCTATTAAAAATACCTCCTTTTCAGATTAAAAATCGTCTTACCGGGCAAGAAATACAATGTTTTGTTCTATAATTAAAGTATAAGCTTTAATTACATAAAGAACAAGTAAACACCAACAGTATTTTCATACGACATAATTTTTGCAAGAAAAGAAAAAAACAGAACGTTGCCTATTTACGTTGAGAAACTAGGTCGTCCAGGATTAAGAACAGCGAGGTCGGAGTGTGTACATTTCGCGCTTAACAATGGAGAACGTGACGGCCGTTCCGATTCGGTAGACGCGACAGCGAGCGTGAGCTTTAAACGGGCGCCCGTAAAGTCGATGCACGGCGGCGAACGCGTAAATCAAGCGTCGTCGAAACGACGGATTATTTCGTCGAAGCGCGATTGTTTTTCGAATATGCGGGAAATGCTGTTGGGTGACTTCGGTCAGGTAGATTTCGCGCAATTGCCCCGATAAACCGTGCCCTACGCTTGACGCCCCTATAAATTTTTCCGTTCGATAATGGCAGCACATAAGGTAAATGATTTAACGGCCCACGACATATTTATCGGAGAATCGACGGTGTAATTTCTGGCGACGATTTATGTGTCTTGGTCGCTTCGAATAAGGCTGAGAAAATATTTGCGGTCTGCCATGATGAAAAGCCCGTGGTCAACATTTTGCATGCGCACATTCCGCGTGATAGAAGGGTGTAAAATTCTCGAATTATATCGTACCCGGTGTTACTCATTTAAATTATATTACCAATTTTTTTCATTAACTTACAAACTTATTATACATAATATATGATTATACTGTAATGCTCATGTTTAATTTTTATTTTTTTTATCTAACAGTATCTATTCTTGGAACAGTAATAAAATATTTTATAAGGTAAATCTTTGATAACAGCAGGATAACATTTCCGGGTAAGGAAAATATCATCTCGGGACCGTAAAACAGGATTATTTCGATTCTCCAAAGTAATCGATATTATGTTAATAATTTCTTATATGCGCATTTTTTCATCTTCTGAGAATATGCGAATATTTTAGTGCATATAAATTAAATATATCCTTTTTTGAAATAACTTGCGAGCGCACATTTGTAAACGTACAAAACACGACGCAGATGATTGTGAATAAATGCGTCGTCCATTGGTACACGACTGTATAGCGCGTTATAGCGTACCGATGAAACAATAAGCGCCCATTACGAATTGATCTCGGTACTCGCGGAGGGACAGGCAGCAAATTGAAAATGATCACTGGAGAGACCCGTCGAAATCCAAGCTTAACTCGTCGAGTCATTAGTGTTCCCATCGATCTCTAGTGTCACTTTCCGTTAACGAGCCACCACTTACACTTCGCAAACGCCTATTCGCATCCGCCGCGCATTAGAAATTCAAAGTCCGTACGTCTCCAACAATAAGAATCAATCATTACTGTGGAAAAAGTCGATCCTGTCGCGCGCGTGCGCGACATTCCCAAACGTACATTCTTGAAAAATTAATTTCCGGTTTGCTCGTTGGTCAC
Source organism: Tetramorium alpestre (assembly GCA_021460005.1). Lineage (NCBI taxonomy): Eukaryota > Metazoa > Arthropoda > Insecta > Hymenoptera > Formicidae > Tetramorium > Tetramorium alpestre. The sequence continues at coordinate 850,089 of JAJVSH010000053.1, forward strand.
CGGAAAGTCGCCCGGTAGTCCCGAGTCATTGTACGCTCCCGTGATACCCACAAAGGCAAAGTTTCCCCGAGACGAGACTTTAATTAATTGAAGTGATCCCGCACACTTTACCAGAGCGCCGGCAGTTCCTGGCGAGAAATTTCTCTCGCCTCGTCCCCGGGCTCGGCTAACTTGGCTAGTTGTTAGTTGCGGTCGGAGGTGGATTCGGCCTGTCCGGCTGACCACTTCCTCCTCTTTCCATTTACTGTCTTTCACTTTTCCCGCAGCACTTTCAGACCGGTCTACATATCTCTCTCTGTCGTTTGCCGTGTCCCCATGGCACGCTTTGCTTTTCTCCTTTCTCTCTTTACATCAAGGTTAAATGGATCATTTGATTCGCTGCTTCACATCTATTTTACTACCAAATCGGTAGACCCACTTAAAACTTATTTTATTTATATTTTAATAAGTACGACTATTATTTAATTTTTTTTTAAACTTTTACGTAAAATGCCTATCATTAATTTTATAACTTTTTATATATTTCTTTATTTGTTTAACAATATAATTTTATTATGTAAAACCGATTAATGATATCATAAATTTGTGTCCAATAAAAATATAAGTTTGGCAAGGATTGTTACACCAGATCAGACGCAGTTGTCGATTAAATCTAATCTAAAATTTTGCGGATAGAAAAGTACTTCCTTATAAATTGTATCATTTAGCTCGAAATTTCATTCCGCGGATATGGATCATGATCCTAATCACATTTGATTGTTAATTCGATGTAGCCCGATAGCCGTTGACAGTTGGTAGCGAATATCTAATTTACGCCCGGTCAAACGACGAATAATACACGATCGAAACGATTGAAAATAATCGGAGCGTGTAACGTGCGCGAAGGAAGGAAGAGAGAATCGGGTTCAACCTCCAACCAAATCGAAACGCTGTTATTTCATCCGCCGCTTTTATAATTAAACCACCCGAATTTATTCGCTAGTATTCCGTTTTCAATCACGACAGGATTAGTTAGCGCGCGGCGGTTGTGTTACCGTCGATATATAAAAAAAAAAAAAATACCAAAATTCACAGAAAACTCAATTTTTCACCCGATTATCAATGTTTTCTCCCTCTTGATGTTCGCAACAAATCGCATTCCGTTCCGTCTGATTGCTCCGCGTCAGGCGATCGAAAACATATGACTTGTGCATCAGTCGCGTTGCATTAGTGCGAGACGTGAGAACGGGCACGATAAAGCAGCCCGAAGCAACGCGATCAACGTTGTCCGCTTTGTTATCCGCGCGAATCGGCTGGCAGCGGGCGACGGGCGTATTAATTTTGCGGACCGCCGAACGTGAATCGCGTAGCGGCGTTCACGTGTGGCGGCCCGGGAATTGTATGTATATTATATACTATAGTTATATAGCAGCCTATAAATACCTAAGACTAATTATTCTAGAGACTATGATAGAGAAAGTGAGGCTGAGAATGCAAGCCGGCCACGGCGTCGGTCGTTCCGGTTCTCAACTCGATATTCTTCCCGTTCCGTCGCGTTTGTTCCTCGCGCCGTTTCAGCAAAGTCGCGAAACGTCCGAGTGATTTCCCTCGCGAGTCCCTGCTTTTCCATGCGGAACGCACGACGTGGCCGACTTCAGAACTTTTCGAGAAATGAAAATGACCGGCACTTATGCAACTCGTTACTCTAGCCTTTCAATTAAAATCTGCGTAATAACTGCGTTCGAAAGTTCGACCCGCTTCGCGACCTCGCGCATCACCGTTCTATGAGAGAAAAATCGGAACCGATATACGAAGCGGGAAGCGAGTCGATCCGTCAGAGTAAGAAAGATTTCTACGATCAGGGTCAATAATTACGTGGATACAATATTTACAAAAGAAAAATGTAAAGATATACATAGTACAAGTATATAAATGTATAATATACTCGGCTCTTACTAGGATTCAAGTAAATGCATGCACTTTAGGGAATTTTAATATGTAAAAGAAATATATATATATGTATATATATATATGTAAAAGAAATATATATATATATATATATATATATATATATATATATATATATATATATATAAAATGAGAAACTTTCGAATAAGAGAGATGCGAAGCAACACTAGGATAAAAGTTACGTACCCTTCGGTTCTTTCATTTTTTTTTTTAAATGCTATATTCTCAATACCGTAACGGCACGTGAAAAGAGTACGAGGTACATCGAAAATAATTTACGCTCCGTACGGAGTGTCTCCGAGGGAGCAAACTTAAAGTTAATGAAAAAACTTTTGCTGCAGTGGCGCTACCGCCGCGCTATTTCTTAGCCGTCGCAGCTTTTCTGAAAAAGACATTCTTAAAAAATCTTAATTCTCTCTCGTAGGAGGTACAATGGGGATGAGGGGGTATGTCTTCCGGACAAGTGGCAGCCGTTTAAAGTCCATTGAAAAAAAAATTCAATGTGGGTCCCCCGCTTATTCGGGGGCGAGTGCAGCTCTCGTACATTTTTATTTTTTACGGTAATAATAAAGTCGCGCCAGTTTTGTTTCACGATTGCGATTGTATTTTCGCGATTGTCATGTTGATTCGCAAATCGATGTAAAATTGTTTGCACGGTCGCTGGCTTTCCGACACTTTCGCGAGGTAAACGGTAACTCTTGAAATATTGACAGCCTAGAATCGAGAGCGTGCTACCAGAAGTCCCATGGGTTATTCTCATCGATGCGTGGCAATTGCAGCTAAATCACGATAAATCACGTAGCAGAGGACGCGGACAAGTGAGAATTTGACGCAACGTGAATATTTTCATTCGCGTCTCAACAGTTTTCGTTACTCTCAAATTTATTCATACTAGGAAAATTAGTTTCTGCTCGTTTTGTTTTTTTACATTTGAAGCTGTTATTACATTTAAAAGTTTCTTGATTTAAATATCTTAACGCAAATTAAATCGTCTCTCAAACAGCGAAATCTTTTCCGAGTTTTAGCGCGCGGTACTTTGGGAAATCAGTTTGCGCGCGTATTTTTACCAGGCACACTTTATTAACACGATGATTATACGAGCGTAGTTAGTACGCGATCTTTTGTCACTTTAATTAAGTATTTTATTATGGAAGGGACTGGCGAGCCCTCCTCTCGCGCCCGAGACTGAAATGCTCCTAACAAATTTGTTAGTCGAAGCTACTGGTTTGTCAATACAAAATGAGAATCTCTACGCAGATGTAACGAGGCCAGATTACCTGTTGTACATGAGGATATCCGGTTTCCAAAGCTTGTTCGGCGTAATTCGAAGGTCCTTCACTCCGCCGTACTCGGACTCGTTCCACTGGAGGTTATAGTCTGTCCACTCCTACGCAAACACAGAAATAGGAAAATTATGAATTAAAAAGTATGAAATAACATTTCGAGCGCTCTTTAGACATAGCATAACATTATAATTCATTTTCCCTAATAACTTGAATACTTTTCTGCCCTTTTCGTGGAAATATGTGTGGGATTATTTTTCTAACAGAACATATTTATCTGGCAGTTTCGACAAAGCCATTTCAATTAAGATTTGTATCGTATATAATTAATACATAGAAAACGGGGAGAGATAATCATTGCATAACGGATATCTTATATCATGTGAGTACCTATATTTAAACGATAAATATGAAAATTGTTGCAATACATGCAATAATACAAAATGGATAATTTGAGGCGCTAATAATTCAGATTTAATTACGAGTACAATTTTCCCGTTTAATAAACGCGATGAATGGTTTTTCCGCCCAATCCCCATTATGCGAAATAAATGTTCACGTAATTTTCAATTTTCGTCTCTTTATTCAACTAATATAATTATAAAATCGATATAGGCGCTTGCCGTTTGCTTTGACGTTTATATTATTACTACGATCGAACAGCACGCATAAAACTATTGTTATGGAAGAAAAATAATTTATGATAAAATTTTTAATTGATTCAGGAAACTGCTTTATAGTCGAAACTTATTTAATTTAATCGTATATGCACGTAACGTGACATGTAATAAATATGAAAAAGTAATTACATTAGTCGAACAGAATAAATGAAGAAAATGAACAACAATTGGTTCGTTTATAAAAAACACTAATTCTATATTTTCTGATTTTCAAGATTGTTTTGCTACAAAGTTTTTACTACAATGTAACTTTATGGTTTATCATATGCTTCATGTTACACATAATTTCGATAAAATTTTGCGCAAAGATAGCACTATGTGGAACATGGTTCCAAACTACATCATCCATTCTCAAGTATTCCATGGTAATAGGGACCGATAGATTCATGGAACCTTTGACTGCGAATAAATTTGCACGAGTTAATTAATCCCTGTTGTATAAAAGATTAATTATCCGCGTAAATTCTATCCGCCTGCGGAATTTGACCGGTTAAGTTAAGCGAAAGATATCTCAGAGGGAAAGGTAGAGGGAGAGGGAAGGAGAGAGAGAGAGAGAGAGAGAGAGAGAGTCAAACATAAATTCAACTCTCATATTAATTAGAGTGCTCATAAACAAACAAAACTTTTCTGGATCGTCAATCTGCGATGATGGTTTGTCATCTCGGAGATCTCGGCAGGAAGTGGCGTTAAGTTTAACAATTAGTTAAAAGCGATATTTCAACTTTGACAATTAAAGTTTATCGCGGAGACTCGTATCTTATATGGTCTCGTAATGAGAAATTATTTTCTGACGATACACGACGATACGACAATTTTGTGCAATTTGTAATCTCGAAGAAGTTATCCGTGCATCCAGAGTAATTATAAACGGATGAAAGTAATAACAATATTACTAATAATAATTAATAACAATTAAATTTGACTGTTATCTGAATAAATCAAATTAATAATAATAAGAAGCCTTATACGGTCGATGCTGGATTTCTTTTGCGTAATAATTTTTTCGAGTATATTTTTCTTTTGCTCAGTCAACTAACCGCCACACTGAAAGAAAAATATAGTTACTTTCGGACCCAACCACAATTTTATAGTATTTCTAATGATAATTATATTTAACATAATGATAAATATAGTTAAGTTAATCATATTTATTGTTAGAAATATTATAAAATTATGGTTGAGTCCAAAAGTAACTTTATACTTTTCTCTCAGTGCGAATGGGTTTTTCGGTCTTTAAAACGCAGTCTCAAGCTAGAATGGTACTGTCCGAAATTAAATTTGGAAATTAATTTTAATAATTACGACACTAATACGTATCATTAAAAATTGTATAAGGAAGTGTGTTGCGAAAAAATATTACATAATAACAATATCACTGCTACCTTCAGAACCCTGCGAATATTTTACGAAATTGAGTAATTTAAATTAAAATTATCACCGTTTGTAGGCTAGAGCATAACTGTATATTTCATTTATATCGCGCGCCATATGATAAACCTGTGAGCGTTTTTAATCCAACGTCGCTGCTACTACACCTCTGTAGGTACATGTACAAAGAGTGCCCGCGATTTATGCGAGAAATTATTACGAGAGAAAGAAATACATCGCGGGCGACGCGCTGAGGATATCTGGAGATATTTCGCGGACTCGAAGAATTATATTTTTCCGCTGTCGCGAGTTACGTTCGCCTGATAAGGATTCTCCCGAAGACCGACCCTTTGAAAACTCAAGCCGGATATTCGACGGAGTCACGTAGCAGTCGCTAAATATTCATCGCTACGGGCCGCGTGAAACAGCCGCGAATCAGAAAAGTGTAATTTCTCGAGTGCGAAGCCCGCGAATTCGGGAGGAAGGCCGCGCGCCAGGCGGCATGCGCGACCTGGTTTTCGCGACGACGACGACGACGACGGCGACGGTAGCACGCCGCTTGCATAGGAAACACCGCGCCAGCGGCACATTTTATAATGTATACTTCAATTTCCGGTCTACGCGCCAAGTCCGCGGCGTTTGCTCATTAGATTTCGCGACTGAATTGCACAAACGAGAAATTCAGCGGGTCCGCGCAACGAAAGTCGCCGTCCGCGCCGTCCTCCCTGTTGCGCCGAGATTTTTCCGACTTCCATTTCCGCGCGATAACGGTCGTTTTCTACGGCGCGCGCGATTTGGTATCCGCATCCTGCAACTTGCGGGAGCGAACCGTAATGAAAACCGTATACTCGACGACAACGGTGGGCGACAACGGTAATGACGGGGACGAAGAGTAAAGTTTCGCCTCGTCAAACGACCAATTGTCGCCGGTCTGTTTTATATCCGCCGCATCGTACCGTGCCAATTTCCGCCGAATCACTTCGAGATTCTCGGAACAAGTGGCTCGTGAATTGTGTGTGTATGTGTGTGTGTGTGTGAGAGAGAGAGAGAGAGAGAGAAAGAGGGAGGGAAAGAAAGAAAAAGTTATGACTATTAATATTAATATTTAATTGTTTTTAATTCAAGAAATCGAATTAAATTTTATTTTATTCGAATCCGAATCGAACAAAATCGACCAAATTTCGTCCGAATCGCAGCGTTCGAATAGTTAAACATAATTTTTACTTACTAATTATTAGATTAAATTCATAAACGTGTAAATAATAACAAAATATTTTAATGTAAAAAAATAACATAACTGTACTTATTAACCATATTTTGCTAATTAATGAGAAATATCATTTTATAAAATTGATATATGATTCATGTTCAAACCATTTAGATTCGAAATTTTCGAATAGTTTAAATTCGAATTATAGAAATTCAAACTTGAAATCTTATGCAATTCCAATTATATTTGAATAGTTATCGTCTCTACAAAGGTAGTATTGTAAAATAGTTTAATATATAATATATGAAATATTTTTATATTTAAAAATATCTACTAAGTGTATATTAATTTAGTATTAAGTATTAAGTGTATGTATATAATATTTTAACATTTGTGAACTCAATTGCAACTAATTGTGAAGTCAAATACAACAAACATTTTTAACAAAATCGATCGTATCATTTAACTTCACGAAAATCCTTTGTATAGTTTAACAAACATTTCAATCATCGCTTGTAAATTCGATACGTTGTATACAGTTTAAGTACAGAATAAAGTGTGAATTATTGCGTATATATGCCTGTGAAATGCGCTAGCACTTGTCTCTATTAATATCACGTAATAGCTGGCAGCAGAATAACATCGATTGAGCATTCAATTAGTGTAATTACACCTTATCATTAAGTTGGCGAGGTAAATGCCGACGCTTGACTCCGAGGCGGTGCATTTAACTTTACAGCAGATTTCAAACATTTACTTTTTAATTAATATGCTACTACAGGCAGTGATTTTCCAAACGGCACCGAATTTACTTATTTACCCTCTTATTGTTAATATCGCGCTAAAGTAAATTCCGTCGTAAATAACAGGACATGAGTAACATGCCTCCCCAAGTTGGCCGCGAAATCTCCGCGATAAAAAATACGTCGCATTGTTTCATGAAGCTAGTTTTACAACGAGCACTCGGCGCGCTATTACTTAACTTCATGTTCGTGTATTCCCCTATGTAGTATGTACCGCAATACTTAACGAGCCATAACTCTCGCGTTTTCCGCCATCCGGGGCGGAAAGCTACTACCTTAATGCTATAATCGAACCCTTTCCACGTCAAAGCGAACGTGAGAGTGATGCAGAAGAAAAAAATGGGGTCATCGGCCACGATAGTTACTAACGCAAATGGCTGTTAATAAAAATCGTGTGAGTTGTATCCAGAAAAAAAAATGTTTCTCTAAATATAAATATAGCCACTATATAGCTTGTGTCAAACGGTTAGGTTTAGTAGTCCTTTGTGCCAAGAGAAAAATGTAATTTGATTAATTGGATATATGCAAGCTGCAAGTGAGTTTATATTGCTTTCTTTTACGATTTACAAATTTGAATCGCAGAAGATTTGATTCGATTCAAACTTGAAGTTCTTGAATCTAAATGGTTCGAATATAAATCATATATCAATTTTATAAAATGATATTTCTTATTAATAAGCAAAATATGGTTTAAAAGTAAAGTGATCCGCGAGAAAATGTTCGAAACCCTGATGAATAAAAAAAAGAATGATAATACTGCAAGTTACTCTTCTCGTCGAACATGACAAAACTTTGGGACCGTATCGGAGACTAATTGCTATTAAAATTAATTCGGATTAAATAAATGTTTCAATATAATAAAGGCCGATATAGCATCCATGTCGATTACGGCACATAAATAAGGCGTTTTTATATACCGTGTAATTATAAATTTTTTCTAGAATCCATAATAACATCACGAGCATTAGGGCCGATGTCGATAAATAAAGAGGCCTATCTGCATGCACTACTATGGAAAAAATGAATAAACTTTAAATAACATACGGAATTATGTGAAACTATCAACTAGTTACAAATATGAAAAATGTAATTGTAAACAAATAACTATATTACAAGTATTGCGAAAGTTTCGTCGCGATTGAAAGCAAAGTAAATCGGTACGCTGACAGATTTTTTTCCATTGACGGGAGAACTTTTAGAAAATCAATTTTACTTTTAGATTTTACTTTTATATGTATGCAGAGGACTTTCATTGAATCAAACTCAGTAATCGAACGTGCGATGTTACGGCGTTGTAACAATTTCTTATACCTTTTTGCGTTGCAAATATATAATATAAAATAGTATCTAATATATATACATATATATGTATATAAAGAATATACAGAGGAGCATAATTCAATCCGTTCTCTCGCACAAAACGTATTGACATGAAACGAAAATCGTCGTTTATGTTCATGAACGCACAAATAATACTGAAGGAAGTTCCACATCAATATCTCCGGTTTGGTTTAACAACAGCGACCGCCTCGGGGATGTGCTCGGTTTATTTTATTTCGATGTCGAAGGTAGAAACCGCGCGGGTTTGCGCAGCGTGCCAGAATCGTTAATCGTGAGCGAGTGAAGAAACCATGAATTACGGAGGCGTTCTTCCCGCGACCAGAATAGTACGTGCGGGCAGCTAACGCACACATGCTATCCATCCTCGGATGGCCGCAATGGGTAGGCGTATATGCATTCTACCGTCCCCCTCGCGCGCGCATTAATGCAACGCGTGCCTCAGGTTAAGGTCGGAGGGCTATATACGACGATCTTCCGAAACCGCAACCGAAACCCAGGCGCGGTCGTGAACCGCGCGCGCTGACCGGGGTGGCGATTCCGAGGGATCGGATTCATCCGCGAGCTGAGACAGTAAATTACCGCGGCGCGGTGCGACGGTACATTTGGCGTTACATTCGCGAGGTTCAGCACCATGATTTATCAGTCGGATCAAGTCGCACGAATTAATTACAGCGGGCCGCTCAATAAGAGCGCCGCTCCGTTCCATTTGCGCCGACTCTTCGCGCGGTAAATTATCGATGAGTAATTTATAATTTTGTAAATGAACGACAATATTCTCTCTCTCTCTCTCTCTCTCTCTCGCTTTCCCCCGCGCGACGTGGTGCACTTCTATCCGCGCTCGTCATGATCGTTTCACCCTATTATTTCACCGTGCGTTTTTTTTTACTTTTCACTTTGAATACGTCGCATCGATTAATCCATTGTACGTGTGCCTTTACTGTAAATATTTGTCTATCCACTCCAATGTGGAATCTAATTATGCTGCTATCTTTATACGATACGGCGCACGGTAAATATATTCCTTGCTACTTTTATTCATTTATTACATTTATTTTTAGATCATTTCAAAGTCGTAAGCTTTCACAAGATGCGCTGAACGAAATATAAAAATGATTTCCATCTGTTTGGAGTGTCATATAGATTTACGTTACGGCGGATACAGCGTAGTCATACACGGATGAAATATGACGCTGTATCTAGAATGATGTAAAGTCATAAATGTCTAAAGGACAAAAAATATTTGACGTAATTCCACGGAGTTAAAGGCTCGCCTACATGGAAAAGAAATGGCTTAATAAAAGAAGAAAAGACTTAATAAAAAAGAATATGAGATTTGAACATTTGTTAGAATGGAATATCGAGCAAAGACTACCCGTGTAAAATGCTTCGATTACGCGACATATAATCTGAAATTACACGAAACTTTATTGTAATCGTAAAGTCACCGTTATATGTACGTTTTTGTCGAATAATCGAGTCGCACGATGGCGACCGGAAATTTCACAGGTCGTTATATCATAGCGCAGCGAGGAACGGCACGACAGAAATTATTGATCTCGTTAGGATAATTAGAGTTATCGGATTATGTGGTGAAGGAGATTTAGCCCAGGAGCGGAGCGGAGTTAACTTGCGTGGGTTGACTTCGGATCGATTACGACGACATTTCGGGATCATGCACTCGTCTGAATTGTTAATTCTATCAAATGGATGATAACCTCCGTGAGAGGATGCGATCTTCCATATTTTACATAACCCGGGGAGACCATATTTTATGTAATCACCCTCATTTTTCAATGAAGGAAGATTTCGTTCCGCATGCCAGGAATAACAAGTGCGCGAGATTTTGTCCGCGCGGCGGAGCGTTTTCCGTCCCTTCATCGCGGAAGCTGCCCTCCCTCATTTATTTATCTGACCTAGTAATTTAAAATACAGCAGGTTAAAAGTATAATAGTTTCGGATACAGGAAACGTCGACAGATTCGTCTTATCGTTAGTTAGAGATGGCATCACGACGGATCGTGGATTTTCAGAAAACGCGCTCAAAGAGCAGCGTCAGCTGTTCTCCGTCTCCGGATTATTCCCATCACGATTTTACATGCTCCGAGGACCCATTTGCGAAATCTTCTTTCAACTACTTACGCCATTAGCCCTGCGGGAGCTGCGCGTAATTGAATACCGAAGATACACATAGTCAGTTTGGCCGGGTGACTTTTTGGACGGCGGGTAATGCTTTTCAAAGTTTAAGTATAAGCTTTAAATCTCTGTCTAAACATAATAGACATTGTTAAACTGCATCTGCTTTTCGCCAAGCTTGACTTGACGAAATTTCTCTCGAACATGCGTACATGAGAGACTTGCGACACGCGACGATTAATTCAATTTTCGAGAAACTACGGCGATAGGGTGAGAGAGAGAAAGAGAGAGAGAGAGAGAGAGAGAGAAGGAGGGAAGAAGAGGCGGAAACAAATTAGGCAATACACGCGGAACGGTATTTTACAGGTAGCCAATTCATTTCGCAAACAACCTTATATACATAAGCTTTCGCATCGATTAAACGGAATAACATTTAAAAGCTCGTTGTAGGCGAATTCTCACCGCGGAATGAGCGGTTGCAGCGGTGCGCGCTTAGAAGTGAACGGACATTAATTAGCGCGCTGCCTGCAATCAGTCATGTTGACTCGGTTGACCGCTGACAATTTGTTGGCCGATCGGCGAAACGTGTTTGTTTATTTAACGACTGCAGATTAAACAAACACCTCCGTACCTCCGAGCCCTTCATTAAAGACGTGTGCGTGCCCGGATTCGTTAAATTGCTGACGGCTATACGCACGTTACACGCTGCGAATGCCTTACAATATCATAAACGCATGCGCGTTGCATACGTAAAATTTAACTTTTTGAGACCCCCGCGCCTTTATCGATCGCGTTGTTCTTGTACCGGAGAAACTTTTCTTCATCTCGTATGCATTGTTATGCATTATCTATTTCGCATTTCGGTGTAACGAGGAACGCGCGGAAGCACGTAAAACTACATTTTCAAATCCCGAGCTCGCGACGCTTTTATATCTGCGTATCAACAGGAGATTGTAGCGGCCGGAGATGCACGCGTACGAAATGCCCGATGTCTACTTTGTGAAAGCTTCCTAGATCGGGCAAGAGGTGATCTTACTGGTTGCACGATAAGCATCGGTATCTTGTCTCATTCATTCTACGTATATGTGTGCTTTTCCGTTTTCCTTCAGAATTTACGAGTGAGTCGGTCGTGAGCTGATTCTTGCAAAAGATGGATCCAAAGTTTCTTCGACTTTCAAGATCCTTTTTAAACAACAGAAAGATGGAGCTTTGATAGATGTGGGTAAATATTTACTTTTAAAGGAACACCTCAGAGAGAGAATACGACTCTGACTTTGATTTATGTATATTGTCACGTTCCTAGCAATCTCTGTTATAAAAGATTATCGGCAGCAATTGTCTAAACAGAAGTTATAAACAAAATACACACAAATATATGACAACACTTTTTTATTCATTGATTTATTATTTATAAACAAACTTAGCAAACCAACATTACGAATAAAATTATAAAATTATAAATTATAAATTGATAAAAAAATTATAAATAAATAAAATAATGATACGTATAGAAATATAAAGTAGTAATATTTATTATTCATTTTCAATAACTTCTTATATAAAATAAAATGCAGCCTTTATATTGAAGAAATTTTCGTAAATTTGTATCAAGAACGATACAGTTCTCTTGGAAAAGAATTCAACTATAGTCTAATGATTATAATGTTCCTGGTCTACCCTGTATTTTGATATCTTATTGCGTAAATCGCACCTTATACACTCTGTATCTTTCTTCCTTCTTCAATGTTTCAATTTTATTATGCACACAGAAAAATATGTACTACCAACAAATATACAAATATAGTTTATATCCACAAATCTATCATAAAGTCATCATAAGCATCACATTTACTTAAAATATATTCTAGACTCTTGTGACGAGTATATCATAAACTATTATCAAGAAAATATTTTTTACTGAAGAAAGTTGTTACTTAACTAAAATAAAGTAAGTAATTGCTTTTCTCGTTTGTAGAATGATATTTTTCTGTGTGTAAGATAGATTTATTATTATAATAAGTCGAAATATTTCAATCTATTTCAGCAAGTATATCTTGCATAGAGGCATTTGCTCCTCTTTTCAACTCTTCAATGTTTTAATTTTGATATGAGACTCATTATTTTAGTAAGGCGAAAAGTTGCAGTTTCGTAAAACAAAATGTCAAATATACTCAAATATAAGAAATAGCTATCTCTCTAAATTTCTTAGAGTGAAATATAACTCTAGTTGAGTTAATATTCACTTCAAGCGATAGTGAAAATACTGCCACTCGAATATAGTGAAAATTGACTTTTCACAAAAGTAACTGTTTAACTCTAAAT
>JAJVSH010000053.1:870874-1022342 GCA_021460005.1 Tetramorium alpestre
ATATATATATTCATGAGAAATGAATTTTATTAATGTAAATAATTATTTATGAACGCAGCAATAATTTATATTTATACTCGCGCTCTGACACGTTTAGATATAATGTACGAGAGCTTTATTTCAATATTTAAATTACGGACTAATATAGCTTCAAATTAAAATTCAAATTAACATTGAACAATTTAGAACTAAAGACATGTTATATGTAGCGAGCATTAGAAATTCTGCATTGATTATTCGACGACAGAATACAGCATCGGGAAAATACTCCGATTTTAATCATTTTAAACGATCGTTCTCTACGCTTTAAATTAATACCGTTAAATCGTCGAGTCATGAAAGCTTCCGACTAGCAAAGTTGGCAAATTCGAGGTGAAATTCCACAATTTTAGAGATATCTCGAGTCTTACTCTGTCGCAAAGGACACACCTCGTCAGAGTATATATGTGTCTCTGATAATCTACGGCGACAATCGCACAATAAGATACATCCATGTGGAAAAATGACGGAACTATTCGCGAAGCAAATTCGACGAACAAAAGTTTCTCACGCAGAAATAAAAGCAGTAAAAGTCTCTTTGCCGCAGACACTGGGATGTATGCCGCGAGTATCTGACGGTTTCGCAAAGCTGATTCTGAATATTTTGCTATTCACATATGATTCTGTAAAGATATATGTATATAAAATATTTGGGATTAATCATTCTCTTTAGCGGTGTAAATTTTCGTTATTTTCATTTCAACGAATTTTAAATCAACTTTTTTTTTATTAGATATTCTGCAAAACATCATTTTCTCTGTTCTTCCTTAATTTTCAGTAATGTATATTTCAATATAATCGTAAAATTAAGATTCTGTTACCATAAAGCCCGCTTGAAATTACCTGAAGGTTTTTTAATTAACTCGTTAACTTTCTCACTTATTAAAAGTACCAAAACTTATCTTGTAAAATCCTTTAATTTCCATCATCCTGTAATTCAAAATGTGTTAGAGGGTTAACATTTCTGTAAAAAGAATCTGCAGGGGAGGAAGGATGCAATATTAGAACCTAATTCATGTATAACGTTATTATATGTATGTTCAATATTCTTAACAGCGTATATTTACAAAATAAATTTAATTCAAATATGCGCATGATAAATATATCGTGTATCTATATCGCAAGATCTTTGCCATTTTTTTATATAACGTTGAGTCTATTAGAATCAAAGAAAAGGATTCAAGCAATCTCATGAAGAAGTAAAACACATCTTATCAATGCAAATCTCCATTAACCTCGACTACCTAAGCTTCTTATCTCGACGTAGCTTTATGCTCATTCAGCAAATCGCTTTGCAAGGAAATAAATTATTTTTAAAAGCGCAAGCATTGCGCTATATCGAAATGTCATTTTTGCCCCAATGAAAATTAGATTTATCTTTTTTTTTCAAATTTTTGAAATACAATTCCACACTTTTAGAATGCGTGTGACCAATTCGATCGTCATCTGATATTCAGGATGTATACGATACATATATAGCGATCAGGTGGCCTCTCTGTGATTTCGGTTACGAGAGCTCCTCATGTCATCAAGAACCTCAATTGCAGGCCTCGAATATGAGCGAAGTTCCGTCGAGTTATGAGCGCGCGTACACACGCACGCACGTGTTCCTCTCGGCAAAAGGGAGAGGCACCGAAGCACGAACAGATGAAGCCAATCGTAATTACATGTTGTAATACGTAAGTATTAATTTAGTCATTTTATTCCTAGATTTTTATTATTAATCAACATCTGTCATTATTAATAATGATGGAAGAGTAGAGATTTTTTTTATTTATCTACGCCGGACAAGCGCGTCCGAATTCGATATCAATTCGAATTGTGTTAATGCGTTAAAGGGCTTAATGTCAATCAAGTTAATTAGAAGACGCGATATACATCAATAGTACTTCATTAGTACTGACATAATCGCACGCTTTGTTTATTATCGGTCCAATAATCCACACAATCGGGAATACCGAATTTACGCTTTTCACATTAGCGCAAATTAGGAGGATCAAGCGGAATCTACCATTCTACGCATCGTGTCTCACAGGTGAATTTATGCTAATACCGCGAGATGGAGGAAGATTATGATGGATGTTTGTGATATGTACGTGTTTCTGCGTATTTGCGCGTGTATCGTGGTACGCACTTCCAAGGATCAAGCAAGGGCGGCGGATGCTGAGCGCGATAGAGTCAAGCCGGGGGCTATAGGGTTAATGCGAGTGAGCGAATGCACTTTGCGGAGATTAGATAGATAGGAAGGATGCGATCTCGAGTAAACGTCGCTCCTAGCGTCCTTGTATATGTATATATATGTGCGTGTGCGTGTGTGTATGTATACACTTTCTCTCTCTGATTGTGATTCGACGTAATCGCAATGATACCGTGCCTGGCGAACGTGATCATCGTTAAACACTCTCGAACTTGAACTCGCGCGTTTATCGCCGCGCCGATTCGTTAAAGATGTACGAGTATGCACGCGTGTACGTAAAGATGGCATTCATGCACGAGCCATATGCCCGTTTGCGTATGTCCCGCAAATTGGAATTGCTTTGTAGAAACACGCGCGGGCACGTGACAATGCCAGGCCATCGTTTTACAGCATCTCGCGTCGTAATGAACGGTTTTGTTGCGCCTATGTCGATACTTTCAATTTCCACATAATGACACGAGTGCGCCGAGAGCTGGTAAAAAAAAGAAAAATGAGAAGTAGTTGGAAGGACATTTTATTGGGAAAAATGTAACGCTGTAAGTTTTTTTTACCGCTTTCCAATTCCGCACTATTTTCGAATGCGGAACATTGCACGGGCGGAATGGAAAGCTATTATTGCATGTGATGGCTTTCCGTGTGATATATAATATATGTACAATAGCACACAAGAGAAGTCCTATTTAAATCTTATTTTATGTGCTTTTCAGTGACAGATGTCGATCGCCCTCGATATCAGAGAATGGATTCGACTAACCAGAATTGTACGATGTTTTCGTTCTCGTGAAATTCCTCCGAGACGTTGAACAGAGACTTAGAAGCAAATAAATCAGCCTATCGCGTTAGTTCTGTGAAACTTTGTATACCACGAGATCGTCTATAGTCTCCAAAAAAGAAAAAAAATATCTGAAAAAGATTAAATATCCCCCTTCTTTAAAGGGAGCTATTTATCCAAACTGCCGATTAACAGTTAATTTGTCTCGGAATCAACATCTATAAAAATACGATACCAACCATAAGATAATCAATGGATGTATACATGCTATATTCATAAATTTCAACAAGTTGACTGATAACATGATTTCAACAATAATTATTTGGAAAGGAATATGTACAATATTTGACTTTGAAAGAGATATTTTTGTGAGAGAGTTGAATAAACTTTGAACATGTGACTAATAGAATATATCCGTCGTAGCCAGATTACAAAATCCGTCTTTATAAAACGTCTAGACGTTTTATAAAGTGCGGCCATATTCTCAAATGATGAAATATTTTACAATCTGGCCAAGAACTTTAGTCTTTTTATAAAAATGCTAACAAGCAATCCGCCAAATTGTCAAATGTAACGATTTGTAATACTGTTCAACAAAAAAAACATAGAAGCGAGAATAGGAATTTTCCATAGTTTTTTAGACGCTGAAACAGAATTTTGTCAAATTGCTCCATAACGTCACAATGTTGAGAAATTTGCAATTAAAGTTGCAAAAATTTTTATTTTTACATACTTTGTGATGTGCTGGAGAAGTTTTCTTGCAATCAAAATTAAGTATGTTGTTAAGACTTTTAGCCCTTAAAAAGAATTTTTAGTGTCGGCTCTGGTTAATGAAGTATTCAAGGTTAAATATGGGCTAGTACAGTAATTATAGAAATTGCAATTGGATCTGAAAAAAACTTGTAAAATTTATGTATATTTCTGTTCTAAATCATTTGAATGTTACATGTATAAGTGAGGAACGCTTGGTGGTTGAGTGATGCAATTTTTTATGTTAATTTGCGCCTTGTCACTAGATGGTTGAATGATTCAATTTTTTAAGTTTTGATATTCGCCATATTGCATTGACCATTTTGAATTTCTCAATGTTAACATTGGATTCAGCGATCTAAGAAGACTTTAAGTTTATACATAAAAACATAGTTGAAAGCAATTTGGTAAATTGTGACTAAATTCACAGCTTTTTCGCAATAGACCCCATATTTAACCGTGAATATTTTATTTATTAACCATAGTCGACACTAAAAATTCCTTTTAATGGCTAAGTTCTAGCAACGTACTTAATTTTGATTGCAAAGAAACTTTTCTATCACGTCACATATCGTTGTTATAACATGACAAAGTACGTAAAATTAGCCCATTTTTGCAAATTTAATTGCAAATTTTTCAAAATTGTGACGTGATAGAGCAATTTGACGAACGGCTTCGTATTCAGCGTCTAAAATGCTACGGGAAATGCCTATTCTCGATTCTGTGTTCGAAAAAGTCTTTTTTTTTTGTCGAACAGTGTAATCAATAATTACTTTAAACTAAAATAATATTTTATAAAGATGGGAGAGATTCCAAAAGACAATTCATTTGATAAAAACATGTTTTAACAAAGCTTGAAAAATTTTATTTAAGTATAAAGTGTTTTTTAACCTACAAGTTCTACGGATTATTATTTTTTAAATATTTTTATATTATTTTTATTATTATTTAGTATTTTCTATAAATAAATAACTGTTCTACAGTTAGTTTATGAAACGACTGAAATGAATCATCCAGAATCTACAACAATATGCAAATCGTTGCATTTTACAATTTCGAGGGTCGCTCGTTAGCGTTTTATAAGAAGACTAAAATTCTTAGTCAGATTGTAAAATATTTCATAGCTAACCATGATTTGAGAATATGGCCGCGCTTTTAAACCTCCCAGACGTTTTATAAAGAGACGGATTTTGTAATCTTGCTACAACGTATCTACATGTTTATATATTTAAAAATCGCAAAAAAAGAAAAAAAAAAGGGAAAAATGAGATTTTTATCGCAAAACATTTGAATCTTCTTTTCATCTCGTTGAAATTAAAAAAAAAACATAATCAAACTCCCATCAAATAAAGCTCTACCTCAAATTCATCAAAGAGCAAGTAGAAATATGACGAATATAGGAGACGTCCCATATAATCAACTACGAGATATACGTAAAATTCACGTAGATACATGGCATGTTCCCTGAAGACGCACGTTTAGTGTTTCTGCCGGGCTATAAACGTAATTCACCGGCGGTAGCAGTCGTTACAAAGAATCAAACGGAGTTACCCCTCGGTAAGCGAGTGATAAACGCATCTTTGTTGGTCGGCCGTGTATTATCACTGTCCTCTGGGGCTGCTGAACGGCGTCGTCGATCGTTAACCGATAGTCGGATAAATAGGCTCGCGTCGACATAAACATGCTCCCATTCAGATCGGCTTTTCATTGTTCTTTGTCTGGCTTGTTGGCCTAGCACACATAGTTTTTTTTTCCAGTGTCAGCACGCGCAGGTGTGCACGGCGCGGCGCCACGTTTATCGGCAAAACCGTAAATCCGCAGAATGATTTGGCGATCTTAATGGCAGATCGATGTCACCTGATTGCAAGCACTGGACATTCCAGGCGAAATATATTCCTGTGCCGTCGGACGAACGCGGCTGCTTGGAAATATAAACGGTCCGCATAGCAATTTAATCCTTTATGTTTGGGATTGCTTCCATTAAAAGTTTCATCAGCCAAAGAGAGTTACATCCGTTATTAAAAAAAATGGACGGTGTGCTATTAAAAAATAGTCGTCCGGTCGGGGCTTTAATATTTCTGCCCGTCATTGTGTTTGCTTATTTGACAAGCTGGCAAGCAGCTCAGCTGTCCATCACTCAATTCACTCTTCTCTCCATACTTGCCATACGTCGCGTCATTGTGGCGGCAGAAACGCCCTAAAAATTTTGTTCGCTCATTCGCAAATATTTTATTATTCATATCGCCGGGGAATATGAAATGTGCGCTTTCTAACGCCGATCTCTCCGGCTGCTATACTCGTTACTCGAACGTCGCGCGCGCAATATTACATCTCGCGTTTGACGCATCGTGGCCGTTCTGCGTATCGCGATGTAAAAACTTTTTGCCATGCGATGATAAATCTACGAAATATGCAAATTTTTGTCCGAGCATAGCTTTGTCCACGTATATTTCATTTCCGCACCGCGTAGGAGCAGATGGTAATGCCGATGAGCCGGCGATTTATATATTTTTATTCGTAAAATATTTTCCGGATACGCAGCAATATTTTATTGGGAGTCGCGCCTTTACGCCGGACTTACTCCTGCCGTGAGATATAAAGGTACAACGAGAAATTATGTGCGTTATAAGTCGGACGCGGAGGGAATAAAGTTCTCAACAACAGCTATCGGCTGTCGAGAAGAATGGCGCGATAAACTGCGCCGGCGACACGTTAGACGAAAAAAAAATAAAATAAAAAAGAATGAGACATAATTTTAAATGAAAATATATATCGCGAGCAAATTTTTACCGTCGCATCTCCCGATGAAAAAAGAGGACTCTGCAGGAACTGGAGACTCGGGAAACTGCAGTGAACTGATAAATAACCGCTATGCTACTTAAACTTTTGTACTCTAGGAGCAACAGATTTGCATATTCGTTGAATTTGTATGCCTCTTCTTTATACATGCGAATATGTATGAACGTCGGCCGTATTTATTCCCTTGCACATCAAATATGCTCTAATCTACTTTATTTCGCGCAATATTACAATTAATTAAAAAGTTTTATCGTTAACTCTATCGTCAACATTTTCTAAATATCTTTTTTACATACATTTTATTTCTTTGCTCGCTAACAACAAGTGAGAATTTAAGTTCATATTTGCAAAGTGATATAAAAAGGTGGATCAATAAACGAACGGATATGAATGATAAAGTGTGAATAATTTAAAAATGAATAATTTATTATCTTTTGATTGACAAAGAAAAATTAAGTGAAATATTTCGACTTATTTCAAGTGTTCATCAGTCGTACATTAATTAATTAATTGTAAGTAAAAAAAGTACAAAAACAGAAAATAAATTAGGGATACGAATAATATAATAAATAAAAATAAAAAAGTAAATACAAAGATAAGTTATCATATCATAAATAAATAAAAAAATTAAAAACGAGATATAAAATGTAAAAATTTTATTTCTTATTTTTCATAACTTAATAGTGAAATATAATTATTGTAGGACAATTAAGAGTAATCTATCATATATGTATATATATATATTTATCTTGAAATTTACCTTGAAAACCACAACTAATCTTATGCTGCTTTCATTCTAATTTTTCCTAAAGAATTCTAAGAACGCACAAGCGCGGAGTGAAATTCGTCCTGCCTTAACAAAGATTACGGTATCATCTACCTTTTTCGACTTTTCTCCGTTAATTGTCGAACCCACCGGAATTCACGGAGCATTCGCGCGGTAGCCAATCAAAAGTCCATCAAACGAACTTCCGACTTAATCGCTTACAGAATGAGATTACTGTCGAGAAGATCATCCTGCCGCTCCCATCGAATGTCACCGCGAACTGAGACAACTGAGCACGAATAGTATAGGCAATATAATAGACAAAACGGTACAATTGGGTGATTGCAGCATAAAGGAATTTATGCGGCAGCCAAGCGATAAAAATTTTTGTTAAAACCTGTTGCTGCATTTGCCTCCACACAATCGCGGTCGCCTTCCCTTCTCGCCACCTTTTCGGCACCGCGCGATGAAAATGAATTTATATATCCAGCTCACGCCCGCACCTACCTATCTACCTAACCTATTCACCGCTTGACTTATATTCTGGAATCTACCAGGCTCGCGTTTGATGCTCCGACGCCCATATCCGGAATACTGAACCGCGAGATGCGGAGGAGAAAATAACAGCTTTCCATTTTCTTCTTTCACGAACCCATAATTCGAAACTTTTATCATTATTTGCGAGCCATTTACATACAAGCCCGTAGGATTTGAAGGAAGGATAACGTGTACTTTCCAGATAAAACCGACATTCTAGAGTCGAGTGGACGACGTAATCATTCACGCTTTGCGCGACATGGTATTTCCACGAAGAAACGAAATAGTAGGATTCGCGTGGGTGTACCACAAACGCGAGAACGAGTCGTAAAAGCATTTGATTCTGCGGCGCTTTTACTTGGCGAGTCGCCATCGCGTAACGATACCTCGTAAGAAACTTTGCGGGTGCTCGGCGAGAGTATAAATTGATGCTCAGTTATGACTTAGCAGTTTTCTCGCTGCCACGTTTTACCGCGGTGGAAGGTAGATGAAGCAATTTCTCTTTTTCCTGATGGATTGAATCAGAACGACGCCGAAAGATCTTATCGTTGTTGCTTTCACAGCTATTGGCGAGGTACACGCGCAGTTCCCTTATGTCTAGTAATTACATCGTCTATCGGAACTCTTCAATAAAGTAACTGAGACATTCGTACGAATTGTATATATTAATATGAGCTTCCCCTATTAAAGGTGAGAACATAAAATGAAAAGACGGGAATGCGGGAAAAGAATTGTACGTCATTTTAGCCAATGACGGGCAATTCCTGACAATAGTGAAGAGCGAATCTTATTGATGACACTGCAATTGAGAAGAGAGAAATATACCGTTGTACACTTTATCATCGCTAGTAAAACGAAAAGGAAGTGCCGGCGAGTGAGTGCTAGGCAAAATGCTGAGCTATCGTCTGCAACAGTGATTAATTGTCTGCGATTACGCGCGTAGCATTACGTGAGCGACACGGGCTTAACGACGAACCATAACGGTGTAATTTCGCGACACCCACGGGCAGGCATACTTGATAATGCGACAACACGACGACGTTGCCGTTAACACGGCGTTAAAATTTATCGCCGGCTACGCGGAAATTGGCCGAGGGAATCGTTAGGCGGATTAATGTATCACCGTTGTGACACCCAACGATTCAAATGCCGCGAAAACCATTAACGCGCGCGAATTATTTCGCCTCGCAATGGGTAACGACGAGTGCGTGAATGCGTGACTGTCCGGAAGTAACGTATGCCCTCATGAATACGCGCGCGAGTAAATGCCGCCTCAGATTATATGGAGTGTTTCGAGAGTTCCTAGCCGGCTATATGTATTCTTTAATCGATTTGCCTTCGACTCTTCTTGACTTGATTATTCAAGCAATTTAGCTTCTTTATAGTGACAACTATTTGACTCAAATGTCCTTTTAAAAACGCTGGTGGAGCGATTAAATTAATCATTAAAAAAATATATTAACAGACTTCAGAAATTATTCGGGATTTACGTTTGTATTGTACAAAGAATCGTTTTATAGCTTTCATTTTAATTTTATTCGCTTACTCCAACCTTTTATCTCCGCATTTGATCTGCCATTGCGAATTCTTTATGACTTATAAATTGAGGAAGATTCACAAAGTAAAGACTGACTATTAAGAACTGGTAAAATGTAGCGGTAAATCCTGCCCTCTTTTATCGCGCTCACCTTCCTCTTTCTGGCTTTCGTTCTAAAATATATGCATATACTGTAAGGTATATGTACATATATAAAATACCTCTATGTATGTATACAAGTATATTATATGTACATATATCTGTCAAGCTGTGGAGGAGCGCAAGATTATAGTCTGATTCACTATGATAAATGGATCCAGGATTTTTACCGATCCCTTTCACGTCTTTCGCCCAAGGATCGCCATAATGCGATCGACGTCGTGTCTGTACCCGAGATTAAAAAGCTAAAATTACAATGCCGCGAGATAGCGGTTCTCTCGGATATTCCATTAATTTTCTTCCGCTTCTTTCATTATACTTTCCCGCGGTGATAAGAGTTAGATACCTCAACAGAGAGAACATTATTGCATATTTGTTTACTTTTTACGTTGCACAAGAATCGATTAGCGCTCGATTTTTCACTTTATATGCACGGGCCAATCCGGCTTCCTGAATTAAATAAAATTCCTGCGTCAAAAAGAATTCTGGAAAAATACGGCCTTCCAAATTTTTCATACACACGTAATTTGTTCCTTATTTACTGAACCATTTCCAGAAGTGCGTGCTCTTCTAGATCATATCTCTTTGTCTGAATTCCGTATACGTTAGAGCGAAAGAAACCATCATTTCAACTTTAGAACAGTTCTTTTATTCCGAGAACGTTCTTCTGCAATTGCGTATCTATCTCCTGTGCAATCCGGCGTGAAGTGTGGGCGCGCAACAAGAGGTCCAGTGAACCAAAATTGCTAGCTCTCGACGTTGAATATCGAATGAACGCGGAGAAAAAGATGTTGAACGCTATCGAGGTACAGAGCTCGATTGAAAGAGCCAGAATGGAAGAGAGATAATTATCGGCACTTTCGCGTGGTTCTCTCGAGGGTCGCGTTTCTTTCAGCATTCCCTCTCTTTTTTCATCGAGTCGTTCGCAAGGGCATTTATCAAGATAAACTTTGATGCCGACCTACTGACACTTGATTTACCGACTCCGAAATTGGATCTCGAGATGTACATGACTCGAACGGTCCATCGGAATCACGATAAAGAGATGCATGATAAGAATGACGAAATTTGAGTGAATTTAAATGATTGACAGAATACATGAGTTAATAAAATGTTATGAATCTGTTATGTACTGTGATTATCATCAGAAGCATATAATAATTTAATTAATATTGTCATTACGGTTGTTTTGTTTTCACCGTTAAAACGTCATTACTTGCACATCTATCATGTAATTATAGCAATAGTAAATTCTCGGATAACGATGTTTGATTGCGTTTTTTTCGTGATAAACGGCATTCAAGAAAATACAGACCAATGTAAAATATTCCGCTAACAAGCTCGCTCTCTCTGTCCTCGAATTGTAATCCAAGTTTTAATTTAATCTCACGAGCAATCCGTTTTGTCTTCTCTTCCCTACCTTGTCCTAATGTATTATCTGGGTACTTCGCTTCAAGAATTATCCGCTCAATTTTCTAAGTACCTGACTGCGAGGACAAAGAGACGTGGCTGCAATTTTCCTGCAAACTTGTTTGAATTTTGTCAACGCGCAATCACGATCATACAAGTTATTCACAATTATATCGATATAATATTAGAGCATAACTTATATAGTATATAACTTATATAGAGGAAAGTTGCCAATACTGGCACAGATTTCGTAAAGCGACACCCCCCCCCTCCTATTTCTCGGAAATTAAACATTACACTGTATGATAAAAACATGGTCTCCTTAGATAATTAAAGAAACAGAAACTCCTAGTTCATACATATATATGGTCTTTTTCTATGTAAAATCTGACAAAAACGAATTTTTCAAAAGCGAAAATAAAATTTGCACGATTTTCTCTTACAAATTGGATAATTTAAACAATAAGGGTATTAAAATGTATTATTGATAATTTTACATCATTTTATATGTATATTTATTAACTTCGAATCGTTACTTTTCCGTTACTTTTTGTAAATGCTGAAATAAGACTAATTTTTCCATACTTTTCTCATAAGTACCTGAATAATTAAAAACAGAAAACGAATAAATAAATATATAAATAAAGAAATAAATAAATATATTTACATNAAATTTGTAAATGCTGAAATAATGAGTTTTCGAACAAGAAAAAAGCGAAAGAGAGGTTTATTTGGAGTATATAATTTAGACAAAATTGAGATATAGAATATTTTAACAAATAAAAAATCAAATATTATCGAAATTGTTTATCTGTTGTGGTCACTGGGGGTCCAAAGAACCCTACGCTAATTTTATTATTACGTATTTCTAAACGTAAAAAAAACAAATTTATTTACCCTATTTTGCTTCCGAAAAATCACCTTTTTGAATTTACATTTTTTTCATAATTTATCATTTCAAACTTTTAAAATAAATACATTTTTTTTTTAAACCTACTATGTAACTAATTTTTATTTGAAAATATACTGTCTTGAGAATACAACGTTTGTGTAAAACTATAAAATATCGAAAATAATAAATTTTATGAATATTTAAAAAGGTCCATTTCTTTAGAAATTTTGTTGCTTATTTTTTTATGTTAAAATAGTAATTTAAAAAAAACAGATTGTTGGATCATAAACAGAAGACTTTCAAATATGTCTAATTAAATGTTTGAGACGAAACTTCGAATAGCTGGCAAATAGTGACTGGTTTTTTTCTACATGGACAATGGACCCCGTGTGACCGTTATGAAATTATTTGGAAGTGTAACACAACGTGTTAAGTTTCAAAAAAAGCTATTGTTCCAGCATATCATCAATATTCGACTATGATTGGTCATTTTCTTACAGCCTTAAGTTTACAACTACGTTTACGCAATTGTAGAATGGCCCTTATGTATAGACAAGTTTAATAAATAACTTTACAATTACTAAAAAAAAGTAACGATTAAAATAACGAATGAATCGTTATCGTTATTAGTAACGATTAAAATAACGAATGAATCGTTATCATTATTTGATAAATGTAACTACGTTACATTTATCGTTACCGTTACAGTTACTGATTAAAAAAAGTAACGTTTTACCGTTACAGTTACCAAAAAAAGTAACTGTAACAGTAACTACGTTACAAGTAACTCGTTATTTAACAACCCTGCCGATAACAATTTTTTTTCGTTTCTCATGAAATCATTTATGTAAAACAAGTATCTACCCTCTTTTACTCTCGGATACTCTCCGAGGTTTGGCATTATCTTCCGAGAAGAGCCGAGAGTCTGAAAAATTTGAAGATTTGTCGGGAATCAAACCCGGCAACTTTAGTATAACTTATAACAGACCAGTGCTGTCTACTAAACCAAACTCGCGCTCGTGTAACATAATCTTACAATAATTGAAGTTAATATATATAATAAAATTTGAATTTTTATATCAATGAATATAATGAATTTTAATATAAAGAATTTTATCGTTTCCCATAATGACCTTATACTAATTAAGATAATTGAGATTAACAAAAAAAGAAAATAAAAGCTAATTTCAATTCATGAGGAAAACAGCTATTTAAAAATAAAGGAGAAAATTATTTTATTAATATAAAAATTATGTTATTAATATCATTTAATTGGTGACTTTCCTCTATACATATATTGCAATAAAATTGAAACGCATAAAAAATCCAGTGTCACGGCGACACTCGTTTATTCTAAATCACCACCGAATATTACGTCACTATCATGTGCAACACAAGGATTACCATATAAATACTCATATATAATTACAGTCAAATACAAATTTGCAAATAAATATTCAACATGAACTAATTGCTCTTCCTTATTACAAGATGCAAAGAGATAACTGGCTGCTTCTATGTTCTCGGTTGCTCACAACGAAGCGGTTGATCTAAAATGCCAGCGCAACGAGAGGCATGATGTAGCGGTGACGTTCCTCGCGCTGAAACGTGAGTGTCGCGACAACGTTCTCGACTCCGTACATTTTAGCGCTGCTACATCGTGCCAACACGCGAGCGACATGTTCGTACGTGATGATGTTACGTGTGGCAGTCTCCTCGCTCCCTCTCTCTCTCTCTCTCCTGCCTTCCCATTTTGAGCCTTCGTCGGCCCTTTGTGCTCGCACGCAAAGGCAACTGATATCGTCGCTGATCTCGTTCCCGGCGAGTCGAGGATGCACACATGCAATTATTTGGACACTTTGTCGCCGTGTCGCAACTACGTTATTCCCGGCAATCGAGGACGTCGCTTGGAATCCCAACCTGTATATCTCGGCCCGCCGAGAGCACGAAAAGTGCTCTTTCATGTCTCTCGCCTAGCCATTTGCCCGCAAATGATACGAGCGGATATTGTATTACAGAATTATCGTCATTTTTTTCAGTTACGTATAATAGAGAAGATAGAAAAAAAATCTGATAGTAGAATGAACCTGTTATATCTCCGTAGTGCAAAGGACTTGTAAAAGTTACAAAATGTATTATTAGAGAGAAACTTTTTAAACGCTAATAAGTAATATTTAATTTTCAGTTGCTATTATATAAGTTTAATTACAAAAAGCTTAACAATATATTAATAAAATTTTGTTAAACAAGCAACAATTGTAACTTTTTCAATATTTATCAATTCATAGATGAAAAATGACGATATGTTTCCGGAAGAAATATTAGAGTATTATTATTATACACTCTTGAAAATGATTGAAATTGATTCTACTTTGACGCAACAAATTTAACTATGTAAATGTTTACCCTAAGGTAGAATATTAAACGACTCGTTTAATGAAATTTGGAATTAAATTGGCTCATATGTAATAGATGAGGCTAACAATGGGCCAACGTAACAATGTAACCGATGTAAGAATTTTTTTTAATGCGCGGCGCGCTAAGAAGCGTCTACTTTATTACTGTCTGCATATTCGTCAGGTAGATTTGGAACGTCGATTAATATTACCTCGATCCATACGCTGCTCCGATATGAATTCGCGCGAGTAAAGTGCATTATATTATTAATCTACCCTCGAAACCGCAGCTGCGTATTGGTTATCTGTCAATAAATTATTCAACAAACTGAAAGAGTCCAGCTTGATAAATAACAAATTTTATAAGAGTGCTACTCGCAACATCATGTTTGCTTCTTGCGTGTTTGCGAACGCATGTCGAGATAGCGACTTAGCGAAGCTAAACGATGGTACTCAGAAATAGATTATACGTGTAAATGTGTGTGTGTGTGTGTGTGTGTGTGTGTGTATTTCAGTTATTTTCCTAATATGTATAAAAGATGCTGCCGTATTATGTATTCACGTTCATCAGCAGTAATATCGAAGTAACGTCTATCGCGTAGCCATTAAATACCTTAAATGTGCTGTCATAATGTGGTAATACGAGGTATACGAGGCCGCCGCCAAGCACTGCTCTAAAATTCCATTTACCTCAGTAAATTTGAAAGTTTTGATTGACTATCTTGAAGGTGGTTTATGCGATAAGTAATGGCTTCGTCTTAACTTAACTGATGAGACGAGGATGAATCCTTCATTTCAATTTCAGCTGAAACAATATCATTTTGAAATTCGTATTGTCTATTTTCTACGGAACGCAACTCGTATTGACGCATTTAAGGATAAGACTCTAATTGGACTGGTATCACCAATTCATTCCATACATAAAGATGTATCGGTGAAACTAAGAGAATCAAGATACAGCTTTGAGAGCTTCGGCGCTAATGAATTGACGATGAAGCGTCCTTTATGATATTATCGAGAAGAATCTTACAACTGTCTATGATTTTTTCAACTGTTCTTTGCCGGCAAAACGATTCGAGTAAAAAAAAAAGTAATGTTATAAAAAAGATACAATTGGAATCTATCAGTAGAAGAGAAAGGAAAAAGAATCGAGAACGAAATGAAAAAAGAAGAAAATGAAAGATTTATCAAAGTGGAGGCGCACAAGAAGTGGAAAAGAGAGACGTTTCTCTTTATCAAAAATCAATTTCTCGAAGACAATAAAGTGGCTATAAACTCTGAAGATAATATCGACACTACGTGATATACGAACAAGATAAGAATTACAGCGACGGAGACACACCGGAGCGCCCCGTTGATATCATGAAATCTCAAATTAATTATAGCCAGGATGTGTACGGGCTTTTTCCAGGAACCACGAATGAAACTGCGAAAAGCTCGCGATGAAAAAGTCCAGCCAGATTATCTCGCGTCCGACGTAGACGCAAACAGAGTAAATAATTAATCACCGTCCGCCAACCGCATAAAAGATAATTTACTTGCAGGCAGGCGGTTTGACGCATTAGCGCGACCAAATGCCGCGGCAAAAGAAAGAAACGATAACTATTATAGAATAACATTCATAACGCGTGTGTTCGCAATAGATTCATCAAACTTTACTTTTCTGAAAACTCGCGAATGACGTGGATCACACACAAGCAGTTCGTGTTATTCTCTTTAACTTTATTTCCCTTGTGGCCCGATCGATGACGTTGAAACAGGAAGTAACATTTGACATGCCTTTCCTCTCGCTGCCAAGAGAAACGATATAGAGTGTAGAAGAAAGGAAAAAGAGGGAGCGAAGGAGGGGAAAAGATAGTGACGAGATCGCGGTTCCAGAGTGCACCTTCCTCGATTTTCTCGAACTCATCCCTATCGCATCCTACCTTACAGCCTCCCTTCTTTTATCCGTCTATTCTCACGTTCTTATTCCCGCTGTGCTCTCACCTCTTTTTTTTTCACCCGAGGGAAACACGGAGCACCTTCTTAGGGAGATAAAGAAGAAGCGGTTGTCTGGATGCTCGCCTACGAAGCAGTCGATGCACAAGGAGACGAACCAACAATAGCAGCAGCCGCATTCTCGCGTTTCTGATCTACTGATTGCTCGCTCACGCCATCCGATCGATAATATAGCGAAAGAATCTGTGAATCGGTCTGTCGTATTACGAGTTATTTATGCGTAAAAGTGGGGTGAGAGTTAAATCTTGAACCATCATGGACTTAATCTTATTAAGAGAAGCTCCCGTTCACACACGCTCTTTGTAATTAATATGAATAAAATCGTAACGTTGACTATTATAATGCACTTTTTTTACTGCTTATATTAAACATAAAATTATATTAAAGTTAGTTAGATTACTTATTATTAATGTTGGAATTAAAATTAAAATTTAAAACATTAATTTGAGAACTTTAAAATGATAAATTGCATTGTTAAATATTAAAGGATCAAATTTAAACCAATTCCTTGAATTAAATAATATTTTGTTATTTTTAACTATCTTGCGTGTAGAATTTATTATTTTAACACAAAATATGTAGTTAAAAAAACACCTACATCTACTCAACCCATTTCTGTGGGTTAAAACTTAATAACATATGAATAGCGGTGACGTTGCTATGGTGATAACAAGTTGTGTAGCAAATCCTACCAAATAAACGCGTGTACTTCAAATGTTATTTGGTTAAAGTGCTGTTTACTTTGTAATAGTAACTTTTAATGAATAGAAACCCAAATAAAAGAAAAAGTACTTTTTTTCTTTACAATAAATAAAAATAAATATTTTTATTGATTAATGAAAACGATTTCAGTTATCGACAGGATCAACTTAATTTTGCTGATCATTTCAGTCACAATTCTAAGGCTGAATTCATTTAACAGGCTGCAATTCTAGTAGGGATGAAATGTTTTGGAGAATCCGCAAATGTGGCATAATTATATTCGATTATTATTTAAAAAAAGCGATTTTGTTGGAAAAACACGAGTTCTTGATACAGAAAATTTAATTGTTAATTCAACTACAGTTGCAATTATCAAATATTCAGAGTATAATGTACAGAGTTGGCAAAGTTTTATTAATTTCATATGATGAAAATTTTCCATTGTTCAATGTTATAAATCAAATGGTACTTTCGTCTAATACTGTTATATATTTTTATTGTCATTTGTAACATTTGGTTTTGAAGATCATGCTATTGTGCGTTATTCAAAAAGTTATATGTGTATAAAGTAATCAGCATTGTATAATTTTCAAACTTTTTTTATGCATATAAGTCATTTATTATATAGTAACTATATAGTAAATGACTTATATGCATAAAAAAAGTTTGAAAATTATACAATGCTGATTACTGATAGTTACTATATAGTAAAAAAAATTATTATATAAATTTATATGTCAAAACAAATATATTCGATAAAAATATATAATCTGAAAAAGATTTTTTTTTACTGTTTATACTTCTATCTTTTAAGAATATTTTTTATTTTTGTACAATTCCAAAAAATAAATATACGTACACACTGATACTTATTTGTTTTTATTTAATACTGTATTAAAATGTACGTGCATGATTTATTAAATATAACTATAATATGAGTCTAATTATTTAAGTATTACTGCGTATTTGTAGTGACGATAAGAACAGTAATATTTAATCCAAATCCTTTGGATCTTTTGACATATATTATAATTTAGCGATATTAGTAAATTAAAATATAATATTAATCTTTTTATTAAGCCAAAGATTTAAATGCACTTAGTAAATAATAAACTAAATTTAAGTTAAATTTATTATATTTTTTTAGTTAAATTATTTAATTTCATTGTTTTAAGTAAATAAACGATATATTTAGTAGGAGCGATGGTGACCTATAGAAAATGACTCAAATTGAGTGTAATTCGACATTGCGAATACGACTCTTCAATTTGATTCACGGTTAATATAAGCGAAATAAATCTTTTCCACACAAATATCTGGTAAAATCGCCTAATTAAATTTCTCTGAAAAATTCCGCTGCGAAAACAAAAGCTCTTCTGATTTCTCGCATTGTATGCGAATTGCATTTAAAATATAACTATTGAATATAACCAGATATATTCACTAAAATTTTTACTACGTTTTTCCTCTCATGCTGCTTTCGTCTCGTCGTGCACCGCGCGACGGCAGATGTATTTTTTATCAGAGATATTACAACGCATCCTCGTAAATGGGAAGACCGCAGGCGATGGAAAAGTAACCGTGTAGTTATTGATTTTCTGTTAACTGGCTATTTCGCCGAGAGAATTACCGCAAACGCATTTTCAACGTGTCATTTGCTCCAACGTAACATGGAGCTATGAGAAGGTGTTACAGAAGAATCTATGTACGTAACCGCGTAGTTACCGTTTATGTAACTGAATATATTTTCACATATATTTAATCGTGTAAAGAAATGTACCTCTTTCAAAAGCTTAGAAATTTACTTTGTCAACTAAGATTAATTCTTATGTTTATTTTACCCCACAACCATTAAAGGTGCAAACGCATTCGGTCGTAGACGTTGGTAATCGATAACATCCATTACCATTTGTTTTTCTCCTGTCCGAGTACACCAAGTTTTACCAAAGAGAACATTACTCGACAAGAATTACACGAATAGTTTTAAATATATATAATTAATAGTTTGATACCAATAATTTGATAGTTCTTTATATTATACGTTCTATATTTACTGATTAATTTCTATAATTATCGTTATACATCATTGTTATTAAGAGTTTGAAGGTTTAAGATGTACGGAGCCTTACTTTTAAAGATTGTTTAAAGTATTCAAGTCTAAACTATTAAAATAAATTACGTAAATAATTTCTTCTTATAATTAGTCGACTGCAAGAAAGAGATAAAAAGATTCAAAAAGATTTCACTCACCAGTTTCAACCACGCATTAGTCGTAAGTATTTGGTTCTTTTCATCCTGCAAAAAACACAAAATAATATTATTTTATACGAATTATAAAATAAAATTTTGTCGTGTCATGTATAAATATAATTATAATAAAGATATATATATAATATACTTCAAGATATTTTTCTTTAAACACACGCACACATCACATTTGCAATATACATATATATTGTATATTTTTGTTAAGTAAAATATAATTAAGAAAGTATTGTTACGTACGAAGCATTTATAATTTTTTCTAAAGCTACTTGTTAATAATTACGTTTGTCACTTCTTATTTACACTCCTAAAACATTATTGTCTTCTATTACAAACGATTTGCTCCAAGATGATGCTATTGACGTTGTCGATATATGTATATGTATATCTTTGAATATAACTCATATCTTCATATACCTATCTCATTCACGTGGACGCGCAAACTCAGTCATACATTTCACTCGATACGAGCAAACAACATACGCATATGGCAAATATTTATTCATAAAATGAATTGGACGTACAATTTAACTTCACCAGTGCACTCGATGACGCGTATTGTGTCTGTAAAAGAATTTTTAAAACACAAAAAAGTTTAATCAGCATCCATATTTTGTTGCTGAACGTAAATTTTTAGAATAACAAATCAGATCGATATTATTTTATGATTATTATAAGTTAATGCAGATATGTAATATAATTAAAAATAATTGAATCGGAAATTGTTAATTATTAAGCAGAGAAAAAATTAAAATTAAAATTGCAGTTGTAATATATCTTATTTATTATATCATTATTTATTAATCATCACGTGCGCTGAAGAGGTTTTTTGCTGTGAGAAGTTTGCAATTGTTTCATCCGGTCAAATTGCGTATAAAATTTGTGTCGCTAAATCTAAAGAATCGTGACAAAATATAGAAACGACAAGAGAATGCGATTCAATTGTAAGAAATCCTGCTTGCAAAAAGATAACCAATAAACCGCAAATTGCTGGCTGCAAATTTTCTCTCTGCAGACGGTGGTTTTGACCGAGTCAACCGAAAAGAATCCTCTCGTGCTATGTTATCGAGAGTTTCGAAGTGATTTACGAAACGAAAATATTTTCGACATCGTTGCCGATAAACAAACTTCATATTCCTATAGGAAGTCGTATTAATTGAATTTGTTCGCCCGACGCATTTCGCGCTGTTCTTGTTTGATGTAAAACAAGAATAAATTGACGAATAGTTTTTAGGAGGATCGAGAAGCACGAGTGGAGCAATGTTTTGATGCAATGAATATTTTCCATTTAATAATCTTCTCTCGCAAGAATGTGTGACGTCGAATGGAAAAGAGGATGCGATTACGAGTCGTAGGATGCACGCATTCTTCGCATTGTTTGTTAATTTAATCAAAATGTGCTACAATATATTCGGTTATAATAATTTGTACAGGTATTTCGTCATAAAAATGTACTATACAATTTCAAGTGATTATGAACGTCGCATTGTAAAATTTAATAAAAAAAAAATTCACTCGAAACATATTGGAAGTCAAGAAGTGCAATTTTAAATTGTAATCTTTTTGTTAAGCGATCTAAAGTAATATTCAATCAAGTTTACATCATCAAATTGTACTTGAAAAATATACGTTTTTAATGGAGAATGAAAATTTTGTTTTATCACCAAAGTTATATTTTGTATTAAATACAAAATTGCAATCTAAGAAATGTAATATTTGAGACTTAAAATAGCTGTCGATTTATTCATAAAAGAAACTAAGGCATATATGCAACAAGATAAATCTTTAATAAAAGCTTTAATAAAAGCGCAATAAGTAAAGTCGAAAGAGAATGATTCTATGACTCTCTTTTTGACAAATCTCTTTTTTATTTTCTTGTTGTGCGATACGAGATCTAATAGCGAGGATTTTGCGTGACAAAGATACCCGGTCGTACGACCCGGATATTTCTCTCGTAGTCACGTCTTTTCGCGGCGCACTTCCGCTTCCGCTACGTCGACGTTCTTTATGTATGAGTAACACGGACGCGTTTTGTCACGACTAACTCATTGGCACGACGTAATTGCATCTTGCGACAAAGACTAAAAACTAACGGTATAGTGCAATGTTCATCACTCGTAGTATCGGTCTGGGTAAAGCGAACGAAATTGCGAGTAATACTGCGAATTAATTTCCGTTGCATTGTAAATCATGAGATATCGCAATTGACGTCAATGAAATTATCGCGATAGGTACTTCTAGTTTTCAAATAGACATTTATAAATGGATAAAAATTAATATTTTCTTTTTTACGAGCAGAATAAAAGTGAGACTTTTAAATTAGAATAATTTTCCCAAAATGTTTATAAATTCTTCAGTTTCTCGCAGTAGATAGTGCTATCCAGTTGGGTGTTTTATACGTTATATGCGTTATTGCGTTACATACTGTCGACATGATATAACAATCTATCAAACTCGCTGAGCTCAGTTCAAAACGAAATCCGGCAAGCGGGATGAATAAAAAAGTGCGAATTTCATGGCTCGCTTTCCCGTCTGAAATGATGCAAAATTGGCATACGGATTTCTCGTGACGTCGATATTATTCGACAGACCTTGCGGCAGATATACAAAATACGCGATTTTTGATCATTGAAAGGCAAAAGTTTCATTTTGCGGCTGACAATAGCGATAACAATGAATACTCTATTTCTTTCGTTCCTCGGTGAATGAAATGTATTACGAATTGAATTTCCATTGATTTTATTT
The DNA here is from genome assembly GCA_021460005.1 of Tetramorium alpestre. Classification (NCBI taxonomy): domain Eukaryota; kingdom Metazoa; phylum Arthropoda; class Insecta; order Hymenoptera; family Formicidae; genus Tetramorium; species Tetramorium alpestre. The sequence goes on from JAJVSH010000053.1 coordinate 892,839, forward strand.
CGATAGGGACGATCCATGAAGTAAGCCGTTCGAGCCCTATAAACGTCCATGTTCCGCTACACACAATTTATCCAGAAAGAAGCGAAAAGGCTTACAAGATGACTTCTCACGTATCCTGACTCACCAATTTTGATCGAGAATTTTTTATAAGTAGTTTTCGTCTAATAAAATTCTCTTGTAAAGTCACTCAATATACTTCTCGGAATTTGCAGAGAAAAAAGTGTGCAAAGTTTAACGCAATCGTACGCACAATATAAATATAATATAAATACTGATATTGTTGAACTTGATTCCAGTGACTCGTACAGGCGCAACGGAAAGCGCCCTCTACCTCTTGAAGATTTGGATTCGAGTCTTGTACCATACAGATTTCTTTTCTCCTTTTTTCATGTAAAAGTGTTAAATACGTTTTGTAAATACAATCGCTATTTTCTAATTTATTTCTTTTAAATTATTATTTCTTTGTAAAACAGAAGCATTTTAATACAATTTATTTCTATTTTTATTTTTTAAATATCATAAAAAGTTAATTTTTATAGAATAATTAATCCTTTCGAGACAGACATGATATATAAATCACGTTGGATAATGTAAAATCCCTGTTCGTGAAGAGCTAAAAATGTTTTCGATAATACTGTTCTTTATGAACCACGTATAGCAAAAACTGAAATTCATATAAATAAAATGTTATATTTTTTNAATAAATAATGTATTTTTATAAATGTTTATTATTTATAAAAATTTATTATTTATAAAAATTACTAATTATTAATTAAATTATAAAATTACTTTCTTTGTTTTACATAATAATTCGAAGTCTTACATTTTACGAAGAAATAATAGTAATAAATTAGAAAATAACAATTGTATTTATAAAATATATGTAATATTTCCATATAAAAAAAGAAAAAAATATCCAAAAAAATAAGAGTCGAGAGTTTAGGCGCTTCCCGTCGTAGCTCTACGAGTCATTGGAATCAAATTTTCAACACTATTTATATTATAATATTTATATTTCACGTACATAAAACTTAAAAAATTTTTTTCTTTACAAATTCCGAAAAAATGTACCGAATGATTTTACAAGGGAACTTTTTTAGACAAAAACTACTCATAAAATATTTTTAATAAAAAGTCGGTAAGTCGAGGTATGTGAGGTCTCCTTGTTAATTAAGGACGAGCGATTAATCATGATAATTAACGTCATCGGACACTAACAAAGTGCATAAACATTCGTCAAGTGAAAAGGTGCGACCATTTCAAAACAGGAATTTGTGCAATATACGCTGTGATTAATCGATGGAACATGTCACGCGACGCAAAAAGTTCACGACGCGTGTATTTTGTCCACATAATGCATAAATTCTATTTGTGCGTTATACATATAAGCAAAACCTTGAATCTCATCGCTGATAATTTACAGTCACCATAATTTCTGTTGTTTTGTATTCTTTTACGTTTTTTAAAGAAGAAAGTACGAAAACAGTATTAAGTTTGAATTATACCTTTTTTTTTATTTAGGGCATACAATTTACGAAAACTTTGTGGAAAATAATATATTTTGACAGTAGGCGAAAAAACAATGAAAATATCTCTTTCTGCGAGACAGATGTGTTTCATGCGATTGCAGCAGCGGTGTACCACACAGTAGCGCGACTCAACGTCACACCGGCCGCGAGAAGTAGAAGAAGTCGTGACTAAGCGCGACCAAAACGTTTACGATCTATCATAAAACATAAAAAGTTTATAGCACGCTGAAGAACTTGGAAATGGAATTAAGAAAACGTGATCATTACTTACGATAGTAAGTGTGATCGTTGCTTGCGGTATTATATCCCGGCGTATTATTGAAAAGATGATAAAAACTGCGGTATGACATACGTATATAATAACTACTATAGACGTCACAGAACTTATTCGTATTTACTTATGTAATAATGAGACAGTTTCGAGAGTTTATCTTCTTCGTAAATGATAATATTGTTTTGCGTGACTTTTCAGCTACCTAAAAATGTGATTAGTTTTATCTTACAACTTCGCGAATGCCGAAAGTTCTGTTGATCTTGTTTCGCCTTCGTGTTCTCTGCTTTATCCAACATAAGAAATCAAAGGTCCTGCCATTATAAAACTTTTCTACTTATGTGACCAATTAAAGGTACGCCGCTTTTACGAAAGCTCTCGTTTTCCAATTTCGACATCAAATAAAAGTTTAAATTTAAGGCTAAATGTATTAGAACTTCTTCGGCTGGTAGTCTCGTATTTAGTGAACTAATAAAAAAAAAGGGATCTAAAACCACAACGCAGTCGATCTAATTTATAAAAAATAAAATTTAACAAATATTTTAGTTTAACTTGGACTATCTTTTTTTAGACTATCTTCAGTGTGATAAAAGTTTTAATAATGTTTGCAGAAGTATATAGTAAGTACAGTAAGCTATATTAAGTATTTATCGTAAAAAATTGTATTAAGTATTTATCGTAAAAAAAATTGCTCTCGCAAAATCGTGTTTCCTCGAAACGAAAAGGTCAAACAATAAAAATGGAAATTATGACATGAAAAGTTCTGATATTCCCTACAGTAATTTATATTGAGAAATGTCACTCGTATTGAGATTACAGTTACTATTATTTATTATTACAAATGCTGTTTTAATAAAGAGTTGACCGGAAATTAAATTATGCTAAATCAATTTTAAATTAAAAATAATCGTACACATAATAATTCCGAAAATATTTTAAAAACTGAATTTGTAAAATAGTTATTTAAATAACAACACAATATACATTCTGAGTTTAAAAAACATCAAATATCGAATTGCATCGCTGCATTGTGTTAACTGTAGAAAGAAAACAATTCAAGGATTTTATTCGAAAGTAGTGAAGGGATTTTTGCACTGCAAGATTTATGAATTAATTCATTAAGGTTCCCGCGTTTCTTGTTACAATTCGCGCCGGATAAGAAAACTACAGAGATATCCGTCGTTTCCAAAGGCAACGATACTTTGAAAAGAGAAACGACAAAAACCCCAGTCAGCTTGAGCGATGCGACTTAGCGAAACGACGTCGCGGACATAAGGGTGGCGAGCAGGGGTTGTAATGGAATATGTTTTGCTACTAGAGGGATGAAAGAGAGTTCGCTCCGGAAATGTCTGCGCTCTTAATGTCCAGAACACATAGCGGCCTTTTGTTTTTACAGAAAATATATCAGATTGTATGAACTTCTAAAGGAAAAACTGCATAACGATAATTACTAACAACAAGAATAATATAATAATGATGACACGAAAAAGAGATAAAGGCTCACGTTATCCGGATACTCATATTCTTTGTGAATAAATGAAAGAAATGCCGGGGACACACGCGCGGCACGCGCTTTCTGTATATTAACAGTATTTACTTTTTATAATTAAGTATATATCAAAATTATATGTTTATGCTTTTACATTAAGTCTTGAGACAAGCCGAATAATGAGAGCTAAATGTCTGAATAAATTTTACTTATTCAAGAAAACGGCAAACTGTCTAACAATGAAAAATAAGTTAAACAGTAGAATCGGTCTTCGTTGCGAGTGAAAAGTAAAGTAGCGGAAGTTTGTGACGTAAAGAGGCTCGGCGTGACGGATATATTCCCTCGGCCTTTAACTCTGGCCATAAGGTGGTTTTGAAAGGAAACACCTCCAATCGGTTTCTTTAATCCCGGCTATATATTACTGCCGCCAGGTTGGCGGAACCGAAGTGAATTGCTAGTATCTCGGCGTACTCTCTCCCGGTCAATTTATAATTGTAATCGGGGATCCGGGAAAAAAAAACTCCTGCATTGTAAATTCTTAATGAATGTTTGAATGCCGTTCATTCGTTATGTCCATCAAATATTAACCAATCGGAATTTTATTTATACGGATCACGATAATGTTGAGGGAGAGGGAGAGGGAGAGGGAGAGGGAGAATGTTATCGACTATTCTCCAATTGGTCTGCAGGGATCATTCGATACGCTTGCAATTTCAATCTTGGCCGATATATATATAATATGTATGCATCAGAAAATATCAAGATACGAAAAAGATATACACGATTCTGCTATCGATGAAAATTTAAAATATACGATTGCTACGAATGGAAAGTTATATAGATAGGATTTAGTAACATTTTGCCGTACACGCAGAAAATAGATATATTCTACTTTTCGTGTCAAGAATTGACATCCGCCTCAGCATGTTCCTCATCGAAATTGAAACATTTTGACTCAAATTCCAATATATTTTTCATTTATAACAATAAATCCGTAATGAAAACATTTGTGTGATAATTTCTATTTTTCGCGCAAAATTGATGTATTACGAAATAATTCATATGTAGTAGGGAAAAATTCAGTAAACTTCTTTCTTCAAAAACATCTTGCAAGAAACGAGAATTTCCTTAAATACAAAATTAATGACTGCACGCGAAATTCTTTTTGTCTTACCAGCGCATTTTACTACTCGGATATACTATTACTCGGATATGTTCTCAGATCTTCCATTAGGAACCGTAACATCTGCGTTATGTACTGCGTATATAAATGGCATACATTGTATACAATGATGAGGGAAGTAAATAACCATGGTAAGGGAGAAAGATGGAAAGCGCAACGCAATCTTACTTCATTCGTCCCCGTTCATGCTCTCATTTAGATAAGCCCGATATTTTGGTGTGCAAAAACTTGCGCGGCTAATCTTGGTCCTTCTTATCTCGAGGGTTCACACGGAGGCTGCAGAATAGCCTCCTCATAATGGATACTCATTCTTAAGACTCGAAATACTCGTACATCCGCGAAATCACGCTAATCTTCGCTATACTTAACACTTTGAGTCACGCAATTAAGAGAACGGTCGAATCATTACAAAAAGCATGATTCTATACATTTTTGAGATCGCTGCGCTCGCATCTGCCATCAAATTTTGAGAAAAATGAGTCCGCCAAGATGGCGGGTTAAAAGGTTAAAAGGTTACTTAATCCTAAATTTTTACAAAAATTAGTATTTTTTACATAAAAATTAATATTTAAAAGTCTTTTCAGTTTCTGAATCCACTACGGACCATCAGATTTGAAAACAATGACACTGGCATGGCGCACATACACACGGTACTGCTTCTTGCGGTGCTCGGCAGCTAACACGCGAGTGGAGAGAAGAAACAACTTCGCGATCCGGTCTCCGATAATAAGCGATCTCAAAAACAAATATAAAGTGAAAAACTGTATATTTGTGAAAAAATAACGTTCAGATTATCAAATTTTTATTTAAATTCTAGAAATTTTCATTTTTTTGCTCTTTTATTTTCTTCAACATTTTGTTTATAACAAAAAATTTCGCAAATTTAACGGCGGATTTGTGATCAAAACGACCTCAAAAACTTAAATATAGGTAAAAAAAACAGTATGTTTAAAAGATTTTTCTTCAGTAACAAATTAAACAAAAGATTTTTTCGTCTTAATTTGCTTATAACCAAAAAACTATTAATCATATTAATGAAATCACTGAACAAATATTATAATTGAACATTCAAATAAGGGATAAGTAAAAAAGAAAATCATGAAAATCATGAAAATTATGAAAATCAATGAATTATACGAAATATAATCGAAAAATAGAGAGAGTTCAGGTGTACCATATATGGCACACTGTTATTGAAAGGATTAAGGTAGCCAACCTTATATGTTGTTGGTTGCTATCAATGGCTGCGTTCAGCAGAAAAAGCAGTTTGATAAGAGCGACGCTTAGTGATCCTTTAATATGATTGGTTCTTACTTTTAGTTCCATGCTGGATCTAAGTGTAAGAACCATGGCAGTGGTCGAGTTGGACATACGTTGTGCTTCAATACCATACAGCGTACTTTCAGTTTGCTGTAAAACATGGCGATCGCTGAGTGAACATGTTGTAAATCAATGAAAAGGAAATAGAAAATCATAAATTATTTTAGAACATTTGCAATTTGTTAAATGCAGTCAAGTATAATCATTTAGCAAAAAATCAAACTGATTTACAATAATTGCATCAGTTAAACGCAGCCAATGTATTAAAGAATCATTGAGCGCTCACTGAGCGGTTTTCTCTGCTGAACGCAGCCAATGTTAGCTATTTAACTAATCATTGTCAAATTTGATATCAATCTTAATCAAACCTTAATTGTATCGAAATAATTGACATAATTGATATACATAACGATTCCATAATAATATCATAAGTAAGAATATTTTTAAGACGCGCGCGCGCGCGTGTGTGTGTGTGTGTGTGTGTGTGTGTGTGTGTGTGTGTGTGTGTGTGTGTGTGTGTGTGTGTGTATTTTGTGCATAGTAGATATAAAATATAATGTAATGAAAGGAAAAGATTCGGTAACTTACCACATCGATGATTTGCTGCAGAGTGATGCCAAACTTCACTTCTAGTGGCTCGCTTTCATTCGCGACCGGTCGCTCCAAAGTGTTGTAATTTGCCAGCAGGTGATTCAATAAGCGTTTCTCGTGGCGCCCGCAAAGGCTTTCTGCGATAAAGAACGAGAAAAATCGAATGTCAGTCAAGCCTCGTACGTTATTCCGGAGGGTGTGAGCCGCAAATAATCGCGACCCTTGTCAAAGCGTATTTACGAACAGATACGAAAGAAAAGTTTCTCGCTTCGTCGACAGCCGCTTTTTTCTTTCGCGAAAAAAGCTTAATAAAGGCAATTTAATTATTTCTGTTACAATGGACAAATAAACAATTCCGGGAATATTTTCTATTCGCTGCCTTTGTTCTCAAACAGTCAGCAATTTGCGTAAAAAAGCAATTATTTACGCAGGTTTTAATACTGATAAAAGCTTCACGCACTTTTTCTCATTGGTTTCAACAAACACATTGTACAGTAAATTGCAATAATCGATCAATATATATTTATATAATTGATAACTTCTACATATTAAATTCCGTAAAATTAATATAAATCTATTTTCAAAATATATAAAGTTCTTTTTTTCATTATCGTTCTTTTTCAGATACATTTTTTAATAATTTCTTTTATTTCCTTGTTGAGATATAAATACTTACTGTGCTAAAAAATTAAGACGTACGTAATTAAATTAAAAAAAAAAGATTTTTATAATCGCTCAAGAAATTTATAAATGATTTATTTGCAAAAATGAAAGATTGCAACATCGCATGTCACCCTTTGCGTAAAATATCTTACTTGTTGAATAAACAAATAAACTTGTAATAATTTTTCAATCTTTTATGAATGCTAAATGTCACTCGCTCGCGATCGATCACCTTTCGGCAGTCTTAATGCACTCGGGACGAATAAATGCATATCGACGTTCATAAAGTTAACGAGTTGCCAACTTGCACGAGCGTCGACGGAGAATTCGCCGCGAGCTACGAATCCGTCCGGGGCCGCGCTCTGTCCACCACCCCGTTTGGTCCCGGGCCATCCGCGGCTGAACGACGACGGCGCGAGCAAACTACTTTAATCCTTCGACAAACACGGCATGAGTGCATTTCGTCCCCGAACCATTTCGGACCAGATTGTACTCGGGCACGTGCTACTGCGGGATCAGAGTTTCGGCTCCAGCGCGGTGTGTGCCGACGCCGCAGAATACAAGATGCAACAGGATTGCGTCCACGGGGAGAATAATGGTCGTCGGCCCTACGAGTAGGTCGGGTGAATTCGGCGCACGTGCGCCCATTGAAGACGGGGGCTGAAGTATCGTGAGGTCGCGACAAATACACCGTGCGCCGTGAAACGTTCATCGTCCTCGCGCGGAACACGGTCTATCGCCTGCGGGTTCAAATATTTCGCGATCACATTCCAACTCTTCCTCCCCTCTCTCTTCCCGCTTCCCGCTCTTCATCCTTCCCCTTCATCTACATTAATATTCTGAATTTGAGCAGGGTACCGAGGTATCTTGGAGGATCTGAACTTCCTGGGCAGAATTCATCGCTTCATCATGTTACGAATTCCGTCGGCCGATAATCACGTACTTCGTACAACTCGGCTCGCCCGAAACTCGGGGTCGTTCGGGTTGACAAGGGAACAATAATATGCATAATACAATACGGTGTATTCCGTTTGCACAGAGTTAAAATCTCACGACATACGGTGATTAATTTAACATTGAAACGGCCATTATCGTTTGTATTTAAAATGCATTTCTTTACCATTAACCGCACCGAGTTTCTTAAGTAGCACACTATTAGTGGATACCAACTTGTTGGTATAAATTCATATTGGCTAAAGTCTGATTTCTACTAGAGATTTCTTTCACTTTAATAAATCTAAAATATTTTTGAGTCATGTATTTAACTGTCGCACGGTTAATGTAATTTGCGTAGAAATATACGCATTAAACTGCTCGAATATGTTGATTAACATGAATAAACTGCAAGCACCAACCGCTCCTCGATAACACTCTTGCGTTATCGAAAATAATGCTTGTGTTACTTATCATCGAAACGAGTAGGCAGGCAGTATCATAAAAATATTACGAGAAATTTTTTTATAAGTCCTACTGCTCGATTCAGGTAACGTGATTTCTCTCGCCTACATCTGTGATGAGCACAGGTTGGTTATATACGTATATACGGGACCTAGATTGAAAAAAAAATTCTGATTAAAAACGAACGAATCAAAAAAATCTTGTAGGATTGATCAAATATTCTGATTATTATAATAGGAATTCTGGTTATTATATAAATTATAAAGTATTATTCTATTATAATAATACAAAATATTTGATCAATCCTACAAGATTTTCTGATTCGTCCGTTTTTAACCAGAATTTTTTTCAATGTACAATTTAATGTCGGTTCCGAATGGCAAATTTTAGAGAAGTTTTCTTGGCAGGATACTCTCGGTGGTTTGCCATTGCCTTTCGAGAGGAGACGAGTATATGAAAATTTCTCTGAAGATTTGCCGGAAATCGAACCCGAACGTCTTCAGTATAGCAAATCGGTGCGCTGTCTGCCAAACTGCACTCTAAATTTATATTTTTTTCTTTTTATAAAAATAGAGAGAAAAATCTACAATAAGATGTCAATAGTCGATCCAATGCTATAAATTAGAAAAAAAATCATACATCCTCTCAATTCCTACAGAGATTTAAGTCGTCTCTAATTCATCTATTTCAATGGAGCGATAATGACTGCGGATTATTTAGACACGTGTAATTACTTACGCCTACTTACATCTACGGGTTAACTATTTTCAAGCGGGTGTTTCTCTCATGGGGTATTTCCGGATCACAAGAATGAAATTAATGCAATCGTTAATCAGATTAGTCAAATGTATTACACATATATCGATCCGACGTTAATTTCTAGTTTATACACTACGGGAATATCGCGCGGCGTTGATTAATCACCTTTGTAACGCCCAGCGTAGAACGCATGCCACACATTTGACTACGTGCGCTGTGTAAACAGGTCGAATTATTAGGACTGCAATTAATTATGCGGTAAAAAGTAATTTATCGTCGCATTCCCAGTGGCTGAGCCCAATGAACGATTTATCGGACGCTCGCCCGGAGAATAGAAAAATAAATCAAAAACTCCGCTTTAATTAGCCGCTTTGACGGTAACAAGCGCAAATTCGTAATTACAAAACGTCATCGCGTAGAATATGAAAAAAACCGCCGGCAATGCGTTATCGTCAATTTTCGCTTCGAAAGGCAGCGCGGTCGTTCAGGGATATTAATGAATTGAAAAAATCGATAGCACCGCCAAAGGATGGATAAGCGTGAATCCCTTTTAGCGATTCCTCGCACGGAAGTAATACGGTTCGAGACTTGTCTTGAACTTCTTGAATGAGCGACGGCAAAACGGAACAGCAATAAGCAACTTCGCCGAATCGTGCAACGGCCATTTAGCCGAGTGTTGGAAGACGATGGCAGTAATTAATGAGGCATACGTAAAACCGAAGGGGAACTTGGAGAAAACTAAGTAGGCACGTGCGTTGTAACTCCCGCGTTGCACTGGAGAACTTGTGTTAATGAGTCTTCTAAGGAAGAAGAAGAAGCAACCCTAGAACCGTAAGGAATATCCTTCTAACTATTACACGCAAATTACACGTTTGATCTAACGGATAGGAAATAAGTGACTAAAATAATACACTGCAGAAAGAAAAAGTATAGTTACTTTTGGACCCAACCACCCAACCAATTTCATAGTATTTCTATGAAAATTATGGTTAACATAATGATGCACACAGTTAAGTTAATCGTTTTATTTCGTGTTAGAAATATTATAAAATTATGATTGGGTCTAAAAGTTACTATATTTTTCTCTCATGTAAAGTCCGATATGAAAACTATGTTTGAAGAAAAGAATTTAATTTAATCAAATCAAAGAGTATGTTAAAGACCTATTAATCTGACAAAACTGTGAAAACAGTTTTATTTGTTTCAGTATGCTGAGGAGAGACATTCGCTACTATTATTAGATATTACATTGGCAGATAAATGCTTACAAAAATGCTGCACATGTCAGTTCACTTGTTGTCCATTTTGTCTTCATATCCAAGTTCATTCAGCATCTTTTCCTTCTCTTTTACGTTATTTTAACTGTCTAATATAACATGCACATAAGAACTGCGTCGTTCGTCATAACTTAAGTCGTGCATGCCTTGGGTATGTAACGAGCATAAATCTTGCATTTCGAACAACAGTTCCGCAACTTTTCTACGTATTTTCTCGTACGTTACTCCCGATGAAGCTTCGTTATAATTCACAATAGTTTATTCAATAGGTATTAGACTATTTAATCGCCCTAATTGAACTGTTCAAATTGTTAATAATGAGAAACAAGCATACGTTGAGGGCAACAAGAGAGCATGAGGTGCGCAAATTCTATAAATAGGATTATCTCGTACTCTGCTAATAAATTCCTGAAAATCAACATTAACCAGGGAAAAGGCACGGGAAATGCGCCTTGCAAATACCACGAATAGAATCAATCTCGGTACACCATCATTTCATTTCCGAAACTAGCAAAGCTGATTAGCGAAGAGATTCTCAATGAGAAATTGTAAATTATGGCACAATAATAGAACTGTTATGTCCTTTGAATACTTTTGAATTTCTCATGTGTAAATTAAGTGAATATTTAATCTGTTCCTATTACATATGAGTAAACAAATCTATAATTTATATACTATAAATACAGCTTTAATCTGAGCTGAATATAGATCAATAAAATGTAAAACAAATGAAATAAGCTTGACATAAAAAGAGAAAAAAAAGATAAATTTTACGAAAAGCACTGAAATAAAATAGAATTATTTCGATTGCTTAGCAGTTGGCACGATATCTCTCTTAAACGTGGAATGTTAAAGAAAGAAGAAAGCAAAATGAGAAAGGAAGGAAAAAGCGGAAGATAACAATGTTACTTTGTAGAGAAGTTTGTCACTATTGTTGACTTAACTATTTAAAAAGTATTATCCTAGATGTCGAGTTGAAGAAAGTATTTAAAAGTACACAATTTAAATCGCTGCAAGGAAGAAGTCCGAATGCGTAACGTGAACATATTGAGGAAAAAACACTACAAAGGCATACCTACAGTACGGTTAATGAAACTACCTTCGAGCAAGATTATTTTTATTTCAAAAAACGTCCAAGAAATGAGAAATTTCGCACAAAAGCGACAAAAGTATGACATTTGTGACTTTTCGACAGGCTTGAGAAAAGCTTAACGTGCCATTATTTGACAGAGGATGAGTTTTAATAATACGCCACAAAGGGTACGTACCCAACAAAGTTTACAAAAGAACCGCGGCAGCTTCATTTGATCGTCGATTTAGATTAATGAGATTGGGGGAAGGGGGGGGGAGAATTTGAAGGAAAACAAAAATGCGCGGTACACAAAGAGACGGGTTGAAGTATAGCCCGCAGACTTTGACATAATAGCCGGTAAAACCCATTTGGTCGAAATACGTGTCGAAATACGCACCGACATGAATGGGCAGCCGGATATCCTTTTCGCCGACGTCACTGTCGTCGCCGACGAAGTACGAGAGCTTTACAGGAAGTATCGCCATGGACGATAGTCTTTGTAAGAACAGATCATGTGCCTATCCACGCGTGTGTATGCTCGACACGTGCGCGGGGCTGCGATATTTTCCTTCCTACGTCACTGCTGACGACATGCGACAATATAAAAATACCGGTCGTAATAAAGAATGGACGACGATTGTTACAGTGTTCAGTACACTGGGAAATGCAAGTGCCCGAGGACGATCGATGAGGTGAATGGAAGCAAGTTCGAAGATAAATTTTTCAGAGCTGCCGAAAATTACTTAATATAATTTTAATTAATTTTTTTTAAATAATAATTTTCTAATCTTATCGGAAAAAGTTAACTTGATCAATTTAATTTTTTGGTGTTTTCGTAAAATTAACGATAATCCGTTAAATTAAATTGAACTGAGCGATTAACACGATATTTATAATTTAATACCATTAAGAAGTCTCTTAGTGAAAAATTGAGGGATTAGTATACTCGAGAAATTTATAATTTTATTGTCATTACCGCGCGTGGAGAGTCTTTATAATCTTCACTCATCCTTTTGTTTGTCGTGGTTTAACCTCGAAGGGAGCAACTTTCAATAAACTTATATGCCGGGTAAATAGGATTACTTTTATAGAACGGCGTCACACAGGGACGGTTTTTACAGACCCGACGTCATCCTCATCGTCTCGACCGGTTAAGTCTTCCAGGCACTGGCAGAATCCGCGCTATGAATGGCAGCTCTCTTGAATACCAGCGTGAATTCGCCCACCCGAGTATTCACGCGCGTGGGCATCATCGCGCGCACACCTCAGCCCTTATGCATATAGTAATATATGTATATCCACTCGCGGAAGCCCACCTAACTGTGGGGTCACGTGTGGACGACAGCTCGATTAACTCTCTCAGTCTCTGAGCCTTTCGACATATCCTTCATACTACAAACGGGAAATAGTTCAGGCCTCATAAAGATTTTCGTGCTAGTGACAGTCTATTCTCTACGATTGTGCGCATCAGAGGCACATACACAAGGGACACAAACGTGCAAATTTTAATATTTAGCAGAGGAAAGTCGCCAATATTGGCACGAATCCCATAAAACGGCATTTTTATTCCCCCTATTTCTCGGAAATTGAACATTACACTGGATGAATACCGATAAAAACATCATCTTCTTAGATAATTAAAAAAACCCTAGGAACCCCTTCATACATTCGTGGTAAAACGAATTCTTCAAAAGCGAAAATAAATTTTGCACAACTTTCTCTTACAAATTGAATATTTTAAACAATAGGGAATGTATTATTGATAATATTACATTATTTCATATATTTGCAACTTCCTAAAACTATTTTATTTATATATTTATTTGTCATATTTGCCTCGTAGTACAGTTTTAAACATAAAATGCTGTTTAGCGATCTATATTTCTTCGTGAGAACAGATCATAAGTTTAAAATTGCTTTTATTTTCGAAATGTTTTAACTTTTCAATTTTATAAAATTAGTTGTTTTATATATAAAAATATTTTTTTATTACTTAGTTTATCAATTTATTTTTTTTTCTTTCATATTCTTCTTTCTCATAATACGTTTTAAATATAAATCGCTGTACAACGAAATATTTCTCAGTGAGAATAAAAGGTATAGTAACATAGATCTGATATCACCAAAGTTGACAACTTTTTCCTCACTTATTGTAGCCTTAAATATGTGTTCCAGTTTTGGAGCTCAATTTCTCAGACACTCTTTTTGACATGTGTTGCAAAAATATTAATTATGTACAAGATACAAAATAGTATTATAATGACCACTATATCATTATACCATTTGATAGAAGATACTTTCTAGCATATATTTCTGCTAACTTTTATTTTTAGCTTTTGTTTAAAAAATATTGTTCAAAAACAAACTAGTGCCGGTATTGGTGACTACTTTCCTCTACAGATATCGTTTCTTCGCCTACAAGCAAAGATAATTTTTGTTCTGCTGGAATCTTACAGAAATCAATCAGCGGAATTTATTAACCACGCTGATAAGTGAATTTATATCTGACTTAAAATAAGCGATTCATTCTTCTGTTATCTGAAATCCAACTTCGTGTGTACTTGTAGCTCACTTAAAGGAAAAGTATCAATTGCAGACTTGCCGCGTTTGCATTTCTCCTGTGCGAATCTACCACGTGTACAACATAACGTGACAAAATAAAATTCTTTCCGCAAAGAAATTTCTATATCGGGTACCGATTGTGTGACACGTACAAAGATTTAATGACTTTCAATTTACAGTCGCATTACGATCATGCATATGGTCGTCTTTATCGCTTACAAGGCGGATCAACGTGCCGCGATATGCGAAGCAGTTTCCATAAAGACAAACATTATTGTGTCCATCTGGTGCATGTATCCGCGCTGCGACATGTTCGCGGGATGTGCATTTAGTCGCACGTAGCACATTCTCACGCGGTGCAACGATATGACTCTCAACTCGAGATGGGCACGTTAGTGCACTGCATAAGCGTTTATACTCGCAAGTTTCACTATCGGATCGCGCGATTGAAATTTATCGCCTGCGAGACGACAACGCCATCGGTGCAACGGTTGCAGCTAAGAATGCCAATTACTCAATACCGGTGATCCTTACGTATCTACTCTCTTTCAATTAGAGAAAGAGAAACGGAAGAGATGAGGAATTACAAGAATGCCCATATTAAAAAACGCGCCATAAATTAATCTGTAAATGCAAGAGATTGAAATTAATTAAATGCGTTATAGGATTTTTTGAATATCGTCCGGTATTCTGAGCCGGAGGCTCTGTACACGAGGCTCGGAAATTGTGTTCTTAACGTACCTCGGTGGCGCTTTTTCATAGAGAAGGAATCCTAATAAATAAGCGTCGTTTAGTAAATACCAAGACATTCTTTACAGGAACACGCACAAAAGGCGAAGTCATGGGGAATAATATTCGCATCTGGCATCGAGCATTTTTATTCCTTTCGAGCGCATTCGTCTCGCAGCGTAACGGCAAAGTTAAAGCAACGCTGTTGCTCAACGGCATTTTTCATTTCCGTCGTTACACTTGGAAGAAGTCTAAACTAGTCCACCACTACCGCTATAAAACTGTCTCTACCAAGCAGTACCGTCGCTCCCTTTGCTTGCGCAGTAAGTTTCACGGAAAGTCAGCGAAGTCTATCAGTCAGTCGCTCGCGCGACCAGCGTTAGTGCCTTTTCCCCCAAATTCTCCCCGTCGGATGTCAAGACGCTGAAGGAGAGCACCGAAAATTATTATCACGCTAACGTATCGTTCGCGTCAGTTTCGTGCTAGACAAAACACGAAGGGAGAATGAGAGAGAGAGAGAGAGAGAGAGAGAGAGAGAGAGAGAGNGAGAGAGAGAGAGAGAGAGAGAGAGAGAGAGAGAGAGAGGGAGAGAGAGAGAGAGAGAGAGAGAGAGAGACGACCGCGTCTGGAAACGCCGCTTTCTTGACACCGAAACGACGTCTGGCGCATTGTATCTACTAAATTCTGCAAAGCTCCGCACCAGGTGATCGTAGAAAGCAATCACCGCTGCAAATGCCGCATCGGTCTTTAAATTCGAGCGAGTAATACAGGATAATTACAAAGAATGCATAAATAAATAATACACTAAAAAAAATTCTAGGTAAACTTGTAAGATGCATTTAATAACGCAATTTTTTTAAATACTTATAGTTATTATTACCAAATATATTAATAATAATTATGATTATGTCATTTTTTATAACATTATTTTGTCATAATGACCTATATGTTTAGTTGACATTATTTCACCAAGGTTCTTGGCAACTTTTATCAAGACTGGATTATTATAATCAATTATCAATCTTTTTTTTTAGTGTACAAAGTGGAAGGTAAATCTTGGAAAAATATTCAAACCGGAGCAATTTTAAGATGTATGTTTAAATTCACAAAAAGTACTGATAAAGTAGTAAACGGGAGGAGCTTTGTTCTTTTCTTACTTGGCTTTCCTGAAACATATATCAAGGACGCACTCATTGTTTGCTCAGGGTAACCTATTATTGCCGTGGGATGTACAAAATTTGTATCGAGCTGCTCAGCAACGTGCGGCGAAGGCGTGGGTGTGCGTCAACGGGATGTGTCGTTGCGGGAAAAGCTCGACGGAGCGTCCGGGAGAGAAGCTCTGGACCGCACGTGTGTTGGTCTGTGTAGCAGAAAGGCGAGAGAAGGAGAGCAGCAAGAAAGGGACGCCTGGCAACGGACGGAAGGGAGGATGCCGAAGCGGAGGCGAGCCGAGGCTCGAAGCTCCATTGATCCACGAATATATACACCGCCTACGACGTAACTTTGATCACGCTGTAAACAGAATATCCTATCGCGTAGCAATGTTGCCTTCGTCTTAAGAAAAGACTTTTCTCGTATAGACCAATGCCAAGCGCGATGCGTTTATACACGCTTTGCGAAAGGGACCCTTGATCTCTGCCACCTGCTCAAGTTGCCGTATCTGATAGTGACAGCGCGCCGCCGCTGGCTGGTTTGAAACGCGAGTGCCGATGTCGTTTCCGTCGTTCGGCTCAAAAGTGTAACGATACACTGGAATATCCTGTTAAACAAAGCCATTCGTTCCCTACAACGCTATCCGTCACTTTGTTTGAAAGCCAAAAAGAATTAGCGTGACAATTCAACAATTTTTTTTTATTTTAATGCAATATTATTTAATTTAAAGCAGATTTAATATTGATGAAATTTTACATCGTAAAATTATTTTAATTTTTTTTTTTTTTTTTTTATCATTTCCTCAGTAATTTTATCGGGAGGTGATATTGAAAACCATTAATTGGTATGACGTAATATGGAAAGACTAAATTTATATCCCATATGACGAAGGATTGTGCATGTGTGCTCGTTACGTGGGTAAGACTAAAATCAAATTTTCTAAGCCAATCTACATTTTGTAAAACTCTTTGAAATAAATTCGTTAAACTATAGATAATAAATAAATGCAACACATCCTGCTGTTATATATTTCGCTATTGACCGGGTGGTAACGGAAAGGAACATTACGTACGCGAATATTCTTTTGACATATTTACTTACAGCGAAGTGTACTTAATTCACGTAAAAGATCGCGACCCCTTCGTGGAGCACGCTGAAAGGCGATGCAGCTCTTATCTGGTAAAAAAGTTTAAAGCTTCATTGATCTGGAAAGGGTTTACGGCGGCTACCAGGTAACTTTGATCATATCGCGCACCGCAACCAAAGTACTCTATCGATCCTCGTTTCCTCCCATACCGATCCCGCCGAATAATAAATTTAAAGAAGTTCTTATAAGACAATTTTACGTCAGCTTAATAGAAATCGTTTTTTTTATCATTCTCTCTCTCTCTCTCTCTCTCTCTCTCTCTCTCTCTCTCTCTCGATAATTTCATTCTTAAGAGATTGTTGCATGGTTCATTTTTAGCGTTCACAATTTCGCTTTGGAATTACGAGGACCATCTAGAGTAGAATCGACTGATTCTCTGTTCTACAGAATAATAGCCCACAGTATAAATCAATAATACCAAGGCATTTCAATCGGATTACCCACGCGATCGCGCAATTATATATATTATATATTCCTATTGTGTGCGTGTATATATGTACGTGTGAGCCGTATCGAATCCCATATATTATATCCCATATATCGGCAATAGACGGCGCGGATAGATAATATAAAGACGTAAAAGTTTCAATATCGATCGAATTTTACAGACATCTATGCGTACATGCCGAATGCGTTCTTTTATATTATCCATTTGAGCGTAGCTTCAAAATCTAGAGTGTGTTATATAAATTTTGTTCTCGTATTTATATAAAATCTCAATTTTTTCTCAATAATAAAAATGTCTATTGTATGTACGGTAACCATATTTCTCTCTCTCTCTTTGAGAAAAATAAAAGACACCGCCACCTACTCTTCTTTCACAAACAAGTGCAATGTAAATTTATTATTATCATTAATATTTTTTCCCTGAATATATATTTATATAAAAAAAAGTAAAATTTTGTAAACTAAAACAATTATATATAAAAACGGAAACATCTTTATTTAAACATTATACGAAATATACAAAGGTGATACAAATTGAAATATAGGACTTTTCAGAGATAAAGGACAAAAGTGAGTTTTCAAGAAAAAAATATAAATCTAAAGGGCACAGACCTAAAATAAAGGACTGTCCTCTGTAATATAGGACGGATGATCACCGTAGTTATATGTCTCAAGGTCATCAAACATTCTTCCATGCATCGAATTAAGTTGCCGAATTCACGGCAAACAAGGGCCTCGTGCATCTTTGAGCGAAAACCGAGTGGCCGCTTCGGTAATGTAAGCGCATGAGATGAGATCAAGAGCTTCAGTTTCGAGTACAAAAGTTTCGGTGCACACACGGGCAAATGCAAATGCGCGGACTTGATTTCGCGCAAACATCGCAGCGTGAAGCCCGCTAACGACACGGACAACGAAGACTTAAGTGCCTCCAAATTTACGTGAAACTAACGTGACCGCGAGAGCCGGTATCTCCGCATCAGCCATACACTTACTGACTACGGTACATAACGCGTACATGTCGCACAATAGTGCGACGGTCTAAGGGATGAGCAGGAGGGAAGGGACCACGCCGGAAGGTCGCGCGGAAGCTCAAGTTTAGGTTTCGGCATGGTCTAATCAAAAGCCTTAATTGGCTTTTGGCCAACAGAGGCGCGACACCGGTGCTCCATTTCACGCGGATACGAACCTTCCATAGTTCATACGAATTCCCGTCGGAATCCGTATCCGCGATGCATAGAATATCCTAACATAGTTAGACATCTAAAGCATGACGCAGGCTGAATATAAAGATCCCCGGGTTTATTAGATAAATCTATAAACATAAATACATATATCTTTTATCTACCTTCGCTGCAACGAATTCGTATTAAATGTTAAATACCGACCGAACGAAATTCGGTATAATTTATCGAGAAAAAATTTCAGGAAAAGGGCAAACGGAATGTCCGGAATGTCGTAATAATAATATGTAAGAATGAGGAATGTGGAATGATATTGAGCGTGTCTCGAAAAATTTTTAACGTGAACAACTTTGCGCTCGCCGCATGCAAGTTTGAAAATGTATGGAATTCATTACTACTTGAATAGACTGCCGGTGCCGTCGAGCCTATTGTTCGAGTTTTCCGCGGGATGCAAAATCGAAAGTAGTGCAAATCTATGCGCAAGCAACTTAAATTAGATTTTCCTGCTAGGACACGTCACGAGAGGGTTCCTGATGGAAGAACAGAGGGCGAGAGGAAACGTTGAAAGCCGCACCAAATTCGCCGATCATTCTTTCGAATAATCAAATAGTTGGAATACATATTCAGCGGGATCGTTGAAAGAAATCCGGTATGGTTTTTCAAGAATGTTATTTTTGTCTCTCTCAATGCC
Source organism: Tetramorium alpestre (assembly GCA_021460005.1). NCBI lineage: Eukaryota > Metazoa > Arthropoda > Insecta > Hymenoptera > Formicidae > Tetramorium > Tetramorium alpestre. The sequence continues at coordinate 912,300 of JAJVSH010000053.1, forward strand.
GCTTTTATCTTTCTTATTTGATCAGACATGAATTTTCACTTATTGCCATATCGATTTTGAAATAGATACTAGATAATATTCTTGTTCAACATAATTTCTTTATAATACCATATGTGATGTATTTCAAAATTACTGTTTAATTTAAATAAAATTGTTTGATAAATTTGAAATCAAACTTTCTTTTATTTTATTCTCAGGAAGTTAAATTAATTTTGAAACAAGCAAAAGATTTGCCATTAAATTCAAAGCTCGTAAAACGTGTCTTCCTCTACCTTTAACATTTATATTTAGCAACATATTTGTATATACATAATTGTATAAAATAAGATTTCTAAATCTAAGATTGTGTCTGAACGATCATAGCGTCTGAACGATAATTCAGCTGAATATAATCGAATATCTCGCGATTAAAAGTCTTAGTTGAGCAAAAGTAGTCAAACTTTCGATAATGCCTCTTTAAACTAACTATCCAATTTTAGCGTAAAAAGCGTAAAAAGCGATCCACGGATTTTCCGCTCCGCGAAGCTCTCGGTATTTTATCCGCTTTATGAAGCAACGCGAGGAAGTCAGCGAAGCGAATTGTCGTCGCGACGTGCATCGAACCATGAATGCATAGGAGCTAAAGTAAAATAACACTGCGAACTCGGGCAAAGTGCGCGGGCACTCTCACGTGGAAGATGCGCAAGCACACGTTATAATTACTCAGTTTGCCCTTGCGCCAGCTCCCTTTTGACACGGCGTCCGAATTTTGCTCAGCAATTCTTATAAATCGCGACATCTGCGCGAGCGATGAGAAATAGGGATAGGGACGCGCGTCATATTTTGCGGGATTACTCTTTTTTTTCTCTCTCTCCCTCTCTAAAGGCCGTCTTAAAATAAATTTCATAATATTACATCGCGGAACGGCGGAAGGCACGAGTAGCAAGCATTGTGAAGTTATACCGGTCTAAACATTCCGCGCCTACGCGACATAGGCATAACGTATGGTTATTTCTGACGGCCCCCTTTTCGCCGAGCTGTCACCCGGCATGCAAAATACGCAGATTACATTCTGAAGCGGAGTAACCGCTGCGTATCGACCGACGCGTCGGTGATGCGTTCTGTAAATGGCGGCGCCGTCTCTCAATTTAACTCCCTTTGCCACGTACTTAAAAGCACAGCGCACAGCCCCGCCTAGGGCTCGTAGACCCTAATTAGCTTCGGTGCAAATAAAGGGTCACCTCTCAAAAGAGAGAGAGAGAGAGAGAGAGAGAGACGCGGTGAAAAGCCAAGGGGAGGAAAGAAAGGCATATGGACGTTCGCTACTAAGCGTGCTCAAAAATTCATATGCTCGTTCGATCGGCCGAAGGACGATTTAATTGCAGCTTCCGCGTGCTGCAATTCGTTAATTACAGCGCGCTTTCATGCCGGCTCTGCAGAATCATTTATACATACAATTGTCGGTCGAATTAACTCAGCGAAATAAAGTTATTGCTAAATTACAATGTCCTAGTTTTTTTTTCGCGACCTGTTTCGAATTCAAACGAGCGAAATTGTAAATCCGCATCACCGTCGCATGGTTATCCAATTTTATGAGTTTCGTCTCTGGATGAAACTTTTATTAATTATATATGTATATAACCTACTTATGAGTGACGAATATATTTGTGTGTGTGCATTTCCGGGGCTACAAACCATTTGCATATTACGATTCTTCCTTACTACTCCCCCTTTTGAAATTTGTCGAATATCTCTAATGAAAGAAGTTCGCGAGCGCGACATCGTGCAGTAGTTTCTGGAATTTCATTAACGTGGGCTGTGCCAAATTTCGCGTTGACCTCGCCTTCCCCAAACGTACGCCACCTCCCACCGTCAGATTTTCGACGGTAATTCAGCTTAAGCTTTCGCGTTCGCTGCACACGCAGTCGTTTTCTTCTTCTATTCTCGCATGTCTTGTAGTCGAGTGAAAGCCGGCGCGACGCGGCGCCGGCCGTAAAAGGACCGCTGGGGATTAATTAGTCGGTCGTACGTTAATAAACTTACGAAATAAGTGGCGAGAGCGAGCGTGACGACTTCTCTCGAGTCCGCTGCTCTCTTGTTCTCGCATTATCGCTAACAAGGGCGCGATAAGCTTCGTTTCTTGGTATTTCCCCGGGGTAAAGGGCAATTCGAGAGACCCTATTCAAGAGGCAATTTAGAACGCGAGAACATGAGAACAACTCGTAATTGCAGACTGTAGATTAAAAAGGATATTACATAATTATTGTATCCTGTGAAATATGAATCAAAAAGTGAAAATGCAATTGTGTTTAAAAAGAAAAAAACATCAGAAAAAACGTTTAAAAACACGTTTTCTAACGGATTAAATTAAAAGGTATAAATAATGATTGTAATATAGCTCCATTAATGTATTTCACATTCTTTATAAACATTTGTATGCATTTTGATTGTACAATAGCTTTCAACTTTTTATCAAACTCAGTATATGCAATTATGAGAAAGAGATTGTAAACAACATTTTGAAAAAGTTTATTGAATTGTTTATCTAATTGGAGATTTCGTTTGCCAATTTCGGAATTTTATCCACTCATTCACACGTTGCTCGCGAATTATTCCAACTTGTAATGAGTTCTTCAATTAGCCGAGCACTTAGGAAGGACTAATGCTCCAAGAACTAGTGAAAAGACATGACAAAATTAATAAAGATAAGAACTACCATGGGTGAAAGAGCATAAGGAATTAGCGATTCCTTACATTTGTTTCAGAAATTTCAATTAACTGTGCTATCGCACGATTTTACGGAGCGCAAACTCTATTATAATAAATAAATGACATATAATCCACACAAACTTGTGTTACACACTTAAAGTAATCAAAATGCGTCAATTATCCCATTTTGCCTGACAATCTCTTTAAGAATCCACTTGAGAAAACGTTTTTGTCGTTTCCGCGAGTCTCAATCAGCAGTCAGAAAGTCGACATGGTAATTCTCATTAGTAGCCGCTACTCTACCGTTTGTAGCTGCGTTTTTCTCATCTCACATAAGAAATAAGCCATTTGTGAGATACGGCAGGATGTGGAAAGACAGTCGAGAAGCAGAAAAGGCAACGCTTATAAATAGAACGGCCGTGGGTACCGAGTATATGGATAATGTTTTCACGACGAGAGGGAAATTTCTGCGACGAGTTATTACCTGCAACGTGGTGAGAATAAAGGCTCACACGGTACGAGGTATTCTTCTGCAGCCTTTTTTATTGGATCTCCGTCCTTGCGGGAATCTTTGTGGAGGAAATTTTATTTTTTGCCCGGCGCGATGGACGCCTTGTTTTAAACTATAAGGGTGAGTCGGGCTCTCTGTGCGCGTCTTTCCTCTAGTTCGATAAGCCCGCAAAATCATTCATGATACACTTCGTTCGATTCGAGTTTTTTTTTACATGTGACCGAAATACTTGCTAAACATTAAAATCACTCTTCCAGAGACTTTTCGCGAATCGTAAACTTTGATTGTAACACATAAACCTGTGCATTATTTAGTAATGCACCTTGAGAATTGGATTAAAAAAAAATAGATAACATTACATCTTGTTAGCGATTTATAACTCTTTCTTATCTTTCAGCTTTTTAATTAATCTAAAATCTTAATTATTCATCACGATTTCTTTGATAACAACGCCAATTATCGATTATTTAACAAACCGTGCCGAATAGCAAAAACAAATCGTACATCGCAATGCGACGAAATCGTTATGCAGCGTGTAGGGCTCGCGATTACGTGGCGCGCGTGAGTGTTCTCCACTAGACGCGCTCCTTCGGGAATCAAACGAGCGATAATGGTTGAATTGATATCCGGCGCGTGGAAATGGAGCCCGGTGGCTCGCAGCCATCGTATCATATCGGTATACAAGGGTTTATGGTCCTCGCGTGCTGGCACGTTGCCCGTAAATTGCGTCCACCACGGCCACGCGACATTCTGACGCTAGACACCGACGTGTCGCGTACCTGTCCGATCGCGTACCTTACTAGTATAGCCACAGGCACCTGTTATGCCCGAATAACGAGGTGTGCGTTTTCAGGCTGTTCGATAGTTCATCGACTGGTTTAACAACGGTCCACCACGTTCGAACCGTTGCCATTTTTTCCCTGCCACTTTTTAATCGTGAAAAAAACACGGTCCTCGTTTCTTAAAACTCTAATTATTAAGTCCCAATTATAAAAAGACCTCATGTGAATTACTCCGATTAATAAAAATATAATAATTGCAAAGTTTCCAAATTTAATTATCATAAATATGAACGACGTTGTAAAAACGCGTATGCTTCTTTGAGGAATCTCAGTAGTTAAAATTACAGCGAATCGAGGTCATCGAAGAATCAACCAGCATTGATATTAACGAGCGGTATTATGAGTTCAAGCGTTTTCGCTTCGTTGGCCCTCGATGAGACAAGCGGGGAAGTTTGTTTACGAAGCAATCGCATAGAAGTGCAAACGACGCGGCAATTTATTCGCTCGCGACCAACTGGTACACAAAGTTCGCCAAGACGAACTTTGGTACATCACAAATTTTACAGGTCTTTATCGAATGTCTTGCAACTCTGAGCTACTTTAGACGAGAGGGATTTGTATGTAATCATTGTACGTAACAGCCCATTATTCACGCGAAATCATTATTGTTACGCTATTTCATAAATCGATTTTATCAGACATGACAGTGTATAATAATTATAAAACTTGATACATTAAGAACATATACAATAAAATAAATAAAAGGAAAGTATATTTTAATAAATTCTATTAATCTTTCATCATTTTCATTAAAAAGCACCACTGTGTTTTCCAAATAATAATATTGTACTAATACACTTTCTACACTTTTGGGTATACGTAATTTTTTTCGTGCGAGTTTTAATTTATTTTACATTTATTTTCTATTTTGAGAAATTGAAATAAAACTCTACGCTTTTTAAAATTTACGAAGAATCACTAATTTTGTGAAGCACGTAGCGGCGGTACTCGCAAAAGTTAACTGGAAGAAAATAACTCGGGCAGAAGTGAGTTATACTAGATTCCGGTCGTACGGTTTCATAACCATGTGCGGGATATTAATTCGGCCATTACCGCACGAGTGGTTTCCAAAGCTGGCAGCGATCAAGCGGCCACGGCACACGTTTGCATGCAGAACGCTCGCGCGAGAGAACGAATCACAGGATGATTTCTACCTGCGCGCGTAACAGATCACCTCGCATCTGCCATTAACCTGAATATCTTTCAAATGCACCTATATAAAAAAAATCTAATATCCGGTAAATGCTATCGGTTCCAGATCGACATACGCGTGCTTTACATATCAAGTAGACGGTATCACGTTAATTACAATTCAGTGCACAGCAAGCACTCTTAATTTACGCCTGAATGTGTTTAGAATATGAAACGATTTTGATCGCAAGAATTGTGATCCCATTTAATCTCTAATCACAATTTTGTAATTGTCAAGAACGGGCGTGCACGCTCCGCGGTGCACGAAATCGATTTCGATTATTTATTTAGCGTACTTTAAAATATATTCCGTGCATTTAAACTCGTACAACATGAAACTAAATTTACATTTAGTTGGAATATATTAATTCATTATTTCGCAGCGAATTCAGAAGCGATCAAGACGTAGCGAATATTTGCATTCGCGTACATCTGCACATAGATGGATCCAGGTTGGAAGACGAACTTTCACGACATAGTTGGGAGTCTAAATTCGTACTCGCGTGATGAGTTTTGCCATTAACCCAAATATATTTCGCATTTACTCCGAAATCCATGATGGATTTAAGTACATCGATAGCGTTCTGAATCTCATAATATAGGCGACACTGCATACACTCCTCAACAAGATTAAAGGGTTACCTCAAAGCACGGAGTAAAGAAATGACTTGGCAAGAAATAAAAATATTACTAAAAAATATTTGAAAACTTAAAAATTTTGCCTTTTTAAGCCCTGTTTTTGTTTTTACTAGGAAATTAATTATGACGTGCTTTGTTTAATGTATTATATGTATACTATAAAATTACTTTTTTGAACCTGATAAATATTTATTTTTAGAGAAACACTTCAGAACCATTCTGATTGACACATATTATCAAAATCATACTCTTAAACAATCTCCAAAATCGGCGACAATGATTTAAACAAAAGTTATAACAAAGTAATAATACACACACAATTATACGAAAAAATATTAACATTATTTATTTATTTATTATTCATTTATCTACTTATAAATAAATGAATTATTTATAAATAAACTTGACAATAGTCAGTCAAAATATTGTACAATCCTTTGAAAAAATATTTAGCTCTTTTTTTTATATACATATGTACATATATTCAATATATTTTTATTTATAGAACTGAAACTTCTCGTCTTACTAAAATAATAAGTCTCTTAAAAGGTAAAATTGAAACATTGAAGAGGAAAGCAAAAGCCGTTAAGCAAGATATATCTGCTAAATAAAAAGAAACAGAAACCTTTCGACTTATTAAAATAATGAGTTTATCTTATAATAAAATTGAAACATGGAAGAAAAAAGCAAAGACTCCTAAGCAAAATACAGAATATAGCGTGATGGGATATCAACGTACATGAATACGCTAAAAATATTAAAATTATTATATAACTAAATTCTTTTTCAAGTTATACCATTATATCTTTCTGATTTATTGACACCGTTGAACTTATTCACAATTTCTTTAATATAATGGCTGAATTATATCCTATACAAAAAGTTAATGAAAATGAGTAATAAATGTCGATTCTTTATACCTATACATATACTTTTATTTCGTTTATAATGTTTTATAATGTTGATTTGTTAAGTTTGTTTATAATTAATAAATACGTAAATAAATAAAAAAAATGTTGATTTCTTCATATATTTGTATGAATTATTATTTTATTTATAACTTTTGTTTAAATAATTTTGGTTCAACAATTACTATTGGTTTTTTTATAGCTAAAACTTTTTAAATATTACTTAGGTTTATGACAATATATTTCCAAGTTATTAAAATTCGTGAATTTCGGTGAATTCGTTTCCATTCTTCATAATTACATTTCTTTATTTATAACTTTTGTTTAAACAATTGCTTCCGACTGAGACTTTTAATGAAAATTGCTCAGAAGCGCGATTATGATAATATAATCATTCTGAAGTATTCTTCTAAGAGTAAATATTTACGTAAGATTCTTTTATTATAACAGTAACGGACTCTTAATATTGAAAAGAAAAAGAATCTCTCCGTTAAATATTATCAAGATATATTTTTAAGCTAAAGACGACATGGAGATAACTATATAAAAATAATTTCTATCCCCTTTGAATGCATATTGAATGATTCCATTGTCTATATAAAACGTTCCTTTTTTTATTTCTCGTCGATGACCCACGAGAACGCGGTAGAAAGGAGACATTCATTTACATAATGAAAACGCTTATTATAACCAAACAAAAACCGCTGTTTTACCCGGGATAGAATTAAATTGCGACAGCGAACGACTTTTAAGGAGTCACGTTCGAGCTGAAATCGCTGAAATCGCTTTATGGCAACGTCGATAAAGTGTTCCGCCGCGTAATCCCGCAACGAAATTCACTTACATCGCGGCTGGATGCGATGGTGTTAATGGAAAATTTAAGCAAGCCTCGCTAAGGCACCTAAAGGGACTACTTTTGACAAGCCGGCCGTTACGAAGTCGAGACCCACATCGTTCCGCTATCAAGCTTATCATCGGTACGCGCCCGGTAGAGTGGATGTTATGCCTCACGTTTTACGATATCGCAAACGGGCCATCGTCGTGTCGCGTGCCGTTCCGTGCGTTAAATTTGTTAAACGATAAATGGCAGTACGTGCCGGGTTAACTAGACGCGGGTGCTTTGACGTTGATGCACTTAGCGATGCAGATGCATTTTCCGCAAAATGTTTGTATGTAGATCCGTCGTTGAAATGATTCCCATAATACGAGTACACATGTGTATTGAATGAGCAGTAATTGTAAGTACCTGAAAGCAGTATTTTTCGCAATGTTCAAACGATAACTGTAACAGTCCGAGGAAGCTGAGGCACGCTCACGTGCGCCTTGTGAATGGGGTCAGAAATCCACATATGGAGGGCTAGAAACTGAAACTAAAAACAGATGGACGGAACGTGTTCGGTAGAGTCGGAATGGAGGAGAGAATTGTTCTCTCTCGCGATGGGGGAAAAAGAGCCGGATGTAGCCTGACACGTTAATTCCAGGTCGAAGAACATCATCGTTCGGGCGTGCGTTTTGCGTAAAATATGCGCGCAACTCCCGGAATTCATAGCGAGCTCGCAGCGAGTAATTAAGCCTTATGGAAATATAATTCGGCCGGCGAATCGCTGCGCACCGCGCGGCTAATTATGATGTTTCGTTACGCGAAACATCACGCAGGATGATTCTCGTTTGTGCTCGATCGGCCACGGTGCCTCTGTGTACGTGAATGAAATTCGCTCGCTCGCTTGTGATGTAAGACAAGACAAGGGAGACCTGCGACGTAGGGCTTCGGAGCTATGGCACTGCGCCGCGAATACCGAGAGCCGACTATCTCGAAGCGAATCAATGCCCTTCGTCCTACATTATTCAGTTCAATCAAATACCGCTTCAGGCATTCGGGTCAGTCGCAGAGCGTCGTCTATAGATACCTATACATAGAGTACATTACCGCGGACGTGTGTACGATATAGTTCTCAAAGGGCCGAGTTTTTGTTTAGAAACGCAGAACGCGGAATTACTGATAAATCGCAATCGATTGAATATTAAGAGACTCGTTCTAATTTGTAAGTTATCTAATACTAATAAAAATATACGGCATATACAAGTAATAAGTAGAATAGACAGAGTCAGTGGATTTTAATACGACAATGTGATAAAACAAATAACAAAATATATTTGTCTAATTAAATGTACGATATTAATGTAACAGATTCATTCCTTGCACGGCAGAATATTGTCTACAATACAATTGTCATATGTGGATCACGAAATTCGATATGCGTCTGTCAGTCGCAAATAACTACGCCGAATGGCGGGCGCGACGGCGATGCAGAAAACATTGAGTAAATAAAATCATACATAGGAAATAAGTTATATTTTTTTCGGCCGGTAGAAAAGAGCGGTATCGGATATCGACGGTTTTACAAATGACCTACATTTCTTCTTTGTTCACTTGCACGATGCAAAGAGCGCGCCGCGATATGCGCGACTGTGACTAACGAGCACGAGGAGACAAATTATGCTCGACTCGCGATTCACTGGAACATCCGAATATTGGAACGTCACAGAGCTTCTGCTAATACGGAATGGAAGCCATTTCAGTCTCTTCGAAAATAGGTGTCTGAGGGTACGATCGATTATCCATATACGTTTCTATAAAATTTCTGAATTAAACGAATGTGGAACTGAATAAAAGCTTAAAGCAACTATAAATTATACAAATAAATTATATCAGTGAAAATTTAAAATCAATTCTCTCTCAACAAAAACTGTATTTATCATGTATTATCATTACGGTGACCATATTTCTCTTTCTCTTTGAGAGAAATAATGACATCGCCATTTATCCTTCTTCCATAAACAAATGCAATGTAAATTTATTATTATCATTAATATTTTTCCCCTGAATATATATTTATATGAAGAAAAGTAAAATTTTGTAAACTAAAACAATTATATATAAATAGAGAAACACATTTTCATTTAATTTACACAAAATTTACACAAAATATGCAAAGGTGATAAAGATTGAAATATAGGGTTTCATTTTATAAGACTTTTCAGAAATAAAGGGCAAAAGTGAGTATTCAAGAAAAAATAAATTTAAAGGACACAGACCTAAAATAAAGGACTGTCTTCTATAATATAAGACGGATGGTCACCGTAACCATAACCGTAATCATAAATTTCTTAATTTTAACAATAAGTATTTTGACGATTGAGCTTTACATTTCTGATAAAGTTCAAATATAAAATTGTCTGTACTCTTTTTATTTACATGTCGAAGATTACTTTAACGAAATTTCCAATGCTACATAATTTCATAGCTGCCGAATTTTATTGAAACACGCCGGCCTTTCTTAGTTAGCAGAAGTGTGGTGATTCCAATGTGGTGAATACTCTGTATTTACATTCATGTAGAAACGTTTTACGCAACAGCGCATTCGTCATATTGCCGTGCTAGTCCGCAGCTGGCTAGTAACTAATAAGTTATAACCCTACGCTTTGTACGCCGTTGATTTTCCTGCGGTTGCTTCTGTCATCAACTACCGTCGCATAGAATGCATCACCTGTCCTAGAGCACACAGAGAATTTCAAGTGGAAGGGGTAAACAGGATGTGTGACTTGCACCATTCTGTAGAACTTAAAAGCTAAAACGCGCGACCTAACTTTCGTGACTTCATCCGCCTTTGACTTTCCCAAATAGTAGAAAGTTTAATTAATTTCCGTCGCGCTTCCACTTCGAAACAAGAGCACTCTTTCTTCAGTGCGCAAAAAGTATTGTTTAAGTATTCATTATTTAATGGCGACATTTTTGCACGAATCTATTCCGTCTTCCTCCCCCCCCTCCTCCCTCTCTCTCTCTTATTCTCTCTCTCTCTCTCTCAGGTTTGAGACTGCAAAGTACAAACACGGGAGTTTATCGAGGATCAAATTTCCGCACGATATATTTCATCGTTGATCCCGGATATCTCGTGCGCGTCAACGCACATTGCTGGCGACGATTTTCTCGTGTACATACGCTGGTATCGCATCGTTACGCGTATGTCAAATCCCACGAATAATAGATGAATCGGCGTCCGTAGGTACTGTACATTTCGCTGCCCGCCAAGAGATATTTTTTCACATTGAATCCGAAAATAGTATGCGCCGTTGCGCGAGAGTATTTTGAGAAACGATCCATATTTATTACGAATAATAATGCTTTTCTGAAAACCGGATATCAGGTCAAGGCAACATCGTTCATTTAAATGCACCGATACATTGCAAATAGCGATAATAATTGCCAAAATGGATTCTGCAAATTTATCAAAAGCTATAATAAAGCTTGTGTGTGGTTTAACGGGCAAATATTTCAATATATTTTCATAATATTTAAAACTGTTAATGTTTCTAGTTATATTAATTATATTTTTAATTATATTTTTGCTGTCGCATATATCGCAGTAAATGGACAAAGCGAAAAGAAAAAGAGAAAGAGAAGAAGAACAAGAAGAGACAGTGACCAAACAGTGAACAAACAAAAGTCATGATGAATGAGAAGAAACATAACAGAAAAAAAGAAAGTAGCGAAGTACAAAGAATAGGATCTTCTCCCAGTCTCGAGAAAAGCGCGGCCGATATCGTTTGTCACTTTGAACGACATATACGATAAATCGAAGAAACGGCGAAACTCACCGGACTCGCGGAATCGATTATCTATCGCACTATCGCAGCATCGAGTCAACGAATAAGTTGGTCGGAAGAAGTATCGATAAACGTGTCAGCCTTTCTCGTATAATTCCACCTGTCGGTTCGTTTGCACCTGAGTCTCATCCGTTACAGCAGCTTATTGTGATCAAATGAATAATATTCAATATACTTTTTATTATTTTAAATAAATTACTACAAAGAAAAATTATATAACTTGAAGTTGTCAATCTCTACAAAAATTATATAACACAAAATTCTGGAGCATTCTGCGAATAAAAATCAACATTATTCATTTTACAAACTCGCGAAACACTCGAGTGTGTTTCAATCGAATATAATTTTCTTATACAAGAAGTATATAATAAAAAATAATTGGCAATAAATAGATTTTTTAAATTTGCACAATTAATTAATTTTGATATTCTGTACTAAAGAAAAGTTATATAACTTCAAATTGTCAATTTCTATATCAACAAAAAATATAACACAGAATTCTGGGACATTTTGCCAATAAAAATCAACATCATTTAATTTGCAAACTCGCGAAACATTCGCATGTGTTTCAGTTGAATACCTTATAATTTTCTTATACGAAAATATATAATAGAAAATAATCGATAATAAATTTTTAAAAATTTGCACACTTAATTTATCTTGATTACGATCCTGTACTACGATTAGACGTGGCAGCAATGAAGTAAAGAGACACGTGTCATAAATTCACGAGGAGACTGCGGCCGATCAGTGATCCATCGGATTTATATTTAATGAACCAGTGGAGATTCCGGCTATTCTCCAGAGTTATGCTCACATCTGACATTTATCGTAGAACATTTCGACATTACGGTGGTTGCCGAAGCGAGTAAGAAAGAAAAAAAAGAAAAATATAAGTAACGATTAAATCGTCGTTGATATTTACAGCATCAGAAAATGGCACAAATATCAAAGGTTGTTGAATTAGGAATGGTACAAAGTCACAGAATGCGTAGAGGTGGATTAACACTTTTACATTTTGCAGACTGAAATATTTTTTGGAGCGCTATTGAACTATTCTTGTTTTCCACATATTCGGTTTTCACGATCAAACGAATAAAAGTCCAACAATAATAGAGAGTCATTTTAAAGCTCAATAACTGAAAAATGGCCGCGACAGATGTAACAAGACTTAAGGGATTCGTTAGCGACCGCGAAAGTTCGTTTTCCACGAACATGCAAAATAACAATGTGACTGTTTTTTTTTTAAAAGATTAGCTTTAACGAGCTATTTTAGCGGTATTTTATCTAGATTTTAAAAAAAAGTATTGATCGCAGATATCGCAATTAAAATTCGAGTTCCATTTTGAATTCAAATAAAATTGTTCATTACCTCAACGTCATAAATGATATGATTTTTAACAGTATTTGCAAGAATCTTTGACTACTTGTGAGTTAAATTTGTTCTGTAAATTTTGCTACGTGTTTCTTAAAATTTTCAATTAAAAGAAAAAAAAACTTTTATTATCCGGCAAACGGAAAAGTATATCAATAAATTTTCCGTAGATACGTTGCGCGGAATCTAATTGCTTTTCCCTCTTGCTAAGTACAATAAAACTTTCATATAATAAGAAAATAAGTAGAGCAGAAACGATTGACTTTAAAAATGTATAACTCTCATAACACATTGTGCACGTTTGTCAATAGAGTCATACAGTTTGTGACAACTGTGGAGAGTTGGCTAAAGCCTTCTTATAGATAGAGACTCGATCACCACGAGCTGTCCCTATTGCAAGGTTAGAAGAGATTGGCGGGAATCGAAATCTCGTTAAGAGAAAAGCTTTAGAGTACACGTTTCACGGAAGAAAACGGACGAAGGATTTTTATGTCATTCCGTGAAATCGCGCGAGCGCTCGACTAGATCGAAGAATCGATAGATAGAGTCTGACTCGACTCCCTTTCATCCTGTTTCACTGTTTGCATAGGTATTATGCTTATTTCTATCTCGCATATACAACGCCGGTACATATACGGTGAATAAATTTATATATTTATTCATAGGCACTGTATGCGTATGATATTTATCAAAACAATTGAATATTTATAAAGTTTCCCTCATATTTATTAAATAATCCCTAATTTAACAATTTTCACAAAAATCCTTATAATTGCCTCGAGGAAAATTATCGAATTATCTGTTAGCGGAATTGTAATTGTATAATAATTATACGAATATAAAATTTTCTACCTTCTATTAATAGTTATATGTCGCAATTTCCATCTCGCTCCTACATATTCCGCATGCAACAAATATCGATGACATTTCCATTCAATGTAACGGCCTTCATTTGTGCATACGTAGACAGAGAGAAAGGAAAAAAAGGAGAAAGAAAAACCATGACACAGACTACAGAGTATCGAATCGTATCGGCAAGCTACTTAAGAATTCCTTGAATCACGATTCGTTACATTCTTCAGTCTTTCTTTCCGCAGTATCGCTGCGCCCATCTTCGCGGTGCATATCTTGCGAAAGTAATACAAGCAGCGACGGCGCAGTTAGAATTTTACGAGATCGGTGAGCGGGGCGAAGTTTAAGTGCATCCTACTCGAAAGAAACGCTTGCTACCAAGTTTGCCGATCTGCATAACTATACATTACAGCGCCGTCATACTTAGCCGAAGAAAAAATTTTATTCTTAAGAACATTTTTTTATGGCAATTTCTTAAAATCGATGCGTAAAACAATGAAAACTGTAAATTTTAATTTCCAAGTTATGTCCGCGCCTCTGGGAAATATTTCTCGATCACAGGCGTGTTCAAAATTAGCAAATGTATTTAGTTACAACTCTCTTCGCCGCGCGCCGTAACCTGTGACTAATGAATCGAACGTGATTAAGCCTACGTATCAACTACGACGTATAAATCATTTCCATTGTGAAGCCGAAATCTATCGGAAATCACGTTCAATTTGCGTAATGCGGTCCTAACGTTCCTATTGACTATGGTCCGAGCTTTGTCGCTAAAACTTCGTCAAGATCAATCAAATCCTTACGGATTCGCTGATCGATAGAGGCCCTACCCTAAAGTCAAATAAACCCGGCAAGTTAGTGGTATTTGCATTTCACCGCGATTGTCGTCGTTTAAAGGCTCCTGTGGCGCGTGTATGCACGGCACACAGACTCTGCCGGTGACATTATGGCGAACAGAATGCCAAAATACTCATGGACTCCTTCTCCTCCCTTTTGTGCTTACGTATCACGGGCAGAGTACACACGATGCCATGTTGCTTGCTTTGTTATAGCCCCACCCGGTATATTACATAAGACAGAGTGCGATTACTGTGCCGGTTATTGTTGGAGTAACTCGAGGTAAACGTATATATTACGATCGCCGCTCTAATTTTCGGAATTGTTATTCAACGTAGGTGAGAGAAGGAGGAAAAAAGAGGAAGGCAGAAGGGAGGAAAAGGAGCTTACGCCGAAAAGATTAAATTGCTCGCAAGTAGAAGATTATTATCGCTTCTATGATGCCAAAGACTTAATTTTGTGCGGAAGTCAATTAGCGCTGCTTTACGCCGCTAGTTTTACGCGCGTCGCGGTGCTTCTTTTATCTTCCACAACATTGCACGGGGAAAAAAACGCGAGCCGGGCATACCGCTCCCCCCCCCCCCCCGTGTTTGTCTCGGGGGCAATTTAAACAGCAAACATGTTTGTCGCGAATAACTAATTTTCCTTCGCGGCACTGTAAAATTTCAAGCAATATCGTTATTACTAGTTTTGTGTTCTTAAAAATCCGAGTAAAATGCAATAATCACGTTTTATTTTTTTCAATTTGAATAATATTCATAAGAGATAATATTTTATGCATTGTACTTGCCAAGTAATCGATCTCGACTAGTTAGTTAAATTTTAGAATGAATACTTGCAGAATTCAAGATGTTCTTATAAGTAGTTTCTATCGTAAAGAATCGAATCTCTTACAAGTTTACTTTACAAGTAGTACTCCAACTCTAAGAATAAAGTTATTATAAGAATTTAGTTAAGTTAGTTTAAATTAGTTTAAAGACTGTAATGTGTAAAGATTTTAAATAATTTTTATTTTATATTTTTAATCGTATTTTTGTTATACTTAATTTCAACAATTAATAATCTAATATTTTTTAATTATCTGTATATTGTATTAAATATATTATAACAAAATAATACATTAAAGCAATTGTCATTTTACAAACGTTTTAACTCAAAAGAATGTAAAATCTCTAGTAATGTGCTTATAAAAGATTTAACTTTATTTAATTTAATTCGAGTTAATTTGAAAGTAATACTCTTGTTTTTCAAAATATTCATAGAGTTTGAAACATCAACAAATCCGAATCTACTTGTGAGATAATCCTATTGTTAGTTATCCTGTCAGTTATTTTCATAAAACAAGTGAATCCATATTACAATCAATACGAAAATTTAATTTTTCCGAATTTTCTAATTTTTCGTCCAAAATCTTTTAATTTCGTCTACGTTGCAACTAAAAGTTGTTATATATTATGTATCGATTAGTATTACACAAAAGAGTATATGAGTTTTACTTGGTAACCGCTTGTTATTCACCGCTTTAGGGAAAACTAGGTTGAAGTGTAAACAAGGTTTCTACGATTTCTTGTAAATGTACGCGCGTAATATACAAGTTACGAGTACAACAAACATCTTACTTTCTTTGTAATCCAATAAAAATTACGTAAGAAAAGCACATAATTATATTATATTGCACTATGCACAAACGCATCTTAAATATTTTTGTAAAATATATTTCCCGAAGATATATTTGAGATCAGAAATCACGAGAGTTACTGAAAAAATTGAGACGCTACTGGAGTATTAGTTTATTAAGAGAACGTCTCAATTACACGGTTGCATATTGCAACTCATAGATTACATATTGCTACGGCTGGCAACTTCTATTACTTCTGTTACTCTCGCCTAATATTACGTAACAGAGGATATGGAACCACTTGCAGCTTGTATCCAGGAAACTCATACTTGCCGCGTCGAGTTTGCGGGTTCATACTGCGCCATGTGACTATAAATGTAGAACGGTAAACTATAACTTGGTCATTGTAATTTGCATTGTTCGCAGAATCTAGTGCGTGCAAACAATTATGTACATAGACGAAAAACGGCGAAATTGAGCGTTTCTATTTGATATTCGTTCACTTCAAAGAAACCGTACGCTTCTTCGAGCAAAGAATATTGTTTTTAGTAAGAAAATGTATTGGCAAAATTATCGACCGGACCATCAATACTAGCAGTTTCCTGGTCAAAACGTGTACGCGATGAATTCTAAAGAAAGGAAATTCTTAAAAGATGAAATTGCTATCTTATCGATGGAAATTGTTCGTCACATTACCCTATGTTTGTTGTATATTCCGGCTTTTGTTACCCCCGGCTGATATTGCAGACAGAAGATACGGTATCGCTTTGTGCCGCTGCTTGCAAACTTATATCCGCTTATTACTCCCAGCCTCGTGTACAATACACATGACTGCAACTTAGACAATATTGTTTGCTTTACCTTTGTTACTCGACTATGGGAAAAGCGAATCGAAGGAAGCCTCGTCTTCCTCATTATTACGTCTTGGCTCCGCAGTGGAAGAAAGCAGAACTTTTAATCGCAAAGCACGAGGTAGAAACGGCCGCGTGACGGCGATCGATGGTAAGATCGATGAAATGATTGCAGTTGTTGTGAGAAGCGCAACATTCAGATGTAGTACGCGAAACTCGATTCGACGATTAGTTAATAAACTAACGAAGGAATACAATTAAAAGTTGATCCGCTCTTCGAGCCGATCACAAGCAACAGCGTTGCGCTGAATTTCGCGCATCATTAGAGATCGTTATTAATTTACAGGAAGCGTAAAGTTTCGCAGCCAAATGATCTGGAACGCCTATACTAATGTTTCGCTACCGAAACAAAGAAAGCCAAAGAACTATCGCTGCACAACTAACGATGCAACTTTTAGCGAGTCTCATTTACTAATTGCTGTGTATATCTGAAGAGTTTTATCTCAGATACGCCAGAAAAATGTATATTTCGGCTTTTTTCTTAGAGCGAAACGCTTTATACCAGCGAATGGTTATTCTAGTTTTTTTTTTATTTATAAAGGATATTTATTTTTATGTCCAAATTTTATGGACATTCAATGTGAGCTTTCCTCATACTGCTATCGTCATTGTTTTGCAAATTTTGCAAATAATGCTCGAAGTATTTTAAAACCGAAGCAAAATTTATACGTTTATATTTTGTAAAAATAGTTATGTTCACAATAGTCACATAAATGACTACATGTTTAAATGTCTGTTTATAAACAAAAATCAAATTGAAAAATCTGGTGACGCAGAAATTTTTGTGACAGCGTCAATATAAAACCGGGGGAGAAAAAAAATGTAAAAATAAAAGCAATGCGTTATACCGCAAAATGAATTAATGCTATCAACTCGATTGATGAAACACTATTTAATTGAAATTCGGTTGCCATCGTTAGAAATTTAGGACGCATCATGGAATTGACTGCGCAATATACATGAGATCAGAATCCTATGCGATCCACAATTATGTCAACATTATCATAATTTTCTCGACAGTAATTGTTATTACGATATGTACATTTCAAAGCTGTTTGTTGCGAACTGTTGGGAATTATAGATCAACATAAATGTATATGTGTAATATAATAAACAAAATTGCTAGAATTATTATCTGAAATGAGAAAGAAAAACTAACAGATAATTATGTATGTAATTCTGTGCCAGCGATAAAGCATATCGATAATTTAATACCATAATCTCGATAAATCAAAGTATTTAATCCGTTATAAAATAAATGACGCTGAGATTAGAATGATTAATACCACTGTATGTCATTAATGCACGTAGCATTGTATTAGAGTGATCAATATATTGTGTAGGTCTAAAATAATTGATGCATATTGTCGACATGAAGCATTGTATTAGAGCGATCAATATTTTATATGCCTAAAATAATTGCTTCATATTTGCGAATATAAAAGCATCTGCAATCTTCCTTTTTGTTTTTTCAAGTTATTTCAAAATATTAAATTGATTTCAAGTTATTTAATATTTATCAAGTATTTATTAAGTTTATTTATTAAGTAAATCCGAAAACTGACTGTGATATAACAAATTTTATCAATATAAATAACAAGTACGATAAGTTACGACAATTAATAAACATTTGTCAATATATGTACTAAAGTTGACATATGTAATGATAACGCGTGAATGATCGAAAGGCAGAAGGTGCAAGGGCAAATCGCAAATCTCGTTTCGAGATAATGGGCATGGTGATTGGAACTGCAACATCGTCCTTGCGATAGGAAGACGTAAGGATACACTCTCGGTCCGAGGGTTAACACATCGATCCGACCAACTCCCACAAATCCATTTACGTTCCACATGTTTCCGGGTGCATGCTCGTCTACATTGGCTACTGATTTATTAACCTAAATTACCGGAGGGTACGCTAACCAAACATTGCGTTTAAATGAATGGACCACATGCGAGCGGACGTGAGTTGAACGCCTCTGATAAATCGAGATGTTGTAATTTTTTTCTAACCAGATTGAGAACGACAAAGAAGTCGAAGCGGAAGAGAGAGAGAGAGAGAGAACTCGATAGTTGGAGTTTTCTGATTATTTACCGCCTATAGGCTTTAATACGCAGAAACAATGAGAGAGGAGAACGCGTACGACTAGCGGAGAGCTTTAGAAGTCCGAATGACACGTAAGAGCTTGTGAATGAGTCTCGAGAATAATCGATAATATGTACAACAGTCTGGATACGGATCCACTCCCGGACTGGTTCCCCGGGACAAATGGAATCCGCTTACAACAAAAACCAGTTGCTCCGGAATAAACGGGAGAGATACGTATTTCTTCGATCGCCGGGACGCGAAATCGTTCAACTTCCGTTGGAAATGTGTCGAGGGTTCTCCAAAGGCTCGGGCGCTTTTCGAGATACCGAGCGAAATGCGAGTTGAATGGATGAGTTTCGTCCCACGGCAATCTCGCCGGAAGGATGTACTCGCACTAATGCACACGGTCCAAGGCAAAATTGTAAATCGAATTACACGGAACGTTATGGGGACGCATGGTGAGTTTAGCTGTTCGTTTTCCGCCGTGAGGAGTGCCTGGTTTTACGAGACAGTTCTCGATGCATACCGCGATGCATACGCATTGACGAATATTTCCAGAATTTCGGTAGTCGTTCGAGAATTGGATTTGCGAGACCAATTCGTTGATCGTTTAAGTACTACACACACACCTACACACACACATACACACACACTACACAACCGATTATTTCCGAGCAAAAGGAAAATCGTAAAACAAATATAATAGAAAGATTGATATTGAATATGGAATTAAATAATACATTGGAAAATAGTGCAAAAGACATCATGCTAAATTGAATAGTGAATAATAATTTAAATAAATGGAATCACATGGAGAGGATAGAGTTGGAATGTTTTTCTGAAATCACGTCAAATGCATAAGATGAATAACGTGCGGATAACAATCTGAGAAAGTAAATTCTATTTAATGTGTACGTTTATGTTGTATAACATAGCACGTTACAGGACATCCCCATTCTCGACTTTCAACGAAACTTCTTGTGTGAAGTTTCTTGTCCGGCAAACTGCTGGTAACAGTGGTGACACATTGAGAAAAATATAGCACGATAAATAATCCGCATACTATTTCGTTTACACCTTTCTTTATAATATTTTATATCATTATACTTGGAAATAAATTATTATATTCAATAAGATTATTAAACCACTGTTTATTATCGATGACACAATAAAATTTCAAAATTCTAGAAAACTGGATCTTGTGTATATATAATACAAATTTAATAAATGATTTTAAATGTTTACAATTCTTTTTTGTTTAAATTACGTGATCATATAAATTCAAGTAACTTTTAACCACCTCATGATTTTTCAAAACTATCATAAACTACAGAAATAACTCGAATGCTCCGTGAAGCTATCACTGTAACTGACATCCGGAAACATTCGAAAGATATTTTGAAAGGTTGCAAACATACTTCAACCGCCAGAATGCAGGTGCAACTCGGAGACAAGTTTTTTTACGAAACAGTTACACAGATCTGAAAGGATACCGCGCTTTTTCATCTTCTTTATATGCCCGAGGGGTTCTCAGAGGAACGCACTTTGAGATTTAACTGACGAAATATTCGATAAAGTCCAAAATCCGCGACGCGAAATACAAAATATCGTATGCTTTCGATCCAAGGAAAATTCGAAAGATGATTACCGGCGCTAGAGTTTAAATTGCAAATAGCCGGTACCGGCACTAGTAATAGAGAAGACCATTCGCGATAAGATAGGTACGCAACTTCCAGCATCGGTCAGACACTTCAGGTGCCCTCGAAATTAATGGGTTTACCGTTCCACTTTACGTCGTGAAATATATCGTCGCGATGACACTACAATTTCTGTGTGCGTCGAGAAATTTATGGAAAACGCAATACCGTGATGTATGCTTCTCATAACGCATAGATAGGCGTAAAAAAAATACGACGTGCCATTTTTTAACATATATTGCGAGTGGTTTGTTGCATTCGATATCGAAATGTCTTTTCTATGACAAATACTACGACGAGCAATAATTGAAATAATTTACATCAATGTCGTACGTACGTGTGACGGCCGTACAAGCGTCTTCCGTCGAGACGACCGTCCGGCCGTCACAATAGTTGGCCGTAGATCCGCAGATAGGCGCGCTTTCTCGATAGCGTTTGGCGAACGCACGCCGAGTATATAAAGCGCGACTGCGGGAACTATTCTCCGAGAAAGACTCGGCGGGACATCTTGTGGTAGCCGTGCACGGGCCCTCCCAAGATCCCGGCAAGCTTTGGCGGCCGCTAAGTTAGCCGTAGCTTTATGGCCAACTATTGTGGTTGCTGATCGCGGCCGGGTTTTGCCGAGTCTTAGCCAGACGCCCGTACACGGGGCGTGTGTTGTCACATATGTAACTGCCGAGTCACATTTTTTTATGCAAATCCCAAAAGAATTTTTTTTCAATACCGTCACATCTTTTTTTTTAAACATACTTCCAGAAATTAATAATTACAATAGGCCTGTTCGTTTTCGCTGCACTTTTGAACTAGTGTAATAAGTTGGAATGAAACAAATAGCCAGGTAGAACAAGAAGTCACAAAGCTGTCAAAATGACATCGAAATGACTGCAAAATGTCATTATTATGTCATTTTATCGCTTTTTAGCGATATCCTTATTTTGATGTCAATATGATGTCATTATAATTTTTGTTCTACCTGGGTATACTTTCTCTCGTTCTAACTTATTGCACTAGTGCAGAAATGCAACAAAAACGAACAGGCCAAATGAGATCGCGATAAATTGTATTAATTCGTTGCTCTGAGAAGATTTTATTGAATTTGCTTCTTTTGCATTTTTTACTTTGCGGTATGTTTAATGTAAGCGAAATCGTATGAGCAAAATCATAATATACTACATTAAATTCGCATTATTTAAAACCCCGAGGCGTACGTTGATTATAATTAAAGTGCCGGACTAACGTCATTCGAGTAAACACCTGCGCGCATTAACAATTATCGATTTTCGAGCGAGGCTGCAGGATCCCCTATTCTTGACGCAACCTTCGAGGCATCCATCCAGTAAAAATAATTACATAAAAATATAAGCCGTGAGTCGCGGGCATTATTTTTAATTGCCTGCCCCTCGAAATCGCGAGCGGAATTTCGTGCGGACTGTTTTTCGATGGGCATGCTGCTCCGAGGAAAATATCGCGGCGATACAATAATAACAGGTGCTCGACTCGGGGATAACGTCGCCTATTGATACCCTCTCCCCATAAAGTCATCGCCAATCGATCAGAGCGCCGCCCCGTAAACCGAGGCACCGAGTGGGCGACTAATATTTTATTAGCATCTCGTTAGCACGT
This sequence comes from Tetramorium alpestre, assembly GCA_021460005.1. Lineage (NCBI taxonomy): Eukaryota > Metazoa > Arthropoda > Insecta > Hymenoptera > Formicidae > Tetramorium > Tetramorium alpestre. The sequence continues at coordinate 934,746 of JAJVSH010000053.1, forward strand.
TGTCGTTAGGGGAACGAGACGCTTCATAAAGTATGCAGGCAGCCGGGGACACAGTACCCGCGGATACAACGCGCTAACAACGCGTCATAAACAATACATGGTATCCCTTGACCTCTCCACACATGAGTTGGTTACTTTAGAAGGGGGAGAGGGGGGGCGTAGTCGTGGCTTTTATTGTTCCGTCGGTGTAAACCGCAAACCGAATGCACGCGCGAACCGCCGCGGCTGAACAAAAGCTGATACTTAACGTAGTTAACGGTTGACATCGCTAAACTTTAATCCGGGAGAATAACATCGACCCATTCGACGGTTTTGATTGTCAGCGTTCGAGGAAGCGGCTTAGGGCGGCTTAATTATTCGCAGAAACTTGAGAGAAATTAGGATAGACCGATATACCCGCCAACGTATCTTGCCTGTCGGCAAGACAATAATGTCTCTCAGAGAGACCACGCAAGACCGAGCTCTTTTGCGATCGAAAATTGTATCATAAATTATGTCAAAAAATATTTCAAAGTAAAAAATATTTATGGCCACAGTTAAGTTCTATTGCTAAATATCTATATCTTTGGCTAGTACAGATTTCATAAATAAAGAGATTATCTTAAATTTGTGTCAATTCGAAAAAGTTGTATATAATAATTCGTAAATTGCTTTTTCAAAATTAACACTGATATCTGTTGAGGCTTGCTACACAATATATGTATCAGTCTGAAAAGTTGTTAACAGCTAATCAGCTTTCTACTGAGGTCCACAGTACATAATACTTGTGATCGAATATTGACATTTTAATAGATCATTTTGCGTCGCACATTGAATATTTATGTATAGTATCATTGGTAAACCAGGGTAATCGTTCTAAATTTTGCAAGGCATCTCAATTTTCGATTCTTATCAGAATCATAGTTTTTCCAAAATTACAAAGTATTTTGTAATTTAATATTAATAAAAAAATTTTGATTTTTTAAGGTTGAAAAGTTTTGAAATTGAATAATCAAAAGTCAGACACTCTAGTGATAACATAGATTTACATAAAACGGAAGGAAACTATAGTATAGAGATTTTTAATAAAATTATTATAAAGTTAGATGCAGTAACAAGGATTACAAACGAGAAAATATTGCGCGGAAAAACATTTGTAATCAATTCCTGAAAAATTGCTCTTATTTTTTAACTCCTTGCAAAAATAGATTGGAATAATTATTAAAAATAAAAAATAAGCTAGATTGAACAAATATTGAAACAGATACTGTACGCTTTTATCGTACTGCATATGATAAAACCAAAACTATATATAATTATACTATATTCAATATTTTTTTTAAATAATAAAAACTCGATTGTCTGTAACAATCAGACAAAGTGGAAAACTTTAAAATACTGAACGTTGTTGACAATTGAATAGCGAGTAGATATCCATCGTCGTGCTATCTTCTTTCCGATATAAATTTGTCCTTTTCAAAGTTCAAAAAAAAATGGTTAAAATAAAGTTTCTTCGTTAAGAACAGCGTGCTGGAAAATATCAATTTAAAAGAAGCTGGCAGATATCCGGCATGTTCCGGTTTGTCCGTTTCACGATGTCGGGATGTTGCACGCATTTCCGCATTGAAACTCTAGTCTCGCCTTTGGGAATCAAAAATCTTTTATGACGGGTGATATTTTATATCGGAGGTGTCACATGTTCAATATCCACATCCTCCCTCGTGAACTTTGCATTTACAAGCGGGTCACACGTGTGAGGCATATTCTCAGCCGTACTAGTCGCATTCTCATTTCGAATTCTAGTCCCGCTTCCGATTAGCATCAGCTTTCGAATGTCAAAAATTCAAGGCGCTATATTCATCCGTCAACGTAATGACTTATTGGCACAAAATTCTATTTTAGTTTCATTCTTGAGCAAAACTGTAATTCCGTCTCTAAATTGCATCTCTTCTTAATTATGCTATAATAAATAATACTTATGTTTTATAATAATAAAAAAAATTAGAAGAAAAAAGACATATGAAAAATTTTTTTATATATTAAATCTATCTTTAAATTCTATTTTATATAACCTTTTTTTTAATCTGTAATATCGTTCTAATTACTTGCTTAATATTGTATCAATAAAAATCCTTCGAGTCCGTTAAATTGCAAACGCAAAAGACATTTAAGTTGACCGAGACAACATTTCAGTCTCTCAACAACATCGATAAAGTTGTTCTATCCTACTTTATTTATATAAACTGATTTCTGCTCTTTAGAATATTGTTTGAGTATGCTGAAGAGAAATTGAGAGAGAGAGAGAGAGAAAGAGAGGAAACTTAATTACGTTAAGATGATAGTTATGTCTTGTCGGAAGTAAGAAAATTTATTATTCTATTCGGCTTTATCGCGGTACAACTTTTATGTACGCAAGGCGATCTTTGGCAGATTAAACCACGCCACAAGTGTTATCGCTAATACCAAACACCGACCAGCCGGTACGACGGGTACACGGGGATGGCATTTAGACCGCCAAGAGCATTTGGATACGAGCCATAATTCCGACGAGAATACGGTGGTGTACGTACGAAGGCCAAGCCAACGAGCGACACACGAATTCGATGTCGCGGAGAAACGCATAAGCCAAATAGGTAATCGCTTAAATCAAGAGGATTTAGACGATTGCCGCAGGTAGTCCGCAACTCAACACACGTAAATTCGAAATATCATGGCAAAGAATTATAAACCGTTATCATGAATGTGCAATGCCACTTAAAATGTAGCAAAAATAAGCATATTAATGATTTGACATATTAATAAATTTAGCCAACATGTAAAAACGAGGATTATGTTCATTTTTATATATTCGTACAGTTCAAAATATTCTGATTTACATGTTATTATTCAATCAATTTCAATTAAAATGTTATAATAAATAAATGTAATAATAAATGTTATTATATAACTTCAATTCTCAAAAATATTTTTAAACAATTATAGAAATAAAGGAACAGTTCGCTTAATTGTCTGTTTACAATCTGTAATGATTTACCCGTGAATTGCAAAGATTTGACTTCTGAATGTAAAATATCCCTACTAGTATAACAGTTATAAAATTTGAACATTCGTCAACGCAGATGCTTGCAATAATATAATTTTTTTTCAGTAAAAGCTAAAGTAAACCCATTTAGAAGTTTTAAAAAGAAAATAATGCAAATAACTTTATATTTTATGACAAGAACAACACAAATTCTTGTAGTAAGTCTCGTACGAGAATGGTAAGTCCCTTTGTTAAATATGGTAATTAGTTGTGAAAGGTATACCGGTGGAAGATTCTATTGGAGATCTTAAGTTATTTGCATTGTAACTCGAGAACATAGATATGGCCGAACTGTCTTCCTCGATTGATTCTCCCTCGAATTGTTGTATTTGTTCTTGGTTACTTACAAAATCTGTCACGTTGGCTTTTTCATTGCGTCGCCTTAAAGGAGTCTTTTGTTTGCTATTAATTCGAAATTATTGAAATTTGCTCGGTACCTCTGTTTAACCACAGCCACATGGGTACAAAGGAAAGACCTCTTTTCTCATATACTTTGACCTACATCGGATATTATATCACAAGTATCATTTTATCCCTGGCGAGCGAGATAATGAACAATCTTAAGCCCTATAACAATCGTAACTGAATGATGTATCTAGAGAGAGAGAGAGAGAGAGAGAGAGAGAGAGAGAGAGAGGAAGAGATGGTTGCCAGGCTCTTTGCCGCATGCAAAATGGTCGAATTTGATTTTCCAAATACATGGTATACATACGTTCCATATAACAGTATCGCGAACCATGGCCGGGTATCCTATCGCCCAGCGTTTAGTCCCGGATGGTCGCCATAGCAACAGGCACCCCCGAAAATCACCCCTCTATGTCTCTCTCTCTCTCTCTGTCTCTCTATCTCTCTCTCTCTCTTTTTCTTCCTCTTTTAGGTTTATCTCTTTCTCTCTCAACTTATATATCTTCCATCTCTGTCTTTACACAATTTCTCTGGAGATTCCGTTGAAATCGGTTCGCAAGGGTGGAAAGGACACAAAGAGAAAGAGACAAAGTTGTATGTTATAAGTAATGAGTTACAGGAAGAGAACCAAAAACTAGAGAACCAAAAAAGGGAAAAAACATTTTAGGGGCAAAGACGAAAGATCATATATATATATATATATATAGAGAGAGAGAGAGAGAGAGAGAGAGAAATAAGTCGAATTGGATGAGAAATCTGCTACACTAACATCCCTCTCGTAACAGCTAAGCCAAAGGTACTTTCTCCACATTTCTCTTTTCCTCTCCTAGATCTTTCCCCACTTTTCTTTCGCCTTCTCACACGCTATTCTCTCGCTGTCATGCACATTCAAGCTCATTTAGCTACAATCTTGCACGTTCGATCTTTACCCTCGTTTCAACCTTATCCAGTCTATCGAAAGACAAAGGAAGGGTTTAACGATTTCGCTAAGAGAGTATCGATTAATTTCAAGGTATCATGGAATAATAATCGCAAACAATAATCTAATTAGCAAGAGCACTGCGCAAAATTGACGAGCAACGTGTTTTGGGATAGGAATTGTTGCCACAGAATGTGATATGATCAACGTGAATAATGTCGCGGTATGTTAACAGGACAATATCAATGACAATCAGCATTGACGGAACGTCATACATTATTATCGCCCTATTATTTCGATTCGCGATTTTATCGACGTTGCATAATATTGACTTTCGTTTAATAATTCCTCATTTTACAGAATCACAATTAAAAAGAGATTAAAAATTATAGTTCAAGTCAATCCGCGTAAGTGAAACGTACCTGTTATTTTCAATCAAAAAATGTAAAAATGTTACCACCTAACGCGCTCTTTCTATCGCCAAGAAAGTAGGAAAATCGAGCTACCTAGTTCTCCTATTCGATTATTTCCTCGTCGTTGCTTCCCGCCATCGTACGACTCTAGGTCTCGTTATCGACGGGCGAAACGCTATTTCTCTCGCCGGACGTATTTACCTAAGCGACGTTGCGAGATGAACAAGGCGTTCTACTTATTTCAGCGGAAAATATTCTCGAGTAGGCCGCTGAATACAGTCTGGGAAGGAAAAACCTCAGCTCTCTTCTCTGCCTTGACGGCCCTCGTCGTCATGGTAACTACGTTGAGGGATGCGATGCGTCGTCTTGAGGAGAGGACGAAAATTGAATCTGACTTATAGCAACCGGCCAGCTTGTCGTCGTAGATCTCCTTGGTGAGGTGCATTCCGCGAAATTTGATCTTCCGCCCGCTCGATTCAGAGCTTTGCCGCCTTCCCCAATGTCAGAGGATGGTAACCGAGTTATCTTGTATCTTGCCTAAGGAAACGGGAGCGACGCAGAAATGATTGGACACTTCGGAAATTAGTGATGACATTAGTGTCGTGCGACATCACTTCCGACGTGATCAGCACAACCACGCGAGCAACAACATAAATCATTTAGCCAAATAAACTTCACGTTTTCGCGTAGCGATCCATTAGTCGATTATTATTATCTCGAGCGTGGAGCTGAAGAGAAAATGCATGTTTAGCAAATTAGGTTGATTACAAACAAATTAATTATCGCACGTTTTAATCATCATCATTAAAAAAGATATCGCACAGAATAATTATCTAAAGCGAACGAGAACGATTAGTAAACAATGCGAAACGTTGTTTAACGACGTTATTTTCAGTAGGCTGAAATATATAATAATGCGGTACAATATAACAGCTTCAGGGGCGGCGTAACATACTAAACAAATTAAGGACATGGAAGCGTTTTTTTTTTATAGGCGCCATCTTTTTAAGAGCATATCTAAATCGCATAAGTTGTATACTCGTAATAAGATTGAGATATTTTTTCAATTTCCAAATTGCACAAAAGTTGCGAATTATTGAATTATGTGTGTATGTAATTATTGAATTATGCATTATGAATCAAAATCAATACAATGAGCAGTTATAATTCTCGGCCCTTTTATGTACTACTCGAAATTTCTTGAAATAAAATGTTTCAATCTCAGTAATAGTGAATGTACCTTACAATTCTCCATCTTCCGAGAAATTCAATATAGCTTCCTTTCCTCTTTTTTTGTAATATTATATATTTATCCTCTTTTAGATTGAACGATTGTCCCACGAGATTCGCGTAATGTATAACTACAACGGTAGTCGAATGTAGCTTTCTGACTTTTTCGATTAATTTTTCAATGTGAAAGATCAAATTTAATTTTTCGAAAATAATTTAAAAAGTATTTTAAACAAATAAGTAGCATCATTACGTACATACATAATATTATGTATTTTTAAATTTAATTATATTAGACAATTTAGATATAAAGATAACGGACGTCAACTTTCAGAGAAAATATAAAAACTTATTTAATGTTTTATTTAGTTTTATTTAGTTTATTTCGAATAATTTTTAGTTTGGCTATTAATGGCTTTTTCCCTTTCAAATTATCTTTTAAATTAATCTCTTAAACTTTTAAAACTTTTTTATAATTAATAAAAAAGTGGGCTGAGGAAGTTACATGAATTTTCAATATAACCGAAAGATCCTGCCAATTTAAATAGACAGTCTTTTGTAATGAACTTTTACATTAAACAATTTTATATTTCCCATAGAATAAATAATTTACAATAAAAAAACAGAATAGACTATTAAATTATTTGGAATACATTCATTATTTTCTTTATACATATATAGAATTCTGCTATTTAAATATTGCATTGAGTTGTCGCATAACTTAGCGCCGTTTCTGACCTGCTCGATTATACATATATAATAAATATATATATATATATATGTATATAAATATATGTATAATGTAGATTTTTATTTTATTTAAATTCGTGCAACGCAGTCGTGATTTTGAAATTGATTGTCAAAGTTTTGATTGACAATCTATTATTTCGTCTTGTATAACTCTGACAAATAATTTTCGCATCGACAAAGGCAAACAGCAGACAAAGGCAAGAAACGACTGTCTGAACAACATTTTAATCCTTTTCCGGCCTGAATTTGACTTGAAAAACTCGTCACTCGAACAAATATCTTGATTTATCCTTTTCCGATGTATATGTATATATTTTCGCCTGAATTTATTACGAAGCGAATTTATTGCGTGCATCGATGTTGGGATTAAAAAAAGAAACCGACTTCTGCTAGTGTAATTACTTACGTGAGCCTAGCCACCGGATCTAGCTCAGAAGGGAAATATTTACTTAAAGACGTCAAGTATTCTTTTACTTAAAGTAAGAGGAAAGTGGCCGGCGCAGCGTTAATAAGGCACGAACTTTAAAAGTCTACATTCGCAACATTATGGCAGGCGAATGCTCGTAAAACATTATTACGTTCAAAGGCAAACTTCCGACCACACGCGCTTCGACATCTTCTCGACAAACTAGTATTCTGGTATTTCACTCGCATTTACAGGTAATTAACATCTTCCATGCTGACTTGATTTACATGATACCTATATGTAATTAATAATATGTAATTAATAATATCTAATAAGCAAACGACTTCGACACCAAGGTACGCGAATACGACGAAAGCATGCGCGAGCAAGGCAAACATTTTCATTAGCTTTTTACAACGTTTACCGTCTCGCTATCGGTATTATTTAATTTTATTTGTTTATCGCGAGCTGCGCGATATTTTTCAAAAACAACGGTTCTTTAAGCATTATTTCATGCACGTATCGGAATAGAGAGAGAGTACGAGCTCGTCACGTGTAACGTGGATGCACGATATTGCTCGCCTCGCAGGATAGATAGGTTGCGCCAGCATGTACTCGATCCGGGCATATTTTCCCTGCAGTCTTACCACAAGGGGGGCGTAAATGATCCGGGGAATCTTTTTCCTACCTCCGCGGAACGTGCCGTCTGATAGAGCATCTGCTCGTTTCTCTCGTGACTCTCTTTTGCCCTGTCTACATTCCGCGACTTTATAGTCTTCATCCACTCCCGTCGTATAGGCGCCACAGCGCCGAAGTTATTCACATTCGTCAAGTACTAAAACTTCCTTCGCATATATATGTGCGCGCCATAGTTCTCTATAAAGTTATATTAACGATATTATTCCCGTGCGCCTGTAGAAACTTCATTGTTTCGTAAGAAGAAATTAACTCGCCATGCGAGAAGGTTGCGTAACATGGCGATATTAATGCCGTTAGATACAAATTTTATCGTAATACGGAAAGACAATAAAGTTGCATTAAGTCGGCTTTGACAGTTACTGAGAATCATTAGACTGATATTTCTTCAAATATTTACTAAATTGTAAAAGTAGGTATGATATAAAAATTATAAAACAAGAAAATAATAAGTGTGTTTGGTGTTTAACAAAAGAGATATAAGTATAAAATACCAACGACTGAGTCACAGTATTCATGTGTCAGCACCAATGGTGCTATCTTCACATTGCTCTTTGTCTTTGTATCAAAGGAACAATGTCGGAACATGTCGGAACAAGTACTTATTAAAAGCTCGAGAAGAATTGTATGTCAAAATTTGGAGCTTTAAAGTAGTTGCGAATCTCTCAAAGAGAAAACAAAAGCAATTTTACTTCCAAGCGATGTGGACTTCTATCCCTAGTAGCATAATACATTGGCTATCTAGCTAAACAATGTTTAGCCAATGTATAGTCAATGTATTGTGCTACTAGAGACAGCGTTGTATTATAATAATCATGTCCAATTAATTAACGTTTCTTTATTGTTTTCAAGAATTCTAAGTATTCTAAGTATTTTTAACTTTCAGATGTTTTTAATGTTGTTTTGATAAATACTTCCTTTGAAAAAACATTTAGCTCTTTTTTACATACATACATTCCATGTATTTTTGTNTGAAGCTGAAATCTTCCGCCTTATTAAAGTAATGAGCGTCTTATGTTAAAATTGAAATATTGAAGAGAGAAGTAAAATCCTCTACGCAAAGTACATCTTACGAATAGAAACAAATTGAAATCTTTTGCCTTATTAAAATAATAAGTTATCTTATGATAAAATTGGAATATTGAAGAAAGAAACAAAATCTCCAGTGCAATATATAGAGTGTGGCGCGATTTACGCAATGAGGTACCAAAGTAATGAGTAATAAATGTTGATTCTTTATATTTTAACATCATTTCATTACGTTGTTCTGTTTTTATAACGTGTTGTTAAGTTTGTTTATAAATAAATAAATGAATAAAAATGTTGATTTCTTCACATATTAGTATGAATTATTACTTCGTCTGTAACTGTTATTTAAACAATTATCTCTAACTGACTTTTTTTGTAATTAAAATTTCTAAAGATTACTTAGCTCATGACTTTAACTTAATAAATCATATTTGCGTATTTATTTTCTATTGTGCGTAATTATATTCTTTATAACTTTTATAAAGAATATACTTTTAAATAATCGCCTTATAATTTTTTATAAGAGTTTGCTTAGGAATGTAATTTTTGATAATAATTGTTCTCACGTGTTCTTCTAAAAGTAAATATTTATCGTTTTTTTTCGTTAAGATTAAAGATAAACATTTGCAATAATCAAAAAATTAGAAAAATTTTGCATTTTTATATTATGCAATTATATTTAAAAAAGCTCATATTATATTAGCTATAATATTGTCCTCAATAAAACAGTATGTGTTATTGGAGAAGCAAAATATATAGCCTTGTTACGTTTCTACATCATACTATTACATGTCGCGACATCTACACGCTTTAAAGCGCCATTTCAGAAAACAGTGAGCTTTCAAAGGGAGCTTCTCTACCGTGTAGAATTCTTATAACTCGGAGAACGTAACGAACTTTCCTCCTGGGCTGTACTCTTGGATGACACTCTTTCAATACAGATTCCTTTCGTAACACCGTCGACCATTTTCCTTCCTTCCCAAGCATCTTTTGCTAACCGAGAAAAAGGGAAGGAAAAAGGAAATCAATGGACTCTTTCTAAAATACATAAAAAAATATATAAATACATAAAAAAAGTACATAAAAATACATAAAATACATAAAAAAAATATATGTATGTATCTATACATTGTATATGTATATATGAATATTTAAAAAGTCAGCGTCATTTTCATAATCTTATTCATTGGCAATCATTAGCAAAACTTTCTTCAATAATTAAATTCTCTTCTATAAGCCCGTGGAAATTTGTCGCACAAGTCCGTGCGCGAATATTATCCTTCGGGAAACATAAACCTTTTCGTGCCGGTGTGCGAACATTAAAGTAACAGAGGCAAACTGGTATCGTCGTGTAATATTTTGCAAGAGTGGACTTTTGCGAACGGAGCAGCGAGACGGGAAATGAGCTGCTGTGAGTGAGATCGCGAGAAAACTCGCGCGATGCATCTCCGATGTCGGAAAAATTACCGTGCTCGGGGGAGAAACGGAAGGAAGGGCGGAGGGAAATCCGAAAAGAGCGCGACGAAGAATTTCCGTAGTCATGAACGTAGCGATGGAGCTACGTTCTTAAAAGTTTGTGCAACATTAAAGAAATCCCGTTGATGTAATATCTTTTTTAATCATAAAAGAATTCGACATTACGAGCAAGCGCCAAGTCTCTCTTGTCGTCGTTTTCAGTTTCATGCCTAGAATTACGGCCATGCTCCGAGGGAGATAAGTCGGAGCGCAAGACGTATCGGTTACGAGGGAAAAATGGCCAAGAGATTAAACGCCGAGTAATTACGCGACAAGGTTCGCCGTCTGTAGATAGCAATTATCCTCCGGAGGCGGGGAACGTTTTCTTTGCGCGCAACAGCAGCAGCTGAGGCTGCAAGCGAAACGAATTGCACCGATTGCTTTCCCGTCAAGCAACCACTGCCGGTGAAATATTTTTCCTTTTTTATGTCCCACATCTTTCGCGTTCTCCGTATCCGAATTGCCCGGGCATTCTACTATTCGCTGACAGGGACGCTGCTTGACAAATTTGTCGACCGAAATGAATCTCGCGAATTCGGTACAGTGGAAAATTAGACGGGTACGAATAAAAAGATGGGATCTCGTGCTCGTACATTTCTCCGGCTGATCCTTTGAAACATTTCAAACCAGCGCGGAAGAGAATAATCTGCGAGCAAATAATGCGATCAATAATTAATGTTGACATAGTTATTAACTAGCACCCATTTGTATGAGAGTCATATTAATAGACTGTTAGCGTTATGAATAAATTCATAATATATGGACAATGACAACCACGCGACTAGCTTCATAAATAAACATCTCGGCGATTTGACTTGGAAAAATAACGATGGAATCGTTAATCCGTGAAACGCATAAAGGGAAAGATATACGGCGCGCAGCTTGCTCAGCGAGATGTATATTATGCAAACAGCGTGCGTGGCTGTAAGCAACATACAGAAACGTTGCTACTGCTTTTCGAGCTTTTACGAAAAAAAAAAGAACTCGCATTTTTTCAACCGCTTTACTCCCGCGTATGCGGGGGCTGCATGCGAGTGTAAGTTTGAGTGTCATTTATTCTTTCCTTGGCGCTCGGATGTTCTCCAGCAGAAAAACTCATTTACCGATGCGCGTCCCGACGGAAATGCATTGGCGTCCACGTTTCTATTGAAATCGGATTTTCCAGGCGTTCGATTCATGTGTTTGTTCTCCGGGTAAAAGATGCGCGTGGATTTCGTGCCGAAAATCGCACCGGCGAAAACAGCTCATCGATACGTGAAAGATATATTTTATATGCGAACTCTCTCGCGAGAAGCAGCGATGCTGGTTTTATTTTTATAAGGGACGAAGGATTCACAGCTTGTTTACGTGCATTCTGGCACGCTTCCAAAAAGTGCACTCTCCGATCGTTTATCGCTCCCACCTTCGCAACAATTCCCATCGTGTTTCTTAATTAGCGGGCTAAAGTACGCGTGGTGATGCACGCACCGATAACATCCCCGATTCCCCGTTAGTTTCTGCGCGATGTCGAAAACAAATTTAATATACCTGGCAAATTTGTTTCGTGCAATTCTTGACGTGTTTTGCTGTAACACGATAATAAATAAAAAAAAACTGTAATACCGATATAAATAAGCCTCGGAAATTTCATACTGAAATTAATTGGAACTAACAGCGCTAAGAGAGTAAACCGCTATGAACTCATGAACCCTCTTATTTGATCCCGTTTTGCCTCCATTTTGCCTGTATTTTTCGTACATGATGTAAAGATTGAAGTCTCAGCCATGTAACACTCATCACGGTATGATTTGACAATGTTTCGTCTCTGGCTTTCTGCATTTATTACATTGAATATTATACATTACGATAACTTGGTTAATATCTCACAGTAGGTATTTTCTCGTTATTGCACTCATAAAGAGTTGATGAGCGTATCTACCAATTAAAGCATAAATGGGTATGATAAGGATCTTGATAAAGTTATTATTAACGGTATGTCATAAAATTTTCAAGTCACAGATAATTCGCCATCCAATATACATTTAAGTCGAATTTTCAGTGGGTTTTTTAAATTGCATTTTATAAACGCCTATATTCGCACATATTTAAAATTAGTTAGATAATTATAATTATAACGAAAGAATAAAAAAAAGGTGCCACGTACTTAATTGCACCATTCTAACGAAGATACGTACGACCAACAAAATTAAGGGAATGACCAAACTAGATTTCCTCATTTAAAAGTAAAAATGACTGCCAATTAAACTCCACTGTCAATCACCGCACGCCTTGGTAATTTATTATGGAAATTAATTCTCAATATCGCAAGCGAGGCAGACTCGCACGAAAATTTTTCCTATCCGTGGCGCTTCTCTGTCGATTGTAACTATCAAAAAGTCTCACATTTTTATCGAGCAGCGTTAAATCTAATTGTGAGCGCTGCTCGCTTTTTTACAGACAGTTAATTAATGGGACACGACACGCCACGCCACGATATTGCATTAACCTTTACGTTTCAGTTTGCCGACCACTCTGAAATATAATAGAGATTCTTATGTAATAAAAGATATTATGCAAAAATGAAAATGCTATTTTTCTTCTTTTGTTATGCTACGTAATTATCTAAAAGAATTAAATACATAAGTAACAACTGAAAGAAATAACAAGAAAGATTAACAAATGTTTGTGAAAAACATGTATTGATGAATGAAAAATAATAAATGAAATTACATACATACAGATATATTGTAAATGTATTGAATTAACTATTGCTTAAACTTCAAATGAGTAATTTGTCGCTTATACAAAATATTAAAAAAAATTTGCATATATAATTATATCTTTGCAAGCATAATCCTTCAGAATACCTAAACTTAATATTTATTTAAAAAGAAATAAGAATTTTTTATTTTTGCCATTTTCTCACGTAAAAAAATTTTCTTAAAATTTAGAAAAAATATATATATATATATATGGTCTAAAAACAAATTAAGAGATTTGTGCAAAACAATTTATATGCACGTTGAGAGTTGAGAAGTTAAACGGAAAAAGCAAGAGAATATTCATATATTTCCAATAGAAAACTAATGGTAAACAATATAATATAATATCCAGCTGGAGAGAGAATCCGTGTCAGCTGATCGCTAAATTGTCAGCGTATCCCCGAAGGGGTTGCGGAATGGAGGTCGGTTAATGAGCGGCGTCCGTTTGCGCGGGTGCAAAACGCGCGTCGCTCGGCTATGCCGAGTGTTTACCTAGAAGAGGACCTACGGCCTAGGTAGGTGGGTAGGGTAAAATCAATGCGCGGGTTAGACGACAGCGAGCCAGAAGAGAATGATGGCATAAGGGTGAGAGAACGGGGGGGGGGGGNGGGCAATACCGGCGAGCACGAGGATGAGAGAACGGTCGTCAAGAGAGCGTGCGATGAAGTGAAGAGAATGAGAGAGAAAGATATATACGGTTGCAGACGGTAGCGGAGAAGAGGACGAGCAAGAAAGAGGCTGTCGAGTCGGAGCGTGAGAGACGAGAAGAGAGAAATGAGGAGAGTAAGGGGGCCAAGAGGGTGAAGCGAGAAAGTGAGCCGTTGGATAGGCTGCGTGTAATGGTGTAGGTAGTAGGTTCTAGGTATGGCAAGAGTAGGATGAGGGATCGTAGGCGGGTAGGTTGATAGCGGGAAGGGACTTGGGGAGAGAGAGAGAGAGAGAGAGAGAGAGCGGGGAGGGTGGTACGAGGGAGACGTAGAGCAGAAGGGCGCAGGATCGTCGTCGAGTAGTTCGTCCATCGTAGACGTTGTCCTCGTCGTCGAAGGGTGGTCTCGACGCTTTGTGAAGGGAGATGGAAAGTGTTGAGGGCCAAGCGGCTCTGGAGAGCGGCTCTCTGAAGTGTGTCGTTCTGACACACTGCTCTACATTCCGTCGTGCTCTACACCCTCCTCTTCCTTTCCTCCTCCGCTTCGCCTTCCATCCTCGTGCGAGTCTACCGCTTGCTTTTACCGCTGCGATTCAGACACCATCGTCGAGCGGTAATCGCCGATGCATGCGATGTTGCGCTCGTAATGCCCGCGGGGACCCAAGGGATGTTGTTTCTGTTTCGTTAGGGTGAGTGGACTGGCGCTTCAAGCGGCTTTACGGCCAGCGCGGGTTATGATCCGGCAGTGCGGGTCGCTATCTCGTCGAGGAATGTGCGCGTTGGCGGAGATTGCGAAGTCGTCGCCGCGTCATGCGTTCAGCGGTGAAGTAATAAATGGAATGTTTTTTTTTCGTTTTTACATTCTCGAGTTTAGCCGGACGAAACTCGTGCAACTGCGTATGGATATAAACCGCCGTTTGCGTGTACAACAACGAGTGTTACAAGCTTTATTTGTTCTTTTTTTTATGTAAAACATTATTTTTTCATGTGTAGGTATCAATTTAATTCAATTAATGCTAGAAAAGATAATAATAAATGCCCTGTCAAGCATGCAAAAAGGCTGTGTGCAGTAAACAATTGGGCGATATCGCCCAAAATAATTTTATCGTTCAATAAAGATTCAATTAGACAGGTATGGAATTCTTTCTTAGACATTCAAGATCGTCTCTAACTGTAAGATTCTTGGTCTGTCTGATTTAATCCTCTCCAGCGCGTCTTACACTGACAACTAGAAGAAGACGCGGCTAGATGGAGCATTGTGGGCGCATCTGGCACTAGGGATGGCTGTTTCTGTCCTTATTGGGTCAACCGATATATGCACATCGACTTTTAAGAGACCGTAGATATCGAGGTAGCCTCGGCTGCTCGAATCACAAGGGCTTACGGTTCCCAGATAAACACACTCCGCCGACCGGTTTTCAATGTGCTCGTATATCGATTTCAACATCTTGTCGCCGCCAACATTGTCAAACTAGCAGAAACTAACGGCGGATAGCTCCGATCCTCGAACTACTCGAAGACATGGACTCGATAGTGACGAGATAACGATGATGGCGTCTTGCGGCTCGTTCCGGGGAATTCATTGTTATCGCTGCGTTAATTACGCGGTATCGAGTGTTTAATTAATTAGCGCATTGATTGCCACATTACACACGTATAATGACCATATTTATTCGGCCGAGGCTGCGCGAAATATATTATCCGCATACCTGTGGTCTACTTACTAATAAATGCGTAATAATAGCGAATAATAAAATAGTTGATCAAAATCTGTGCAAAAATACATTTTTTCTTATTTATGAAAAACATCGCATCATTTAATATTAATGGCCATTATAATAAAAGATGCAAATAAATACGTTATTTCGTTTGTTATTAATAACTGAAAAATCCTTTGTAAATATTTTGTATATTTTGGATTAATTAATTCTCCCATTATATCAAATCTTTACCACGCTGAATTAATGATATTTATTGATACAATATTAATTATACTTGTAATTTTCATAAACAATACATCTAGTATCGCACTCGATTCCCTTTGATCCATTAGAGGAATCGAACCAAACGCGATAAAGTAAATCGCGCGGAATAGACTACAAACAATTTGCAGTAAAGTCGAAAATGACGTCTTCTTCCTGTCAACCGCCGCTTGCGCTTTCCCATCGCACGGCGCTCGCGTGTACAACGAATAGAGGCTGTCGTATAATCCTAGCAATATATCCAGCATCTTCATAAGCCGCTCTATATTATCCTGTCCCGTGTACGATACCTGTACCATATTAGCCTTTATTTTTCGGATACCCGATTGCAAACTCATGGAGAAAGCCGAGTAACTTCGGCGGTATCGCACGACAGCTGTTGCTTATCCGTAATACTCCGAGCAAGCAGGAGGCAATTTACCCCTTACACGCGCCCTTACATCCACCCGAAGCTATATAAAATTATATCTCTGCGTACGGCTGTCTACACTCTGCCTTACAGATTGGCCGGCACTCGAAGAGTCTTGTTTCTCTCACGAGAAACAAGAAAGAATTATATACCTAGTATACACATATCACACTCCATCAGCATTTTAAATTAAGAATAAAAGAGTAGCATAAATGGTATGATAACATGAAAAGCTCCCTTCAGCTCACGGGCTGGGAAATGTTCGCTCTCATAAAGCAGCTGTCTGAAACAGACGTAAATTTGAAATTTTAGCCCTGACCGTGACAAAGTGCCCGCTAACTCTAACGCAACAATGCGGTGCGCTTAATTATTCTGGTCTACAATTTTTGTTGAAAGTCTAATGTACGGCGAAACTACACAGTATGCTTTTTCGGCGCAAATTACACTAACGATGCGTCTTAAACAATGCGCTCCTCGCCCACTGTCGCGAGACTGAGTCGCAACGGGTTACCGTAACGACCTTGTCTCACGCTCGCAAAAAGATGGAGACCATAACTACTTGTTGGCTCGCCGGCCTGCTGGCTGGTTCGCACTACTGTACACGCTCCAACAGTAACAACGGACGTATAAATATACACGCCAGATACAATCTATACTCATGTCCCTTATTTATCTCTGTAAAGCTTGTTATCGAAAAAGTTCTTAGAGACATTAATATTTTATCTCCAAGTTAGAGATTGCCCTCATAAAAAAAGCGATATTTAAAAACTCGCGCGGGGAAGATTTTTTCAAGTATATACGGCTAAAAATGGGGTCGCTCGGCGATAACTTTGATCGCTTAATTATTCACGTTGCGACGAAGATTACTTTGTAATAACGAGAACTGGCAGATGAGTCAAAAGCTGCTTGTGTGCTAGCGTCATTTACGCTAGACTGCACTCGCAAATCAGACTATGGGAAATTTTCCGATCCCAACTGCGTAAACAGTTCCGCGCAAACAGTCTCGTTTCTATCATGGTGAGTTTCCATTAGAGAATCGGTCCGAGCAGCTCCTTTTTTCATATGATCGATTACACAATTAAGTCTACTAATTAAATAGATCTAATAATAATGTAAACTTTGTTTACCTCCGAGTAAATTATTTAATCGAGCGAAATATATGTAGGTTAGGATAATGTGAAATAAATTATCATTAATAAATTATCAAATTTGCAACACACATAAAAGAATTAATAAATATTTATTATAAAGGATAATTTGATGGATGCAAATTAATATGTTTCAAGAGGAGAGTATAGAGAAGTGTTGTTTCACTTTATTTTATATTGCTTCAACAACATAAGTATGCTATATATCCCACAAATATTCCATAGCTATTTCCGAAATCTATTTCCTACATGGTTATATTAGATTCATTATTGTAACATAAAGCAAACGGTTACGTCATATAGAACATGATCCGAGATACGCCACCTTACAATTAGACCAAAAAATGTCAAGGTGTATGGGATTCATTCGTTAGATGGTTACTCGCAACTGAATAACCTTCGCGACAACAAGGGCTACTACTCTTGAGTTGGAGACACTTACTCAGTCACCGGGGATTGTTAAACAGGTAATTAGTAGAGCAACGCGACACCCCTGGGCCTAATTATAAAAGAGATCTCTCTCAGTTGGCCCCTGTCGACTTCGATCTCGTGAGGCGCCCTTTCTACTCGCTCTTCTTAAATCTTGCATAAACTCGTGTCAGGATGAAGGGAGAGCAGAGAATTTATGAATGCTTTGGGAAAGTATTTTTACATAGTCAAACGCGAAAGAAGAGATTAATAAAGAGATATCAAACACAAGATNAAAAATAGTTAACATGATAAAATAACGAAAAATAGATGTATATAATAATGATGTCATTAATTATAGAATGAAAAGTCCACGAATTAAAATTTTTATTTTTCGTAATAAATGAAAAAAACNTTTACTTCGATAAAGCAAGTAATATGTAATTAGAAAATAATATAAAAAATATATTCATATAAGTATAAAAAGTAGATTCATAAAAATCGCGAAAATAGTATGAACAACAACAATAATAAAAAAAAATTTGTAAAACAATCTCAATAATACATTTTCTTATAATCTATTTCGCCATTCCATTCCAATGCAAAAAAATGTAATATAAATATTTCCGTTGAATTAAAGAAATTGCTGCATAAAAAAACTTGCCGTCTTAAAGTTCTGTTCGTCTCCAGTAATTATTTGCTTGATTAAAAGAAATTAAGAAGAGGAAAAGCGAGTACGCTAAGAGAGAAATGAGATCCGTGGCAGAAATTCGACGCGGCAGGTGTACCTGCAGCTGTGAGCGATTATGATGTATCGATATTACGCGACCATGCGTGATCCGGTTCCACGCTCATGTCACATTGACTCCTTCTATAGGGGATCGAGCTAATATAGATAGCTATGCTCGTGTATATATGTATATTATCCATGCTGCAGCATCTCGGCTTCGATTACTTTCGCATTTACATGAGATTGGCTACGCCACTTTGATCAATCAGAATCTAAAGCCCGAGATGTACAGTCGGGGCTGTTTGCAGCTTAATGGAAACGCAAGCGAATGATAGCGTGGTTCGCTATACCGCTACTTCAAAGCAACAATTTAGTCACGGGACATCCGGCAAGCGGATTGTTTTCGATATATGTGTAAGCCACTTGATTTCTATGATCTGTCAAGCTCAGAAAGCTCGTTTCGAATAATGTATACATATAAACGGAGATTAAGTACAGATAGTTTCTGAAATACTAGCAACGCGGCGCACAGTAGATGATGACAGGCGGTCTCTCGTGACGAAGTCAGGGAGGGAAACTGTAATCGAGACTCCTATGGGATGCACATTCCAAGCTAAAATATACGCATAAAAAAATCTTAAATCCAATCATCCTGCGCTATAGAGCGGAACCTTAACGCGGAAACGACAATTCAATTTTCGTGATCACCCCCAACGATTCTCAAAATAACGCATGCCGGAAAATATTTGCATTCCTCACGGGAGAAATCCGCATCTCAAGAAGCAGTAAGACTTTACATCTCCCGGAACCATACCTCGCCGACCGAGCCTCCTCCAGTATTGCCGAGAAATTCAAATTCTAATACCATCACGCGAAATCCACTTATATGCCGCAACGAAATGTTTCATTCATTGGCAACAGGGGTGCGAAGCCGCATCGAACCGCACGACGCCTTGAAAAGTCAAATTTATCCACCGAGGATATTCAGATTTTCGCGGCAGTCGCCCTTGAAATTTGATGTCTAATAACGGTGAAAAACGCGATTTTCATCTCGGGGGGGGGGGGGGGGGGNGACCGACTCGCGTGATATCGCGAATAAACTTTTATGTTCTGCATGCGCGAGAAAGTTCGGCGCCGATTGCGCGGTCACACTCCAATCGTTTGTACATTTATTTATTCTGGAGAGACAGGACGATATTTTTGTCATGTGGAGACCTCCCGTTGTACATGCTGCTGTATATTTATTTCGCGCGCTTAACTCCTCGGTAAATACGGTAAACCGAACTGCTCGCGGAGAGATCTCTGTCAAAAAGTTTCAGGGACTCCGCTAACGTCCGCATGCGCCCCGCTCCCAAAGCGAGAAGATATAATCTGCTTCATATTCCACTTACGACATCGTACCGTCGCGCTTGTGAACTTGGCATAAATATAAATTTCATCGCTTGCCGCGAGGCACATCCAATATGTGAAATCGATACGCTCGTACATCGCGCAATCGTAATCACGAGGCAGTTTGCCTTAATTAATTATCGATACATCCCTGAAGAGCGCGTCTTTTATTAATTATTCAAGCGTCACTTAAGTGAAGGCACGTGTATGTACATACATATATCGGTGAGTATGTGATACATCGGCGGCACACTCGATTATCCTGCCAGACAATCCCTGACGCGATACTAGACTAAATTGCGAAGAGCGGACTGACCAGACGAGCGGACATAAATCACCATTAAAAGGGCCGAAGTAAATTTCGACGTTATGGATAGCCGTGATTTAAATAGAACGGATCACGGGACCGCGGTCTTGTACGGGTTTGTACGAAAATCCGCGCCGTGTCTCTCCGCACCATCGCAACCCGACCAAAATGATGAAGATGCTGCGGCGTTCTCTAACCGCGTCCCTCGGGAGTTTCTGCTTTTATGACGGATTATAAATCATTTCGGGGATCCTCGTGGGCGATCAGTCTCTTACTCCTGGGACCGCAGTCGCAACTTTCGGCGAGCGAATTTACGTGCACTTTCGAGATAATGTATCGCTCGCGCGAAGTTAATTCGTAACGAATTGGCGTCGCGATGTGGTCTCTCGGGAGAGCCATCGTTGAGTTTTGCCAGCTTCGCCAATTGCGACCGTCTTGTACATAAAAACAGTAGAATTTACTCTGTATGAGTACTAATGTCCTCTATAATTTCCAACTTCCATGCTTGTCTAAGAAGAATAAACGTAAAATTAATATAACATATATATATATAAAACACTTTAATTAAATGACACTTTATAAATTTATGTGTGCAAAGGTCGTAATTAGTCATCATTTCTATCGATAAAATATTCTTTTTGCGTCTTTTAGTTTAATAAGACAAGGAATAAACACAGATCAAAAGTCATAATTGAAATTAAATTCTGTCATATGCATTAATATTGTGTAATATTATATTACACTGTTTCGATTCATATTTCAGTTATAATCAAATGAACATTGAATTATCAATCCAACAACCGCTGTTTCGCAGAGATGTAGACACAAACATTAACTTTTACAATCTGAACTAATTTATAATATACTAATGGACTTCACTATATGAATAAACAAATATATTTTTGCATGAGATGATTATCATGTGAAACTGCAGATAACATGTGACCTAATTCGTTTCTCTGTAAAAGTCTCGCGTAAAATAAAAAAAACTGTTGCTACAAATACTTATCAAATAAATGTAAAAATTGTGCATAAAATAAGGTTTCTAAAAGAAAAACAAAATAAGAAAGTAATTTATCTGTGTTATCAGTTTTTCAAGAAAAAAACAATATAATATATAGAAAATATAAAAAAAATTCACAAGAAATATAAGATGAATAAACAATATAATTTAACTATAATTATAATTGAACTATATATTACATAATAATTTCATAAAAAGTGCGGCTAAATTTAATCCTCTGTATGTACAATATTTAAAATTTTCCAATAAATGGTAGATCGAATTGAAGCTCTCAATTACTCAAAAATTACAACCTTTTGGACCATTTATTTTCAAGATGATTGAGAGAATAATGCTGAGACTTCATATTCTTAGTTTACTCCTAAGTTTCAATTCGATGACCATTTATTGGAAAATTCAAAGAACGAAAAGAGGACTTAATATCTATAAGCGCTTGGCACTCTTTCCCATCCAATGGTATGATTATTCGTTAAACAAAATTTTATAACTAGATTTTATTAATAATAATTTCAAAGCTTTATGATACGTCTATTTGTAAAATGTATGTTTTCCAAAAATTCATGTTTATTCAAATGTTCGTGAGAAATAATAAAGCTGTATGTAAAGTAATTTCTTTTTAAAGTAATATTTTTATCAACCGAACCGGTGTAACCGAAAAAGTGGATTTTGACAGTCAAACGTGATTAGTTATGCGCGAGTTAACGTTATGTTTTACATTTAACAATTCAATACAAACTACAAATTGCAAATATTTTTATTCCTTATTTCTTGAATTTATTATATATTCCAAGTTGTATCAAGTTAAGTAAAATTGGTTATTCTTATTTAGCTTGAACCTGGATCAAAATGTCTTTTACTTCCTAAATGGTCAATCATTAGATCCATTAGTTTTCTCCTCTGCTGTCGATTTTACTTCACATCTCGAATCATTAACATTTCAATTGTAAGATATCCACAAATCCACAAATAACTATAATCACGAATATTTTGTATTAGTGGAAAGACACATCGACCGGAAGTACATCCGACAAACATTAAAAATACCGTATAATACTATATTCTTTATCTCTACGTAAAATCGCAGCAGCTCGTGTAATTTACCGCTTTGAGTGGAATTACGGTTTTTTACTCCGTCCACAGTGAGGGCATAGCAGTCATATAGCGTGAAGCGCGCGACTACCTTGTTGAACACCACATTACAATCGTCATAAAACACAACGATCGGATTCTAATTATCAGATGGGCCAGTACAGCGACACACGTGAAAATCTGGCAGATCGAATGACCGAATTAAATTCTGGCGCAGAATCAATGCAATTTCAACATCAATTGTAATGCAATTTCAATAGCTGTCATCGTCGGATTCTAATTCCGTTTCGTAAACGCCCGCTGAAGGTACCGTTTAGTCGATTGAAAAGTAAATTCCGCAAAAGAAGCGACAAAAGTACCATCTTCGATTAATACTCATGCTTGCGCGTACGAGAAATAGTGCAGTTGCGAGTTCGAGAATCGATATCCACGTTATAGGCGAGTCTCTGCTCCATTGCGGCGCCATACGCGCAATGTAAAAATCTCGATATCCGACAGCCGTGGTGCTCAACCAGTGACAGTAAAATGCCGAGCCGACGCGTTAAACGAACACGCTGCAAGCGTAATCCCCGACGGAACATTCTGAAATTTTAACGAAGACTGACTTCCGCCCTCCCATCGACGTTTTTCCATCCGCGATGCCTTTCTGGGGCATCGATCGCAGATTACTTCGTCGGAACTTCAAAACTGATTACTGCGAAGCGGGCGAAATATTTTGGGCTGCAAACGCGAAAAGTCAAAGCAGCTTTATCGATGACGATGTGTGTGTATATTAACTATTTCCAGAAAAATGTTTCGCAAGGAGAGAAATGATACATGTACCCTAGATACTTGCGAAGAATGGTTTCGTGAAAGTTCTTTGTGTTTATTGAAAGCGCGAAAGACTCTCATAAATAATACTGGTTAAAGAAGTATTTTGTTCTCTACCTAAATAATTGTTAAAATGCTACTTGATAGATTAATAAATTATAATTTCTTCTTCATTTGATGCAACATAAAGGTTTAAAAATCTGTGTCACGTAATCTATTATATGTTTTTTTGTTATTTTCATTCTTAACGAAATAATATCAGTCAGAAATTCGTATTCGATCAACTCCTACACATACGCATCGTATCATTGACAGATGCTTCATTGGTCTAGTTTGGTAGTTAATCGATCGATGTTCAAGTTAACACACTGTCGACTTTACTATCGATTGAATGTTTACACAATGTTAATGCTTTATTGCTTTTCAAAGTGCGTGGTATAAATAATGATTGCACGCAGCACAATACGTGAAATTACATTTTTCGATTACGAATTCAAATTATAAATCGATAATTATGTTATGCAACGTAAAGATGACAAACTTTGAATCAGTAGTAATTAACATTTATTTATCCAATTAAAAATAAACATTTTTCGCGTTTAAAAGCTTTTTGACTCATTTTAACTTACTTTTTTTAATCAACTGCAACGTTATAAATCGAGAAAGAGAGGCGTACACGATTCTGTACATAAGTGGTGCGCGGCTCATTAAGAAGCGCCATACGTAATTTTGAAGCTCGACCTCTTTGAGAAAGTTTTCAAAGCTCCTCAGTACTTTGGTAATTGAAAAACAGCCATCGGCCGTCGTAAAATGTAATGTAGAAAAATACGCAGTGCCCGCAGCAGTTTCGCAGGAGGCTTTTTCCGTTCGACCGAGAATAACTCACGATCGGTTGGCGATCAGTACGGGACGGGAAAGGAGGCGAGGTTGAGGACGAGCAAAGGTCCAGAGGCTCGAAATCTAGTCCTCTTCCGAGGAAATATTTCGCGCCGAGACCGGCGATAAATCGAATGACTTATTACTACGAGCTGTGTAATCTCGGACTCACTTGGAAGAAATGTGCTACGCCGTCGAAAATAGATATGTCGCGGACCGGATCCATTCAAAAACACGAGCATGAATTTTACATCAGCACATCAGGCTAAAGCTAACAGACTCTGAATTGAAATTAAATCGAGACGCGCGCGCGGCCGAGAAAGAAAGGAGAAGCTGCCCATCGTTCTCCACTTACTGCACTGATTGATTTACGACTGACACAACGCAACGAAGACGAGTAAAGCAATGATCGATCAGCATAAAGATCGCAGCGTGCAGATAACGAAAAACGTACAGAAGAAATTTTACGATTATCTAATACAGAAGATAAAAGCAGAGGTGAGAGAGTTTAGTTAATTACATAAATTGTATATTTTTTCTATTTGATGCGGCTATACGAAAGACAATTAACAATCTACCGCATTCAATAAATAATGTTTTATTAGTAAAACATTTTTTATTTTGAATATATTAAAATTTAGATGTAGAAAATAATATAATAAAGAAAGTATATCTTTCAAAATTTGTAAAATTCGTAATGGAAGAATTATCTGCACTGAAAAAATTTTATCGCTCTACTGGATGACCTTTAACACATGAGCGATGACGGCGAAAAGATATTAATGCCGCGGATCCATTTCAACGAACCAATAAATTCTGAGTTAAATCCGGTGGTTTAACTTTAGTGTTGCTGAACGATCACGCGAGTTCAATCGTCGCGCGATATTTTGCCTCAGAATGTTTATCGTGGAACTTTGGTATTCCCGCTAACTTATGTTTCCGCATATTTTCTCGCTCGAGTGAAGTCACCTTTAATTTTCTAAATGTGTTTGTTGTACTTTAATTGCATACCGAGTCAGAGAAGAAAGCTCCAGTATTAAAATATATATCACTTTATTTAAAAAAAAAATAGATATATAAATCTTTCTTCTCTTATCCTTGTTTTATCATTATAAGTAGTAAATTGTTGATATAATATTTTTAAACCATGGAGATTTATTTATCAAATAAAGTAAACTTGAGAAAGGGTAGAATTCGGAATTAATGAGAGTTTGAATTTTCCAACATCTTCTATCTTACGGTTTAATTTTCTTTTACGATTTCAGTGTCGATTTCGACTATGTACATGACAGGAACTTTTTCTCAAAAATCGCAACAAGTTCCCAACGGTCAAAGCCTGTTTCCGCAGAGATTAACGTCGTAAAATGTCGTAGAAGAAGCCGGCCAATGCCGGCCAATGTCGAAACTTCGCTATTCGCAAAGCTGTTCGCGACATGTCGATGTTTTTCCGAGAGAGTTTCCTCAAATCGTACAATTTAATTCCGGCTGAGTCGGAGTATACGGTTGGAAAACTTCGTTGACCGAACGAAATGCAGTTTTGTCGCGGTCAGGCGCCGATGCGCTGTGATGGCAGGTCGCACCGCGGTTGCGGTGATTCTATTATACGTTGCACTGTTACCGAACGTGTCATCCGTAATTATGATTGACGAACCGATTTATTATACGCGTATGCGCGTCACTCTTAGCGTAATCAGTTACGCATAAATCATATAAACAGTGCATGCTACCTATACATGTACGTATGTACATACATGTGTGTAAACTGCATATTCAACGATCGAGCATATACGTATAGGAAGTCAGTCATTATTTTGAAGCTAGAAGCTAAAGCTAGATATCTGGGTTAGCAGATGACAGTAATTAGCAAGTCACCATTGCTATTAACTTGAATATGATTTTTTGCAGCTATTACAGTTCTGACACCTCACTCGCGACTAGCTTTATCGATGTGCGCCATAACGCGTCGATCGACTAGAAATGTCTGCGGCAAAGACAGCGTTATAATATAGTCGCGGGAGTGTCGTTCGTTAAATTATGTACTCGTCTAAAGTTATTTTCGGATTTCTATATCAGGACACAGAATAAGCCGGACGAAGTGACACGAGTTGATAGAAGTCGCCGCGTGCAGAAGTCTCTTTAATGCAAGCGTCCTTGAATACTAATAGGCGAGGATACGTTATACTTATATACTAGTTGATTTCATAATAATTTTATATTAGTAATATTTAAAAATTTGTAATAGAAAAATC
Source organism: Tetramorium alpestre (assembly GCA_021460005.1). Taxonomy (NCBI): domain Eukaryota; kingdom Metazoa; phylum Arthropoda; class Insecta; order Hymenoptera; family Formicidae; genus Tetramorium; species Tetramorium alpestre. The sequence goes on from JAJVSH010000053.1 coordinate 960,978, forward strand.
GATGTCAATGTCATTATCGTAGATTGAGAAAATTATGCACATTTAAGTGTAATGAAGCATTCAAAAATCAAATGCACTGGTTAAAACAGAGCTCTCAAACAGAGGTCCCCTCTATCGTTTGCCAAAAAATAAAAAGTATTTTAAGAAAGTTCAAGCGTTTGTTGTATTCGAAAAATATTCAAATAATGAGCAAAACTTTACTAATACCATTAATAATCGCTATTAAAATTTACGCGACTCTAATATTTGACATTTCAATATCTTGCTGTATAATTGAGATATCCATGCCACGTTATATTAATCATTACGCTATCGTATCGCTTCCAATCGATAGATGTAACGGCCTCTTTTATTCGAATCGTCAAGAGTTTCACGATTCCCTCTCTCGTCAATACCTTCAAGTCGTTGGAAGAAATATCGTTCGTGCTCTTTCGTTTCAGAAACGGCTTAAACGAGCGATAAAGAAAAATCATAAGGCGAGTAATGTCGCGTACAATCTCATCATAAAATATCGGAAGTGCGTCTCGGTGAGCTTACCTTGAGGTAGGACGGTGAGCAAGAGGACTATTTGGAGACCGGCGGCGATTGTATTATAAAACTTTATTCGCAACTGCGGTAGACCTCTTGCCTGGTGCGCCATGGCAGATGAATTTTGCAGGCCCAGGTCGAGGCACGACACCGACTTGCCGATGTTCATCTATCCCGTCGTGACCGTGATGCACTGCACAATTTTGCGTGTTCACTTCTACACGCAGCGGTCACCGCCGCGAGTGTCGCCCGGAAGCGCTTTGTCGCCCGCTGCGTCACTGATTATCATCATCGTGCAGGGTGTCACGAGTCGAGTTCAATTCCGCGCGAATCGTCCGCTAATCGATACTCGATGCCCTCGCTAACGCACCCCCCGACTTCGCCGTCATAACCAAGCGTTCTTCCACGCGCCTCGGTTGTGCGTACTCGCGGGGTCTCGATCGCCGAGAAGGGTGGCAGCGTTTTATCGTTCGCAGAGAGAACGCGCTACGTTCGCGCGACGATGCTTCCCAGCGTTTCGAGCATTCTCGCGGGGGATCCTGAAAAGTAATGATTTCGTGTCATGTCAACGACCCCTTCGCAACCCGCTTCCCATTCGCGCGCGCGGCGTCGTTTCACGGCCTTGCGTTTGCCCTTATCTTCTGAATCAGCGAGATTGCTCTTAAATTGTTGATGCGTGCTTCAATTATTTTCGCCGACGAATGCTAAGTTTATCATCACTTCTTAACCATGCATTATAAGCCTAAATTTCTTGCTTCAAGAATCATGCATTACTCAAGATTTGATGTCAAACTACAAATTGGTCAGCTCGCCTAGTATTGTATAAAATATATCAACTCAACTAGATTTTTTAATATGCTGTTGAAGCAAAAAGCTATTTAAGAACATGATATTCCTAGATTTCTACATTTTGAAACACACACTATAACTGTACGTTCAGTGAGGTTTTTAATAAAATAAAGTTTTCTCATGAAACTTGTACTTGTATAAAGGAACAAAATTTTGATGAAAATCTCTACAGCGTTTTTTGACTGTAAATCTAAATTATGCACAAAGTTTATGCAGTTCAAACACTTTCTGCGAGATAACGAAATGACGCTCATTTGAATATTTCTGTCATTTATTGCGATATTTCTTTCCAATATATAATGGCTGTGAGCGTCGTTACGGGCATCGAAAACTTAGGTGATTTACAAGCGGGGCGGTTGATTTACTATTTCACTATCAGAGTAAGAAGAGATTTCTTGTATTCCCCTTGGAAAAACGTGCCGCGACTGGAAATGATCGGTTTTGCCGTATCGTAAATTTTTCATCTTCTGGTAAGATCAAAAGAATTATTGATATAATTGAAATATATGCAGGTTCATAAATCGAGTTCTGCGAGCGAGCTAGACCAAAACACTTTGCAATTGATTAATTCATTAATATTATCACAAAAAAAGAAACACGAAGCGCCCAATTATATTCAATATATAATATATTGAATTTAAACAAAATCTCTAAAGATGAAAATATTGCAACTCATATAATTTTACACCATTACATAAAATAATTGAATATTATCATATCTTGCTGCACACAGAAAACATTTACGTTTGAAGAAACAAAGAGAGAGATTGATAGAAATTAATAATTTTGCTGCTGTTTCGTGCTTTAAAAAATACGATACGCGAGAGCGCATTATTACAGCTCATTTTTGTTCTCGCGTATTTATTTTCACATGCAACATCATCGAATTACACCAATAAAAAGCGTTCTGCATTTCGTAGTGAAAAATGCGCGAATTAATTAGCAACCCTTTCTACACAACCGATCAGCCATTGATCACGAGTTCAGTATTACGATGACCTATTTATCGGATTCACGAGGGAGTGCATTAAATGGCACGCCATTACCGCAGTTTCTGCCTATCGACACAGGTAGCAATTTTTCCATTGTCTCGCACGCCTCAGAGAGGCAACAATGGCGCGAGTTTTAATCTCACAGGAAATGCGTCCGTGGAGTTTTGACGCTGCGACCAGTTGATAGCGAGAACGTACTCAAGACTATATACGATATCTTTCGCGCGGTATCGTTTGTCATCAATTATGCGTAAGTCGCGGACTTGAGTTTCGTCATGCATCCCGTACGAACATGTCGCTGGCTCTCGTCGACGAGAGAACGAAAGCTCGCCTCGAAAATTGCGAGAGCCCGCGCCCGGTTTACAGGTGTCCGTGACAACTAACGCTACCTCATTCGATACCGAATGCTCCCGTTCTCCCCCACGCGGCGGCGTCCATCGTTACGAGTACTCTCACCCCGTTCTCTCTCTCGACCGGCACTGGGGCTCACTTCGTTACTCGCTGACACCTACCACGTCGACGATTCGCTCAACATTTCCGGTTGCAAACGCAAAACAGCATATAGCGAACGGACATCCGCTCGATATGCGCGCGATAGGGCTTGTAAAAAAGTAAAATTCTCAATGCAAAAGGGGGCTCTCGACAGAAGAGTCCACACGATGAACCATCTCGCAATTTCCAGAACGCAGGACTTTCTACAGCGACCACTTGGTCGACACTCGACGAATCCGGCAAACTGTACCGCGAACGACGCCGCGGCAATTTTTTTTCGTGATTGGCTTCGAGCCGCAAGCACGCTGCCGCGCGAGATTTCCGACCTATGCTCCCTCTTTCTCTCTCTTTCTCTCTCTCTCTCGGCGAGCTTCGAGAGGGGCGCGGGTGTGCTATCGCGATTCCTGGCAGCACCACGGACCTGCGTTCGCGGCCTGGCCGGCGATCGTCTTCCTCGTCTCACTACAGTCCACCGCGCGTTCCATCCTCCCGCGGAGCAGCACCACCACCTCCGCCTCCTTCGCTGCCTCCTACTTCACCGGAGCGCAACACGGTGTTGCCCGGTATCTAGGCAACTTCGCGGAGCGTGGCTGCTCCCTCTGCCAGCAGCCCGTTCCACATAGGCAACGAATTCGCCGTTCTCTTCGCCGTTCTTGCCTCGCGCACGGCTTATTTCTCTTCCTTTCCCAATTTCTACTCTGTTTTCGCACTCTCTCTCTCCTCTCTCTCTCTCTCTCTTCGTTTCCTTCAGCACGGATCACGCATTCGCGCGAACGTGCATCCTCGTTTATCCGTGTTCACCACCGCTGCCGCGCTCTTCCTGTCCTGTTGCGGCTATCCCTCCTTTTTCTCCGCACTCCCATCCGCCTCGTCCTCGTCGTTCTGTTTGCACTATTTGCTTTATCCCTTTATCCGTAATTGCTTTCGTTCGGCGAAGTCGTACCTCTTGCATGCACGATTCTATCTCGCATCGTGCGCACTGGGATTTCAACACGAGCGGGATGCGAACGCGAGTAATCCGTGATACGACGAATACCGGCGAGCACGACGACGAAGACGCGGAGACGCGTAGCCTTCCGTACAGGCCGCACGCACAGGGTGTACGCCACGCAAGTTCGGTCGAACGTGGCAACTCGCGGCAACTTAGACTGAGACAGCGGTTGGCAAAGGGGTAATTACGGAAGTCCAAGAGAAAGAGTGGTGGAATGGTGAAAAAAGGGTGACGGAAAATAAGAGAGGTAAAGTGAGATGAAGAGAAGGATCGGATACATGGGATATGGAGAAAACCGCCTCGTCCTTGCAAACGGGTGTCCGAACCGGAAACCGAAACCCCTGAAAAAGGAGGCGGTCGGGGTCGTGTACGAGCTGCCGGTCGAGCTCTCGCGACTCGCAGCCACCGCCGCGATATAGACGCGAGGAGCGCTCCCTACGATGGCCATAACCCTCCTCCGCCACTTCCACCTCCGGAGAAACCACCCTCTCCGGCCCTTCTACCTCCCGTGGCCGCCTCCGCTTCCCACCACGATTTCGCGGGAGGCTGCGGACTGGACCAGCACGCAACCAGCGTGACCCCCACCACTGCGCCGGGGTACCAGGGTAGTAGACTTGGGGGTGCGACGACGCGGGGCGCGGGTGGCATCGCGGGGCTCGAGGGGGCGCGAGAAGGCGGGTGAGAACAGCGGCCCGGGGGCGGAAGAGAGGGCCAGAGGACAGCATCCCCGAAGCCCACCCTACAGATCAATATTGTGCCCACCACCGTGTACCGGAGAACTTGCCCCATCTCTCTCGAGTAACCATCACTCGCCGCATGCCTCATCTCTCTTACCCCTAACCGCCCTCTTGCGAACTCCCGTAGCTCACGACCATTGCCGTGTATTGCGAGCTCACTCTGTCTTTCTCTTCTCTTTCTCTCTCTCTCTCTCTCTATCTATCTCTTCTTCTCCCGTTCTCTTCTTCACCTATATTCTCGCGTTCCCTCTCAAGGGTAAACGCGCGCGAGGGTGTACGTTGATTCTATCGCGATCGTCGCAAACGATGCTGGAGCATGGTCCAAGTCCGCTAAGGGGGATTAGCCTCGGCGGTCGAGATCCCAGGGACGGCATAGTTTCGATGCACCAAGGGTGGCGATACGACTGAAAGATAAGTAGAGCGCGGATGGCTGCAGGGGTTGACGGATGAATCGATTGTTTCCGAAGTTGCTGGGAAAACGCGTGTTTAAGACGAGGTCGGTGAGATGGATAGTTGATGGATCGACAAAATGTTCGCCATTCTGCGTTTCGCGTAGTCATTGTATGTCAATTAAAGGTTTTCTAAGAGAAAGCCGCGTGGCTTTCTTTGTAATTCTTGAATATAAAAAGGCGAACTTGTGCTGTAAAGTTACGTATCGCCTAAAAGGTGGATTTTAATTGATGAATATTTATATACGACTAATGTTTCTTTCTTAATATTAAAAAATTTTAATAAAAATATTTTATGTAGTTTATTATTTTTAACAATTATTTTTAAATATTGATTAAGAAATATAATTTGCTTTATTATAGTGTATCTATATATATATTGCGGTAATATGCTATATAATTATATCGTTGTATAAAATGTGTAAAATGCAATGTAATACATATATCTTATATAAAGCGTACTTTAAATATTTATGCTTTTAAAAATTAAAAAAGTAAATATANAATTAAAAAAGTAAATATATTATATAATATATAATATATAAACGTAATCGGCGGAATGAGATATTATCATATATATTATTGATCATTTTTGTTTAATCTTGAATAATATTTAGAAATATAATTTTACTATAGGTAGTTTCCTTACCAACTACTGTTTGCTAACAAGATTGCAGGAAAATGATGCGAGGCGCTTCAGTCAGATCCTAATTCGATGAAAATGAAACGCTCTATTTCAATAGCTTTTTTCGAAAAGATCTTTATATTATTTGACAAAAGTTGTTCGATAAGAAATAAATTATTTTGTCTTTGTAATCCTATTCAAGAGCAACTTTTTTTAAATTGTTGTTGGTAACCTTTTTCTCCAGAGAATCTTCAAACTACATCACCGAGGCATGAAAATACAGTGCATCCACATTTTTCACAGTCGATATTGTTATACCGACTTTTGCACTTACAGTCGAACCTTTACATTTTTCTTGAGAAACAAATATTTTAGTCGAGAAAAGAAATTTCTTGAAAATTTTCTGCGTTTTCTTACAAACAGTGTTTCCAATATATGAAATTTAATATTGCTATATATATATATATACAATTAAGATTATTTTTACAATATATTTTTTTCTGTATTTCTTTCTCATTTGCATAATATTGTTTCAATTTAATATTGTTATTAATACATCGGTTTTAATTCGGGTTATTTCAAAACCGATTGATTTGAAATAGTTGCAATAATCAGAATTACAATGGATGCCTAAAGTATATAATCAATAAAATTTATTTATTCATCAAAGTTATTCATTGATTTTACGCAATAATAGTATGGTCTGAATAAATTATGTTAATAATTAATATCAGCATAACCATATCTAATAACACTGATTAAAGTTCTCATTATGCAATAGTATTGCAATTAACAATTTGTAATCAGCTATAAATAACAAACTTAGGCAAGTACATATAATCTAATCATTAGATATGTAGCATTTTCCTAACCACTACTCCACTATATAATTATAACTCATAATTGAACGATTGATTTCTATTACTTTATGTGTATCGTGTAAAGTCGAAATAGTCGACATAAATCGTGTAAAGTTTGAAATATTCTACCTGAATCATAATAGAAACAGTATAATGTACTTAATGGGATATTATCGTAATAAGTGTCCACAGTAAAGTCCACGAGCGAATAACGAGCGGAGAGAAAGAGAAGTGGTGGAGAGAGGGGGGGGGGGGAGATTCAGGGATTTAACGTTTTCCTTCATATATACGAGGTCGTTTACTCATTGTTATAACTTCCTTAGAAGCCATTACAAAGACGCGCGCTCCTCCATTCTAAGATAATTCGGCTGACACAAAGCACACAGCTACCCTAAGTTCACGGAGAGGAGAGAGAGAGAGAGAGAGAGAGCGGGCAATTTGCCATACGCTACATTAAATTTCACAAAAGCGGGAAGCGCTTGCCACGCTAAAGTAAACACTAATCAAAACTATGTTTCTAAAGCGTGTCAGGCATTGCGTTTGTTCCCGTACTATTTAGAGCAACATCGAATACAATTACCTACCTACTCAGTATGCTAATTATCGCAAGACATCCGACAAGATAATATATCGTCATCAACGCCCGCGCCGTTTCGAGATGGTCAAGGCAGAGATTCGTTTTTCGCTTCCCAACGAAGAAACATGCTTGCAAATTCGCACGTAGCGACGTATCGGAAAAAAAAGTCATTGAGATGCATGCTTCAACCTCCAACCTTATCTTTTTCTCTATTAACATTTTCTGAGCACCGGAAATGAATTATTGCAATCGTCCAATTGTCTAACGGTCGAGATAGCCATAAATACTGATAGCAAAAAAAAGGGACTCCAACGTGGCGCGTCCATTAAAAAGCAGTGAAAGCACGTTCAAATGTATTCGTTCGTCTCGGTGATTATCGCGCGACGACCGGGCAAGTGGGTCTCTTGTGGCGTTACCTCCGGAATGGTCAAGGCTACGGCTGAGACGGACACGAAGAATGAACGATGTTTTGTAGAAAGCAGGTATACGAGCAGGAAGGGAAAGGTTGCACCTGGCAATCCCGAGATAGAAGCCGAACTCACGCCTCGCAGGCGCGTTCCTCTCTCTCTCTCTCTCTCTCTCGCTCGCTCTCCATAAGGTCCGGCCCATCCCACTCTCCACGGTCCATTCTTCACAGCCGGCCGTCCCTCTTTGAGAAAGACCAGCCTGCTGGCCATGCACTCGCCCAAAATAACAGAAATTGTGGAGAAATCAGCGTTCCCCATGGATCGTCCTTGTAGACCATTGTGGCGCCTCGAGGAGCAACGAGGCTTCCTCGTCGAGGTGGAACGTCATTGTGTATGTCGCCGAGTTTTCGCCCTTTTGGATCTGCTCTCGCATTCGCCCAGGGATGGTTTGACTTCCGCGCCCTTTTCAATCTCATTGCACTTTAATGCCGATTGCACGAGGCACCAGGTGTCACGATAGTATCCCCTGACGTATCCCTCGCTCTCGTTCACTCGATCGCTTCGCTCGCGCTATCCGCTCGTGGACTTTTATTTACGACGCGCGCGACGAATCGAATGCGGAACGCTCGGTTAAATGCACGCGGGGACAAAGTTCTCTCTCGTGTGTGTGCTCGAGGGGGTGAAGCAAAACCACTAGCGATCGACCCGGGGGTTCTCTCTCCCCGAACTTTGGGGTCAAACATTTGACGCTGGGAACGTCTATTTGGGTCACTCGGTTTGCGAACAGATCACTCGAAACTTTTGCGCAATTGACGTATCCAGGACGGAATGTGTGCGATCTGTGCAAATATGTGTTTTCCACGTTGCTTCGAATGAAACGGAAATGTTAACGCCTTCACCTATCCAGTCCTGGACGGCGAGTCGTGAGCTTACTTACGATTTAACACCGTCTGTTATAATATAGGAACGAAATTTTGCAGCTTTAATTTCTAATGGACATAGAAAGCAAAATTATTCGAAATTATTTTTAATCTAAATGTGTATATTTTTTTTAATCTTGTTCAACAAATAATGTCCTAAATCAACCGAATGATATTTTAAGGATAGATTATTTCACGAATATATAGTTCGTGTTTTTTCTAGCGAAAATGTCAAGAGAGATCATCGTATCGATACATTCCAATTTACGAAAATTTCATTTCTTGGTAAGTAAACTTCAATCGGAATTCCTCTGAGAGTAAAATACTTCAGAGAAATATCAATCCAGAAATAAAATTTTGTTATTTAATTATATAAAATTTGAATCGTAGAAATATGTGTTATATTTATTATATTACGTGTATTATATTTACGATGTAATTGTACATACATCTTTTTGCAAATTTTATTGTAAAAATTTATAAAAAGGCTCCTTTAAGAATGAAAGGGTAAAATTGATTAATTGAGAGGAAGAGAAAGATGAATGGATTAAATGAAATCTGATGCAAAATATTGCAGTATTAGTCATCAAAGTCAAAGTGGGTTACTTTTTCGAGTTAATCAGTGTTACAATCAGCTGACTTCTTACTTACGAGATGATAAATTATTTCGCCAGCCTCGCGATGTGTATGCTTGACCGACTTCGATTATTACAGAAACGGAATATGATTAACTTTGCACTTATACATCGGGGACGTTTACGAGCGGGTGCGAAAGTGTACGGGGAACGGCGTTAACCGCATTTATTCTTGTCTTACTAACTCCTTTCAGCTGTCGCGTGTCACGGCGATAAAGTTTGCGAGGGCAGAGCACCTCACATATACATCCAGCTTTCTGCAAAATTGTGCACTGTGTCGATGCAGATCCGTCACGACAAGGTTGTTTTTATTGATTGCCGAGACTTTTCGGTCATGCAAAAGACGCAATTATAGTATCGGTCAATTTTGCCAAGATTTCTATTTGCAATCCAATAATTAGCTCGTATCAATTATTCCTCCTACGTTCCGTATCGAGCGACATTTCGCCAAGGCACGAATATATAATATTTTGTATATTTCAATCAAACAGAATTAAAAATGTTTCGCATGAGTCGATCGTCACGTAGGATATATATTTACTTGGTATAATTATCGTCGTTTAATAACTGTATCCAATACGTCCGCTTTGTTCTCGGAAATTCTCTCGCACGGGTCTCTAATTAAGATGCGTCCATGCGAGTGTATTCGAACCAACTAATAAATGCTTCGTTAATCTCGCTGATTGTAAGACTCGAGGCGAAGAGGGTAGGCTCTTACAAATTACTTCGAGTCGGATGACAAGTGACGAAGAAAAGCATTCGTTAAGAGAGCTCGCTTTTTTTCCACTGCTTCCTGCAGCGAGCACGAAGGGAGGCATAATAGAGAAAAAGAGAAAGAGCGAAAGAGAACTCGATGTAAAAGAGCCGGGGTATAGTAGCACGCTAAGTAGAATGAGTAGAGAAACGTGTCTCTGTGCGTGAGGTACTCATTTGGGAGAGAACCTCTCTCGTCTCTCCTCTCACCTTCCGTCCTCCCCGTCCACCGTGCTCGTTCCATCCTTCTTTGTCTTTCGCCACGTCTGTATATCCTGGAATACTAATGATGCTGCGAGAAAATCCGCCCAGTAGTAACCCAAAGGTACCTACGGTTACCTGCAAAGTTTTCGCTTCACGTGCCAACTCGCAGGTTCGTACGTACTTCGAAGGTGCCTCGCTAAACGCTGTAACGTCCGTCGCGTTTCATAAATTAGGAGGAACATTCCTCCTGGGAGGACAAACCCTCCGAAACTCGACGTGGAAATAGAAGACGTACTCCGTAGCACGGCATGGACCGGTTATGGTCGTAGAGGGAATACGATTGTTTCAGGATGGCGTACGTAAAAGGAGGCGATGCCGCGGCAAACAAAGTAGCGGCAACATCTCGCGTGGCTTGTAACGTCATGCTAAATTGCGCGAATGTCGGACGGCGCGGTCGCAATAACTGCGGTTACATAATAAGTGGACCCTTCTACCAAAATTAATTAACTACTGCATGAATTCCAAGGGAGAGTTCGGACACATTCAAGTTTGTTCTCGGTTTTATGATGATGCGGGATGGATGTAATATCGGGACGGATGTACATCGCGGGGTCGGCAAATTAGCCGCCAAGATTAGCCTCTGATGAAATTTCCGTATTGTTCTTATTGCACAGAGCGCAGCTCTCATCCTTTTCCTCTTGAGCGGGCAGAGAGAATAAAAGTAATATCAAGTAGAGTTAAATGGTCCGCGAAATTATTAATTTCTACGAAAATAGGGGATGCCAAGGATTCTTTTGATCATCGAATTGGAAGCGACTGTTCTGTTGGATGTGGGACTAATAAACGAGATTCTGACCGTTAGCCCTAACAAAAAAAAATCAGGCGGATCTCTTTTTTTCAATCGAGCGCGCGCTATCTGGCTTCTTCCAAGAACTTTGCCATTAGTCGGCACATTTGCTAGCAGAAACTATATAATACATGACACACAATTGATTATGCAATTTTTTTTTGTCTCTCGTGACGCACGTCGCACACAAAAGTGAGGTAAAAAGATCTCGACAAAAAAAACCAGTTAAAGTTACAATACATTTAATTCGTAAAATAGTCATCTTTTTACGCATGACGACGTGAGTTATCGCAAACCTTCTGAAGCTTAAAAAACGTATAGTCATATCTTAAGTAAACTCGCCATTATTTAAAATAAACTACGGTTTAACACAGATGGATTCATTTTAATAATCTCATAAATTTTAATGGTGTAGGGCATTAATAAAGTTATCCTTTATATTTATATTTAATTTCTTTAGTGCAAATTAACATAATTTTACGTATGAAACATCAAAATAATTTGTATAAAACTAATATATTCAAATGCAAATCTAACAAAGCATAACTAATTTTTAAAAATGAAATAAAAATTATGTTATTAATTATCAACAATTTTTATTTTAATTTCTCATTTATATTAATAAACATGATTATATCTGCTTGTAGTGGAGTTGCTCGGTGATAACTTTTTTGCTAAATTAGCATTCTACGGGTAATCATGAACTAAAAGAGCTCCAAAACAAACACATAAAAGTGTCCTAACATACAAACGAGAATCCTGTTTCCAGCCTTCGTAGAACTTGGATATGCTGATATGACCGAACGCATAAAATAAGAAATGAGGCGTACGACGGCACATTTGTCCGGCGAGGGGAAAAAAAATATTCTCGTCCTGCTAACGTGCGCGCGTACGTAACGAAAATTTATCGAAAGCTGTTCTGATGGAATTATTCGTTCCGAAAGTGGTCGGAAACAAGTTCGATATTCAATTTCTCTTCGCAAGACGATTTGTCCATCACCGCCGTCGAGGTGCGACCTCGGGATTCCATATCGTGCCCAACGACTCGTATCAGTCAGGCAAGTTTCGTTCCCAATCTCCCCATCTTTCCCTTCCTCCCACCCTCTCTTTCTCTTTCTCTTCATCCTCACATGAAAACTAAGTACGAAGTATAAGCAGGCTTTAAAAGCGAATGCTTGAACTGCGGAAGAGCGGATGAAAAGCTAACTGCTTCTCGCCTAACTATACGAAATCTGATAAAGTTCGCGCGGATATCGCACAAACTTCGCCCTGCATCCGAAGTTTTTCGTTCGTTGTGTGTTGCGATACCTTCTATTATTCCGACCGAGTGTTTCGATCGGTCGGCCAAACAGGAGCCCGCAGATAAGGCTATACCTCCGTTATCTACGTTGCTTATTGTTGGACGACGCTTATTGTTGAAATTGGACTGGAAACTGTACCCATTACTCGTCGATGAACGATACAATTGTTTTTCTTCATTTTTCCCCTATTATATACGTAGAGAAATTTCTCCGCTATCGCCTCGGAGATTGCTGGGATGGATTAAAAAGGAAAAGAAAAAAGCGCGCGCACGACCGCCCTGATTAAGGCGTTTTTTGCGAAAGCTGCACGGCGAACAATAATTTTCGTCCAGCCAATTTCAGAGGGAATCTCCATTGTAATCGGCGGCGGCGCGATGCTGTTCATAAATCATGACTGAACAAACGATTTGTAATCCGTACCTTGTGGCGTACCGATGCGACGGACGTTGCAAATCTATCGATCTATCAATGATGCTGTGATAGCGATTCGCGTTTTAATTCCGACAGGAATTACGAGATCAAACTGAATTTATGGAAAAACATGAAATTTCTTTTATCTTATTGATGATTCTCTTCCAACGATAATCACTCATAATTTTTTCAAATTTCATTTGTATATTTTAGTAAAATCTTGTTGTAAAATGTTATTTTCGCGTTTGAACGCTGTTCTGTTCACCGGATACGCTTGTTATTCGAATATCTCGTATATCTGATACGCATGCTGGTTTATAATATTTATAAGGCGTCATCGTATTTCTAATAGGAGTGCATGATATTTTCATGCCCGACACTCGGATTTACCACGATGCATGCATGCGTCCTGTATACGCGCGCGCTCTTTTGACGATGGAGAATCGATTGGACACCGTCGTCTCGCCTCCTGCAAGTCACAGTAAATAGCAAATAGCGAGTCGAAATTCGAAGCTAGGACGGCAGAAAATGTGCGACGGGAAAGCTAAGAATCGGCAGAAAATTTTAATTAAAAGCCCGAATCCGGGTTAAAGGGAAATTTAATTAAAAACAAGAAAAGTAGAAATCAAAACGTTACAAAACGTTATAAACGTTACGGCCTCGTGCAATCGCAATTTATTCACACAGTTATTTATTTATATTTAATTCTCTCGGTAACGCGACTCGCAACGGCATTAAATCCGCGCGCGTTCGCGATGCGCGACAAGTACGAAACGGGAAATATATAAACGCGTCTAGTTAATGAGCTATCAATTCCGAACTAGAGAGAGACGCCGTTTTGCCATTTTATATGCACGGCAATGTGTCGGCGATCAATCAAAATTACGAGATTGTTTGCCGATGCGTGTGCCGCGAAATATCATCGCGCGGAGAGTTCATCGAGCGAGATATTACGAGCGTACGGTGGAACCTTGGCAAGAATGTAACCAGCCGGTATGACAAATCGTCTACATGCCATGCGCAAATCCAATTTTACGAAGCACGATCCCGGCGGATGGAAGTGCATCGGCAACGCCGAGGGACGCCACGCAATACGCCCCGGTCTCAGGCATGACGGCGGCTGAATTCCGCCGGGAGTGCAAGCTTTTGGCGACTTAGCCAGGCAGCCCTGCTCGCCCTTGGCTGGCAGAAAGGGGATGTATAGCGGAGTACTCGGGAGAGAGTGGCATGAGATACCCTCTCGAGGACGGAGATCGCGTTGCGAGCTAGCGATGGGAACGAGACGGGACGGATACCCAGACTCGATCATCGGGGATGCGCGACCGACAACGCATTGTTCGATCGCGCGCGCGAGTGCTTTATGAACCTGTAAACCCGGGAATTTTGGCAATCTCTCGAAAAATCACGCAGAGAACACTGACGCGGAGTGCGACAAGTCGCCCGAAACAGTCTTTTGATTCTATCATTCTTTCCGACGTCGAAAATTCCGGTGACTTTTGAAAAGTTGGGATATGTCCAACGTCAAGCGGGACTTTGAGGATCTTCGATCGTCCAAGTTTGTTGACATTGGTAGAATTCGGGGAGTGCCCGCCGTGCTATTGAAAACTTCGTAGTTAACGGCGCGGATGAAAAATCGTAAACGCACCGCCTGGAATCTCGGATCTGCGCTTGGCAGTATTCTGTAGGATGATATTCTGCGCCATCATGGCTGGTGGATACAATCTCACATCCCTTCGTCCTTCGAGGGTTCTGTGAAAGAGTAGCTCCGTCTGGAGAGCATTGAGCACCGACGAGGATAGCACTGTGCAAAATGTGCAAAATATGTGTTTCCACAAATAACTGTAGTTCTTTACGGTTCCCATTCGATTTTGCACGTAACTGCCGTGACTGCTGTGACGTATGTATTGCTCGACAATATTTCTTCTCCCGGAGCGACCGCTCGCCCATGTTGCGCGAAGGTTAAATCTTATGCAATTCATTCTAATAATTATGAGTCTTCAAGAACAAAGAAAGTCAAATATAAATCAAGCATGCCTAACTATCGTTGCCTTTGTAGCATGAGAAGATATAGTGTACAGGCATAATGTCGTCCGATTGTGTTTAAATCCGGAAATGCAGCGGGAGTCCAAAAGTACTAAATAAAATTAAGAAAATGACTTCTGACTGAATCTACCGAGTCGGTATAAAGTAAAAAAAAAACGATAAAAATCCCACCAAGAAAGAAAAACGGGACAAAAAAATGGCAACGTTCCGTAAAAAGAAGAAAAAAAAAATGGCACCGCGTGCCGCTTTCGCTCGCAAATCTCCCAATTGTAAAGGCATAGACGACGCGCTTTGTCGCATCGTTTTGCGCCCGTTTTCGTATGCGGCGAGGCAAGGCTATATACAGTTAGGTAATAACTACGAATGCATGCCTTATCCCGGCGGTAAGTACTTAATGTAAATGATTTTGCCAAGTTTCGCGGGACAAAGGGCGCGGGCATAGTTTCCCAAACTCGCACGTTGGCAACAGCCGCGCGAGAAGTTTCTCTGAATTTTAATGAAAAATGGAACGGGGTATCGCACGCCGGGGCCGTATTTGCGTTACGGATGCTGGTGCAGGACGACGGGGGTAGTGTTGGAGGTCGCGATAGTGATGGCGGTGGTGGCGATATGATGCCGGTGGGGTGGGGGAGACGCGGAACAAACGCGGCTCTAGTTCGGTAAATTGTTTGAGATTATCGCGCATTACTATCAATTAGCATCTGCGCATCGTGTACACGTTATTCGTGTAATACCGTGGAAAAAGGACGGATGGTGCCTCTCCCGTAGAATGCAGGGCCGTCGGTCGTGTCGGGGTCGACGCGCGCGTGCCGACGTATTCTCCCGAGATTTTATTTCGTACATTCGCGGGATTCAAGTCGCGCTACCGCACCAAGGGGGGGGGGGGTTCTTCGCGAACTGCCGGCAGGATGGAATAAAATCTTGCGGAATATTGGACGCACGTGATATCTGAGAATAAATTTCGCAGGGATATTTATTCGACTGCGATAACAATTAGCGCCGTCGCATTGCGTTCCGCATGATTTTCAATCTCTGCAAGATTGTTTCGCTCTTGTGCGCTTTTGCGTGCTTTCAATATAATCTATTATTTTTCAATTATGCTGACATTCTATATTAGGAATGTCTATTTCAGAGGATATACGATAAAAATATACTCTATCACGCTATCGCTCGTTTTAATCTTACACAACCGTGAAACACTTTATACGACGTTGTCAAATAAAGTAGTAGAGTGAACGATTGCTCGTTACACGCGTGCGTAACAATTGCGCAACATGCGCGCAATCATAACAAGGCTGTCGCTCGGAAATCGGTCAGCGTGCGTACATAAATCCAGTTTGCGTAAAAGGAACGTAAATCGCTTTAGAGCGCGCAATTTAACAGTCGGTTTATACGAGCGCGAGGTGTGTTTCAAAGGCAGATGTACGGCCACCGCGTTTGTTCTCGGTTAAATCGCGTTCGCAATCAGTCGCCGCAATCGTCGCGATCGACGACGAATTATGGTCGCGCCGGCCCTGCGACATGAAACCCGTGGAGGGTGGCGGCAATTACACCCCGCAGGGCCGCACTCGCACGAGGATACATCTGCCCTCTCTTTCCTCCACGTGGCCGATGAAATTATGTGTGTAATAGATACACATATCTACACACACGTTCGCGCGACTGTTGCGGCAAAAACGATGAATCTCGATGAAAGGATTACGAGCAATTGTCTCGTATTTAATCTTATAAATGGAGAAACGGATATAGCATCGCGTATCTTACGAATTTGCATATCAATACTTTTTGGATTGTCAAAGCCAATTTCAAACAGTTATTTATTTGTTACTTCCCAGTATGCAAGAAATCATTAATATGACGTTATCACAAGTATATTTAGTAATACGTAACATTGATAAGTATATAGGTTTTAATGTTTTAATCAATGTCGTTATAAACAAATTTTGACATCAATTTTAAGGTTTTAATAACATTGAAATGGAAATGTCTTAATTTTGCAAATAAAAAAATCATTTAAAATAATGTTTTAAAAATGTTTCTGCGATATTTACAAATACATTATACAATAATGAATACAAAATATTTAGAAAATATTACGTCAAAATGTTGGAAAAATTTACGTAAAATAAATATTTCAAAATGTCGACTTAATGTTTCTTGCTTACTGGGATTATATCGGTTTTGTTTTGCTTAATGAAAGGTTATAATTGAGAAATTTATTTAAAAATATTCGTTTTTGTGCGACTGTTTTAGTATAGTCAATTTTAAATTTCACGTTCGAAAGATCATTTCCTTCGATAATGTTTTCACAGCAATTGTCTTGAAAAAGGTTGTATCGCCGGTACTACGTTATTTTTAGTTGTTTTCACGAGGAAAAAAATTTTACGCGGAATAAAAAAGGGAAGAACTACATATGAATTCTATCCTTGTGCAAATATCTGCGTCAAATATTGTATCGAACGTGAGAAAACATGATAGCACATCGATTCCAAACTAATGTTTCAAGCCATTTATTGGATAACTGAGAATCGTTCATTTAACCGAGACACGATAGCAAGATTCGCTTCCATCGTGTCCGTTTGAATATAATCGTTAAGTTGTACAATTAATCACTGCGCGAGAGAAATGCGAGAAAATACAGGAAATGGCGCGAAGAGAACTTTCGTTACTCTCATTCATCATCACAATTGATTATTACACTCGCTCCTTTGTTTTCAGAACGTTCTCTTTGCAACGGCTAATTGTCTTTATAATTCGCGTTTACCCCTTTGAAGTCCGTACGGTATTATTTGAATATAACGCGCGTATAGAAAATGGAAATGCACATTACGTAACGGCCAACAGAGAGAGACTCTGATTTGCAATGATTGTTTAACAGACATTTAATTATATATTTAAACACTGACAATTTAAAACAAACAAATATAATGAAAATTCGGCAACACGCCGGCGACTCCTTGAAAGCAATAATTAATACTTTACGAAACGAAATCATTGATGCAGTCCAATAATTGATACAATTGTAATATATCACGGTGAAAATACAGACTTCTGATGCAAAGCGTTGTTTTCAAATACCATTTAACAACACTCGCTTTAATGAAACATGTCCAAGATGTAACATATGCTTGCACAGATTTGGAGAATCGAAAGCGTTGGTATCTACATGTAAAGAGAAACATTTCTTTAATTTAGAATATGTGTTTGTTCCATTTATATTTGTTTCACTAAATAAATATCATTTCATTAAATAAAAACTTGATTGTTTAATTTCTATTAATGTCTATTTCTACCAATGCAGATTAATTTTAATCTCTGTTTAACTTACTTTCTATCTTTTTTAGCCCTAAAAATTAGAAAAAGACGAAAAGTAAGTTAAATCGAAATTAAAGTTAATCTGCATTGATAGAAATGGACATAAGTCATACTGTTTGACGGAAAAAGAACTGTTTCAAATAGTATCTTAAATAAGGCTGATTCAAATAAGAGCGTTATTTATTCCAATCAACTTATGACTTGAAATAAGGCTGTTAAGCTCATAGACATGTGCAAGTAAACTAACTTTATTTCTTTTAAAAAATATTTTATTTAAAGCAAACGTTTTTCGAAAGTCAAACAATCGTAATTGTTACTTTGATTGGACTGGACTATTTCAATAATTAAATGTCTTTGATTTCAACAAAATTCATTAGAGAACATTTTTCTTTGTCTAGGTACATATTTTGTCGTCTTCACTAACAATTAATAATAATTACATTCGATCGTTATGAATCAGACTAATAATAAGAAGCCTTATACGGTCGATGCTAGAGCTCTTTTGCTAATAATAATTTTTTCGAGTACATTTTTCTTTTGCTCAGTCAACTACGCGTCGGATGGTTTTTCGGTCTTTAAAACGCAATCTCGAGCTAGAATGGTACTATCCCAAATTAAATTTAAAAATCAATTACTTCAATCAATAATTATTTTTAATAATTACAATACTAAAATGTATCATTAAAAATAGGGGAGTGTACGTGTGCGTGTGCACAGAAAAAAACATTAATTTCAAATCAACAATAACATTCTCATATACATATAAGCAAGAATATAAAATCTTCTTTAAAGAATTTGATAATCTTAAACAGAAACAAAATTTCTTTGTGTGAGCAAGTTATTGTCTGTTGATTACCAAATTCTTTAAAGATTTTATATTCTTGCTTATATAAGAGAATAATATTGTTGATGTGAAATTAATATTTTTTTCTGTGTGTGTGTGTGTGTGTGTTTGTCGTCCTCGTTATTACGCAGCTGGAAATAATCGTGACACGCAGATGCTTGCGCCAAATCGTCGTTCGCAGGTTTTTGCTTCTTGAAACATCCCTCGTTCATTTCACTTCGCATACGACGCATTCCGAGTATCGAGACAACTTACGAAATGTCCGCGTTCTGTTTCTGCGTCCGCGCGAGGAACGGGGCTCGGGCGGGGAGTCGCGCAATACCGAGAAGAGCTAGCTGTTTACATTGCGACATACGCGCGCGCGGCGTATCTCGACGGAGCAATTTTCTAACGAGGTGCGCGTCTGCTTATTTGCCCCGAGTCGGATAATGCAAACGAACCGGCCGTAAACGTCGCCCCTCAATTGACACGTTACAACGCGGCGCGTCGCTCGCGACGCTTCATCCAATCGCACTCTCCCCCCCTCCCCCTTCGATATAATATCGGGCACGCGACGCGCGTCTCGGACGTGGAAATAACGGGGGGCGCACGGGAGAGAGAGACGGCTATTACTTACGCGGAAGTTTCGATGCGCGAGCGCGTTGAGTGCCGCGCGTGGTATTAATCGGTGGTTTCCCTTCTCGGTTAATTAGCACGTCACGGCGATTATTCGGCGCTCCCGATATTCGCACGCGCGCCCGTTTGCCCGATTATCAAAGCAAAGAGACGCGCGACGAGTCGCGCGACACGTACGACGTGCTGCACTGTAAGTATTTGTAATGCCCACGTGACCACGCATGATTATCCGAGCCAATTAGAAATCGATACATCTCGGGAATGTTAATGCTCTAGTAAAATTTAGGATTAATTTTTCAATAATAGTTCGAATTCACTGTCAGATTAAAGTTAAATCTCTCAGACACATTTAATTATTTTTCAAATATGCGGACGATGGAAGAAGAAAGTATACGAAACTATATTTATGGCTCAAAAAATGTTTTTTACACTGAGAGAAAAATATATATAATAAATATGATTAACTTAACTACCTATATGCATTATTATGTTAATCATAATTATCGTTAGAAATATTATAAAATTGCGGTTGAGGCCAAAAGTAACTATATTTTTCTCTCTCTCTGTCAGTGAATTAACTCTGCATTAGGCGCAATATTATTCATCCATGAAAGTATATCATAGATACACTAATTTTCCTGTCATTATTCTTATACTTCTTGAAACAATTTTTCTTTCATTTACACTTGATTAACAAATGTAATATTAAAGTAAAAACTGAAATCTAATATTGCCCTGTAGAAACGCCGACGCATTGTAGCCTGAACGCGTAATAGATATGGTGATCATCCGTCCCATTACAGAGGGCAGTTCTCTATTTTATGTTTGTCCTTTAAATTAATTTTTTCTTGAAAACTCACTTTTGCCCTTTATTTCTATCCTATAAAATATCCTATATTTATTCTTAACACTTTTGTATATTTTGTGTAATATTTAAATAAAGATGTGTTTTTTTATACATAATTGTTTTAGTTTACAAATTTTTACATTTTTTATATAAATATACATTCAGGGAAGAAATATTAATGATAATAATAAATTTACATTGCACTTGTTTGTGGAAGAAAGGTAGGTGACGGTTTTTCTCAATTCCCTCATTTTTCTCAAAGAAATATAGTCACCGTGGTAATAGATATTGCGACTAACGCAGAGTTAAATTATATGTAGCTATTATTAAAAAACCAGTTCTTATTAATTTAACGTAAAAAGATATTCATAAGTCCTAGCAATCTCGCTAATTAACGCGTTATAATTATGTGATTATTACCTTTGTTTGATCCTTTGAATTAATTATTTACAGATATATAAATTGGAAGGCGTGAATAATCTGAAATTGATTCGTCTGACGTTGACTGCGAAATCGCGCGAAGACAGTCATGACGGACGCCGTTTCTCGCGAGTCCGAATTACGAAAGATTGTTCGCGGAAAGTTGTCGCGAGTCTACGTTTTTACAGAAGCAGCGTTGCCCTAAGCTGCCGGTCAGCTAATCACAAGAGCGCGCTCGCGGAAGATTGTCCGTTTTCGATAATCGAAGAGCGCCACTAAACAATCGGCTATCGGGGGACGCGGATCTCGGCGGAATGTATGTATGTACCAGGTTGCAACAGATTGACAACACTTTTTTCTTAATGCTGATCTTGACTGCGTGTTCCTAAAAGTCTCAGGCTACGGATTGAGATTGAGATTAGATTGGAATTTGACCAATCAGAATTAAAGCTAATATGAAGTAATTTTGTGAACATTGTTCCGATTGGTCAAAAATTCCAATCTAATCTCAATCTCAATCCGTAGCTTGATACAGGCTTAAGGCCATCACACAGAAAATTTCGTAAGGATATAAAAGAAAAAAAGTGTTGCAATCTGTCGCAGCCTCTGTGTCCACGAGTGCACATGCAAGAAGTGAGTGAAATTCGAGCATATACATTTCGAATTCGCATCGTAATTCGTATTTTATCGTGGCTCGCTCTTTCGACTTGCTCGTTATCGAATCCGCGAGCCGCGCGAAATTAGTCGCGCTGCGTTATCAGCGCCGAGCCGAGCCGGGAGAGGAGATCGAGATTATAAGTCAAGCGTTACCGCTTCTCGGAAACGTGTACGACTCCGCTTTCTCGCTCGCACGGGGCGAGCTATGTAGTCGCGCGTACCCCCTTGTCCCTCCCCACCGGCCGCCCCATGAAAATAGCTCGATTCATGCGGCCCTGGGTCCGCGACACCGCCTATCGCGTGAGGCACACTATACACGCGCATAGTCGTCGCCTTTGTGTATATGTCGCGCGGCTCCACTAGCACATGCGCCCCTCTCTCTCTCTCTCTCTCTTTCTCCGTCTTCCCCCTCCAGCGCTGGCCGTAACGCCGCGAGCCGTTGACTCGGCGTAGTACCGTCGGCGGCGCGACGCGGCGCTCTCAGTCGTGCTCCTGCCGCGGCGCCATCACGTTGCTGCGAGTCTGTGCGGCCGATCGCAGTTCGCTCTCCGCAGCTTACCGTGTTACTTGGAGGTGGACGCGCCTTCGCCCTTCGTGTGTCGTGTGCGTGTATGTACCAGAGCGAGGGGTGAGCCGCCCACCCTCCCCCCTCCTCCCCCTTTAAATCGTGAGATCTGACTCGCGAACTCGCGTGAATCGGCGCGCCTTACGCCGAGCGTGCTCCGGACAGCGGAGCGAGAGCGGAGAGAAAACAGTGACGCCCTGCCCCCGCGCGAGTGCTCCGAAATTCACGAGGACGACGACGACGACGTAGCCCGTAGTAAACGCGGCGCGCGACACATGCGGAGGAGTTCGGCCGAAGAAGAGGAGAAGCCAGCAGGCAGCAGAAGCGGCGCTATCACCGGCCACTCGTGCCTCCAGCGGGGAATGCAGCTTCGGGATCGTCGTCCGCGGCCGCGGCCGGTCGCCACGCTCCGACAGACATGACGCGATGATCGTCGAGGCACCCGGTGCATCCGCCCTGATCGCCACACCGCCAAGCCGACGCCGCCGTCGCCGCCGCTCGCGTCCTCCGCCCGCGCTCTCTCCTCTCTCCTCCTCCTCTCTGCCGCCGCTCTCGTTCTCTCGCGCTCCCGCGTGTGTGTGCGTGCTTCACCGCCCGTAGCAGCGGTACGACGCGCGACGACGGCCCCCGCAGAGTGCGACGGCCAAGTTCTCTCTTCGTGATACGCGCCACAGGCCGGGGAATCATGGGTGATGTGCACGGGCTTCTTCTAGTTAGTGACCAGCAGGATACCGCTTGGGACGACGCAGCCAGAACATCGGCCGCCGTCGGCATGCTTCGCGGGGTGAGTCTCTTTCTTCCTTCTTCTTCTGCTTCATCTGGAAATTGGAAATAATTTCCTCCGAGTTCCCGACGAGCACCTGCCTCCGCTCCGCGAAGGCCAAGAATTCGAAGGACGCGCCCTTTTGCGTTTCTTTTGTTCCCCCCCCCCCTTCGCCCCTCCTTCCCCTCCCCTCCCCGTGCGTCAGATGTTTTCGTGTGAAATGTTTACGTTGCGATCCGACACTTTTTACTCGCAAAACTCTCGTTTACACGACGTTTCCTTTCGTTTCGAAATCCAGTAAATAGTAAGTAAATAGTACGCTGAAAGAAAAATATAGTTATACTTTTGGCCTCAATCGGAATTTATATTTCTAACAATAATGCATCATTATGTTAACCACAATTATCGTTAGGAATATTATAAAATTGTGCTTTTTCTCTCAGTGTAGCAAATAATACGATGTTTTATGCGATTACACGAAAAAAAACATTAATTTCAAATCAGCAATAATATTCTCATATACATGTAAGCAAGAATATAAAATCCTCTTTAAAGAATTTGATAATCTTAAACAGAAACAAATCTTCTTTGTGTGAGCAAGTTATTGTCTGTAAGATTATCAATTTCTTTAAAGATGTTATATTCTTGCTTATATATGAGAATATTATTGTTNATTTGAAATTAATTAATTTTTTTCTTGTGTACTTCCCTTTCATGACATTTGATTTCACACTCGGAAATATTCATAGATAAAGTATACTGCGCGCGTATACACCTTCACTTTGGATGAAATCTTTGGAGGAATAATGTCTCGAATTTATCGATATGATTTTGATAGAAGAGAATCGATAAAAAATGATAGCAATGACAATATCATAATGACAATGTTACACAGTGGATTTATTACTTACACGGTGCTCCATATTAATTTATTTGAGATCCGAATATTGTTGATCGTACGAATACAACGCTGTTTCCCGTAAACAATTCAATACGAGCAGCTAATGACAATTACTACGATGATAACATTTGTAAATTGAATTTTCCAATTCAAAATTTGTTCTTTGCGCGATGTTTTCATTCGAGTTGAATGTACTACATACAATAACATTATTTAATTATCTTACGTGAATAACGAAATATAGGTCGTTTATAAACATAATAACGTTAACTATTTGGAAAATTATAGTATACATATAGTCGGAAAGTATTTTATTTTTTATGCTTTTTTATGCTTTTTGGTTGAAGATTTGAGATTTTAAACTCCAAATGCAACATGTTCACAATGATTGTACGACAAGCTCTACTTTGCGATTTAAAATGTGCGTGTAAAATGTGGAAAAAAGTATTTTATTTGTTTAACCGTTGGACTTGAAAATCAATGTCCTTGTCACGTTGGAGCACTTGAGTCATTTATACGAATGACGCAAGAAATCTGATGATGGCAATAATAATAATTATATTTTNAAGATAAGTAGTTTTTTGTGTTTTCTTTTTTACGTATGCGAGATTGCAAGAGTTTCTTGTATCGAAATGACTGCATCGGCACTCGACTTGAGAATCTCTGCTGTCGTAAATGCAATCTGTGTAGAGCCTGCGTGAATGAATAAAGCGATAAAGAGTCACAATAAGTAAAAGTAATCATCATTATTAGAGGAAATTTGATATTTTTAAATCTGATACACTGAAAGAAAAATATAGTTGGATTTTTGGACCCAACTCCAATTTTGCAGTATTTCTAACGATAATTATGATTAACATAATGATGCACATAGCTATTATTAGAAATATTATAAAATGAAATGAAATGGTTGAGGCCAAAAGTAACTATATTTTTTCTCTCAGTGTAGAATTTACATCGCATTACATTTTCCTGCCATTTGTAATCGTAATTGATTCAGTGCATACTTGAATGCATACGACATCGATGCGAAATTAATTATCCGATAGTTAAACTATTTTAATTAGTGTTATGTACGAAAGATCGGATCGTGCTACGTGATTCCGGACTGACGTTCCAGATGAAATAGATTAGAGGTACGTGCGCGCTAATCTTAACACAGATATGTGTTGCTCCGTACCATTAGTATTCTCGTGTTTAATTTCTATTTAAAGTTTCATGCTCCAAAGTTTCGAGATTGTAGCAACTACGTCATGTAACTAGTAATAATGCATACTGACGTAGGCATACGCACACACAGAGGCCCCGCCGGCATTCGCCGCGCTGCTAACGCACCATTAATGCAAATACGAAAGTCCCGAAGTTCTTCCGTCTCGAAGGAGTTTAAAACTATGCGCACTTATACATTGTCGGACTTTAAAAGCGGCGGGGCGTGAAAAAGCCGCGCTCAAAGATTAGACGATGAATAAACGGCCGTTAATGCCCGATATGAAATTCACGGCGGGCGAGGCGTTGGGCGGCTCGCAGGCACTTGGCTCGCCGCCGCCGCCGCCGCCGCCGCCGCTAATACCGCTTTACGGGATTAAAGCCCCAGCTATCAAGAAGACGCGCGATGGTGACGAAATTAATTGGTAATGTGTGGCATAAGGTGCATTAACGGAGCGCGCGCACCTTGAGAGCTGCTGCTCCGTGCAACATCGCCGATATCGTAAACCAAGATCTCGCGGAGACGCTTCTTCCTCCCTCTCTTTCCCTCTCTTCTTTTTTGCATCACACCACGCCTCCTATCGTATTCCGATGCATAATACATAAACTCCCGTTGACCGTGGAACATACTAATCCTCGTAATCCCCGCTGCATGCTTTGCATCTGAACGAACTCGCGATTTAATGCGTGTCGTATGATGCGCGCATTGCATTCTTTATGGGTACGCGACTGCACTCTTGCCTCTCTCCTCCTCGAAACAGCGATTCTCGGATTAACGCATCGGGAGCACGATGCATTCCGTTTATTCGATCAATCGTGCGACTGTCTCGTACACACCGGTGCACCATAGAATCCTTTCTGCATTCTGCAATCTAATAATAAACGCCGTAGCTCTTTCTGTCCGACTGTCTCTCACTCCGCTTCGCAGCTCGCTGCAAGCTTGGAAATGGTATCGCGAGCGAAATCAAAGAAAAAGAATGACGCCAGCGATACGAAGAAGGACGAGAGGAAGAGGAGCTATTGTATATTGTTGTTCCTTTCCCATCTTTTTCCTATCTTGCTTTCGTTCACCTGCTCTTCTTCACCTTTTTCGTCTCTCTTACGCTTAAAACTTTGGTTAAAATGTTGCAACAATTTGTTACATGATTTAATTTAATTTGTGTCCAATAATTGTTTCTCAATAATAATATCTTTACATTACTTATTGCTGTTAATCGTTACAATATTTATATATTTCTTACGATTTCTTTTTTTAATTATTTTCTCACAGCAATATCCGTTTTCGATACTTCTTTGCATTATTCCACGCAATAAATTTATATTCACCGTTCTGTATCGCATTTTGTGGATTTAGCTCTTTTCACCAACAATGTAAGCGCATTCGCTTTTCTTGTTGAATCAATACTATCACAAAAGGAAATTCTATAGACCCATCCAGCAAGTTATCTGCTGGTGAAACCAAGCATTAGGAGACACGGTCCCAGGCGTATAGATGATTTTCTTTCTCCCTTACCCTCTCGCACCTAGAACGTTATGGTTTCGGTGACGAAGCAGAATGAATTGATCCATCCACAAATTCTACGAACGGAAATCTGCACGTTTTCATGCGTCTCAATTATCACACTCAATGGCAATGAGGCTTCTGCGACATGCGTCGAATCACGTACGGAAGATTAAAGCGGCTTAAGCAACACCGTTCGTCGCAGTGTCAAAGACGTTGACGCTGCGCACGCAGGGGAAAACGAAACGCGTTTATATAACCAGCGAACGAAGAAGTGACGGAAAATGATAAAACGCGGCACACGCGGACACACAGGGTTTGTGCACGTTTAGATTTTCACGTTGCCATCACAGTGACGCGTCGAAAAATTGCTTTGCACGTTTGCGTTTGTCAAAAACAACGCGCGCGCGCGCGCGCGGACGAATTCAACGAGATTTCGCAATCGAATATTCGTGCCGCACGATCCACGTTTCCAGCTGAAAATCGTGTATTCGACATTAATAAACAAATGCAATTTTTGACAAATGTTCCCGTTTAATTGATTTTCTGTGCGGGTGATGTAAGTTTCTAAACACAGCACAGGCTCTGCGTTCCACATATGTGCCGGGGAGACGCGTCAGACTATTGTAACATCGCATAATTCACGGTGTTGAACGTGATTGTGAGGTAAACGCCGTAGGCGTTTAAAGAAACGAAGAGCTCCGGTAATGTATTCGTTACGCGCACGTTTTCCGAATTAACACGCCGAATTAATGATAGCCTCGAGGCTCTGAAAAAGCTCGTAACAATTTCCGAGATCCGAGATTGGCGCGCGGCATTGCGCAAAGTATGGTAGCGTCTCAAGCGCTTCCAAGTTACTCGAGGCTTACGACTGCATTTTCAAATTACCGTGGCCCATTTCCCTTCTAATTTCCGCGAAGCTTGTTTCTTAGCTGCACATTATAATTATTGTATAGCGGCACGCGCTGCGCCGCGCCGCGCCGGCGTTTCCGAAGTTTATCGCGCGGCTTGGAGGCGGTAAGTTTAATATGCCAGCCGAGTTGCACGCCGAGAGAGAGAGAGTTCCTCCATTTGTTTCTACGATCGTCAAAAATTCGCCCAACCGTGAAGGAGTTGTCCGTTCCACGCGAGTTTCCGACTGCCGCAACTTAACTATTAATACAGATGACACTCCTATATACATATGTATAATTCTGTAACAATCGCCGACTGGCCTTCGCACTGCATAAATATTTATCGTCTCATTAACATATCATCGATTCTCGAGAGAATTCCCTTGTAGCTGTGAAATCCCAGCGTCGCTAAAAGTCCTGTCGATAAAAACGATTAATCATTATCTCGGTGTAAAAACGGAACATCATCGGCGGCAAAATGTTCGCTGATTTGAAAGAAAAATGATTTATGCATAGTTGGCTAATAATTTAATCCGACCGATTTAATCCGACTCTCCGATTTTCCAATATCTAATTTTGATACGTTATTCATATTCGTATATTGATTGCCTCCATTATGCATCGGATGAACATTGTGTATCTCAGAGGGTGTAGAAAGTGTGGAGTGTGAAATCTAATTTAGCGAGATTTACAAAATTTGGCTCAAATGTCTGAAAGAAACGCGAGCGCGCATAAATCCTCGTCAGATACGAATTAGAGATTGGATATCGCGACGCTGCCACCGTTATTGCCGTTTCTTCGACAAAAGTGGATGGGAATCTGAGTTACGTTAACTCGGTGATAAACGTAGGTGCGTAGGTGTCTGTGTATATAAATCCCGGTCGCGAGATAAAGCCGCAGGGGATATCGTATTCTCGTTCGGATACGACTTTACGTCCCGGAGATAACGCCCCGACGGGCCGAAGCCTATTAGGAGACTTTTCTTATCTGCTTTGACTAGACGGCCGAAGATTTAACCGTGAATTAGCTCAAATTGGAACTAATTTCTTTGCCTTTGTGCCTGACGTATCGCGATAATTTAATTAACGCAAGGGGTAGAGCGGCACGGGAGGGCTGATAGCACGCAGTCGCATGAGATGGAAAATTACACCTGAATTAGGTTCCTATGTGGGGCAAAATAGCGAGCCATTATATGAATTAACGTATCCAGTGGCACCCAGTGTGGCGTCGCGACGCGAGGGGACGCGGATGCACCCCGCGCATATGTCGCTCTTAAACCCTCGTACATACATAAAAGGTTCGATATTTCATCCGACACGTGGTGTTTTCGTGATCGTTCCGACAAGATCCTCCTCGTAGCTGAAATAAAAGCTTTGACGATCCTAATATATCTTTAGAGTATATGCTGTCGTATTTCTGCATTCCTGAGCCACGATAAACCGTTGGTTGGTATTTCCCGATGTAAAAGACGTTTAAAATTGAAGACAACAGAAGCGTTGAATTATTTCTTGGTTTAACATGTTTAAGTGTTTTTTTTTTTTAATTTGGATTTTTTTTCGTTTAGCATTCACAGGATCGTTAAATAAAAATTTGATGGTTAAGTTATTAAAAATTAAACATTAGACTGTTAAATAAGAAAATAGATGAAGGTATTGTAATTACATATTTAAAAAATAGCATTAACGATTAAAAATTGAGAGATAAAGTTTAAATAAATATATAAATGCGCAACAGCGTTAAGGATTGATTTCGATGTACACAATAATTGTTGCTAAAATGCTCGGTTTTAAATAGAGAGTGCAATATAAAAAAGCACATCTCGACTCTTCGATTGCCATCAAACGACTCTCCGCTTTTTCTTTTTATTGGAGTAAGACCATTCAGAACGATTCGAGCGATCGAGAATTTTCCGCAAAGACCGCCACGCGATTAATTTCGATCTTCGAAGCCACTTTGAGGAAAACTCGAGGTTTTCTGTCACGCGCTGGCGGACGGTAAATGGATGAAAATAGCCGAGTCGGGAATACTCTTGGTATCCAGTGGCACTAGCATCAGCGTGGCATAAGACAACGCTTACCTACCTACGTGCCCCGAAGTACTCGACGAGGACACGTTGGACCGGTACTACCGCTTTCCCTCTCTCTCTCCATCTCTCTCTCTCTCCCCCCCTCTCTCTCTCTCTCTCTCTCTCTCTCTCTTGCGATTCTGCCCTCTTATAACTTAACTCTCTACTCTCTGTCTTCCTCTCCTTCCCCCCTCTCTCTCTCTCCCTTCTGTCTGTATGCTCTGTGTTCGTTTTATCTACCTCCTCGAAGCAGGCTATGCCCCGAGCTCGAACGCATCTCAATGCAACCAAACCGGTACGATAATTATTATCGTGATGCAGTGAGCGACTCCACCCGATACATGATACAGATCGGTACTTGCGTTTGCAATACGTGTACACACGGTAGCGTGGTCGACGTACGTAGCCTTCGAGAGGGCAACTCTTTTGGCTTTGCGTAATTCGAGCTTTGCGGAGAGACCGATACCAAGAAGAGCCTTGTCGACAAGATACAAGGAGAGAGGAAACGTTTATTACCGTTCTAAGCCAAAAGAGATAGGGAGGGAAAGAGCAAGAGAGAATGTCTATTATATGATCTTAGGATCAGATTTCTAAAAACCTCAAGCAGTAAGCAATTAAGTTATCCCAACATGAAATAAGATAACGGTAATAAAAGTCACATTTTACATTGTGTAGCCAAGTTTTATTATTATATGAAGAGAAAGCAACAGAAATTAGCGAGCGGTAATGAACACTTGATGTTTTGCAATCAAGAAATTAATATCTTATTTATTTGATACAAGAATCGTGTATGCTGTCATAACTTGAGAATTATTTAGCTGCATATAATTGCATACTTAACTGTATATTTAGCCTTAACGGTACATTTAGCTGTCTATTTAAAATCTAGGATATAAATATCAATTTTAAATATTAAAATTTCTCCGTGTCCTTACATTCTCCACCTTCAGAAATACGTATAATAATATCGAACAGACTCAAAATTGTACCATCTGCGTAAGAGGGAAAAAGTTAGCTGTCTATTTCTTGAAAATAATTTTAACAGCCTTTTCGAATTGTTCCGACTTTGTTCTACATTGTTTGAAAATTCTTTTAATGGAACTGTACCATAGCAAAATGAGAAAATCTTTATCAGGGAACCGAACTTCGCATAATCGCGACGAGATGCTTCTCGAGAGACTTTCTCGGAAAAGCATGGACTGTGTCAACGTGTATCTTTTATTCATGAGTCTTTTTTTTCTTCGGCGCGTACTGTTAGAATTATGTGTTACGGATGTATTGGTGAAGTTCTCTCAGCGAAAGTATATCTTACCGCGGTATTATAAGTTTCGTCCGGCTCGGCAACTTTTAATGATAGTTTTATTTCGCGCGTTTCCTATCGCGACTACGAAGTTTATTATTAAGAGAGCTGGCATGAAATCTGATGTGTGTATGTATAGAATTGGAATACATTGAAAATACATAAGCTATCCTGCTTGAAATATTATTGATAATTAATAATTAATATTTATTGACGAGTTTGGAATTAAATCTTTATAATCAATTGCATGAATTTTATTTTCATGTGATTTACTTTGCATTAATTGTCGAAATTTAAATTATTGCAAATCGCAATCGATAATTATTTTGTTAGTTTTAAATTCAAGAAAAAATGGACTCTTTTTTTTATCAAATATATCGTCAACAGGTAGTACAATATAATCTAAATGCGGTATATGCACGATACGCTGGTATTCGTTAACGATCCACCGTGACGGCGACGCCATTTTTTACACTAACGATTGAACCAGGCATTATAAATTTTTATATTGACGTTATTAGAGTTCATCAATATCCGATCCGTGCACCGCCACCGCCGTTCTGCGAGAGAAGTTATTTCCCTCCATTTCTATATCGGTTTCCTTCTGCGCCTCGTCGGGTTGAGAGCCTGCGGCCGAGGCAAGAAGGAGTGCTTGAAAAATTTGAATGGCTGAACTCCTGGAGCTCATAAATCTAGAACAATTCCACAGTAAAGAGAGTAGAGAGAGAGAGAGAGAAAGAGAGAGAAAGGGAGAGGGGCATTTCTTCTCATATTCCTTTTTCGCTTTATCGGTTCGCTCTGCCGTCGCGCTTCACCGATTTAAGTACGGTTTTGTCGCCGGTCGGTCGTGCGTTTTCCAATTCGCAAATCGCTTATTTATTAACGCGACTCGCATCGATAATCGATAGTGTACCGCGTGTGGTCGTTATAATGCGATCACTGCGTAATTACGCTGCAGGGACTGTAAAGCGTCAAAACTATGTGAAGTATTGATCATAACGTATTTCGAAACGTGTTTCGTAGCGAATATATTCCGCATACAAGTCGCATGGTGCGGTATATGTCACAAAGTTATGATATGTAGATAATTCTCAATGCATAAAGGAAATATCCTATCGGATGTAGAATATTCTAATTGCGACATTGGCGATACCAAATATTTCTCTTGATGAAACATTTTTTTTTTTACTTCACTCATATTTACTGATATTTATTATTGGAATTTATTGTTGTTAAATTATTTTTAATCATGAGAATATTTCAACGAAATTTCCAATTTATTGAACAAAGACGTGCGTTAATGAGAATTCGAAAAAGATTGCCACGAAATCGAAGCATTTTTCTCCTCGTATCATTTTTATCTCGGAAATTTCTCAGATATGCAATACGCGTATCAGTATACGGGAGCGTGACGCTAATGGTATCAATTCCTTTCAATCTCAATGTTTGACTTCCGCTCTTACGTCATTCATACGGTTTGCCGAACAAAAATGGATTCGAGCTTCGTGTTCGGATTGTCAACGAGATCCATCGGGCACGTTATCTCCCGCCTTGCCAAAGTCAAGTTTCGCCGATCGTTTTACAAGGGGCGTCCCGCTCGCACGCACGCGGACACTTTCTCCTAACGAACATTTTTCCCGTTTACGCCGCACGCTTTCCTTCGTCGCACGGTTTAAGCGCAATGTATTTATAGCTTCCTCTAAATAATCCCTATCCGCTGCAACGGTGGCGCGCGCGCGCGCACGCCCGGATCATTGTAATCTCGGATAAACTGTATTTTGATAAACGAGTTTCTCTCCCGACGGGGGAATTCCTCGCTCGCTCGCGTGCCACCGACAGCTTTGCAGCGAATCGGCCGGAACTTTCGAAGCAGGTTAAATTGTGCGATAGTCGATAGACTCTGTTAGCCTGCGTACGTGCAACATATGTCGCCTGACGTATATTCCTTTGTCGATTAGACGATGAGGAATATCCGTGAAATTTTTGCGAGCTTGAGGATTGAAGATGAAAGAGAGAAGAGAAAGTTCGAGCATCCCAATTTGGATGGATATTAAATCTCTAATGTTACACCCTGCATTTTCTAGCGGTGTCTAATTCTTGAAAAAGAGCACCCAAAAAAAAGTATCTTACGTGATTTTTCTTATAATCTCATATTCTAAGCTTACTGCTTTACAGCAAACATATTCCTCTCTCAATAAAGTGAAAAATACTTTTTTCCCCTCTTAAATACTCTTCGTTATATTATTTTTCTCTTGATTTCAGAGGAATCCTTTTAAGGTCAATATAAGATTAAAATCCTCTAACAATGAGATTTAGGGGTTTCCACGTATATCAAAATTATTTCTTTTTGGGTGAGACACACTATTCTCTCATTTCTTATTTTGTTGAATTGCAATGAGATTATTTAAAGTTTGTTTTTGTAATAAGGAGGCTCCTTTTGATGCGCGTTTACATGAATTTTTCCCTTAATTTCGAACCCTCGGAAAACTCGCGACTTTAGAGATATTTCTGTAGCTTCCTGTACAGCTGTGCACGATTCTCGTCTGCTCTACCACGCTGCCGCGTCTTTTCGAGAAAGACGCCATGCATCCTGGAGCGTGCAGCGTGTACGTACGCTGTACGTCGTCAGCGGCAGGCAGCTCATTAATGTTTTCAAGATGAGGACGTGGTCCCTTTGACCTTTTAGAGAACGGCCGCGTACGCGCGAACAAGCAAAGGCCCCCATGGCAAGCCGTGAAGAGAAGTAAAAAGCGTGTCTGAAATCTCCGAGGGATTTCTCGCTGATGTATCTTTCTGCTTACTCGCTTCGGTGAAGGAGTCGCGTCTGTGTGCTTAGGATAGTGCTCGCGAATAATGACATTTCTTTCAGAGTTAATAAAGATGCGCGCCTCGTTAGCACCGGCAATCGATACTTAATTAACGTTCTCGTGATTCCAATTAACCTCTCATTTGCGTCAAGATATCGTTACGCGCGAGTCGTCTCTTTGAAAAAACTTGGTTTGCCAT
Organism: Tetramorium alpestre; assembly: GCA_021460005.1. Taxonomy (NCBI): domain Eukaryota; kingdom Metazoa; phylum Arthropoda; class Insecta; order Hymenoptera; family Formicidae; genus Tetramorium; species Tetramorium alpestre. The sequence goes on from JAJVSH010000053.1 coordinate 994,497, forward strand.
TTTGCCTTAGGTTGACATTTTTTTCTTGTGTGCATAATATTCATTGATTATACTGTGCTGAATGGAGTAATTGATGCGCTAAATGTAACGTAGATTAAATTTGTTAAATTTGTTTGTACTTTTTTTGCGACTAAAATATTGCCCGTATTATAATTTTTATATTAAATAATTCATAAAATATTATTATGCGCTACAATTGTTCGCTGGTTTCCCGTTCTTATCATCCAATATTATGTATACGATGACCGTCCGTTCTATATTACAGAGAACAGTCCTTTATTTTAGGTTTAGATGTCCTTTAGATTTATATTTTTTTCTTGAAAGCTTATTTTTGTCCTACAGTTCTGAAAAGTCCTATATTTCAGTCTTTATCACTTTTGTATATTTTGTGTGATGTTTAAATAAAAATGTGTTTCTTTTTTTATATATTTATTTGTTTTAGTTTACAAAATTTTACTTTTTCTTTCATATAAATATATATCCAAGGAAAAAATATCAATGAAAAAATAATAAATTTTCATTGCACTTGTTTGTGGAAGAAGGGTCCCTTAACACCTTTCTCAAAGAAATATGATCACCGTAATTATGTACGATCTCTAGAGCTAATTATACAGTCGTTAGTATTATCGAGTCTATTTTAAGAACAAACTCTCGATTATCTCGCACGCCACGATTGTAAATAGCAGAGGGAAGAACCCGTACGCGCGCGAGTTAAGATTTAAAATCGATCTCGCGATATTATCGATACCATAAATAATTCGATACTTTGGAGCGTGAAATACGCTCGTCAAGGTGTATCTCGCCGGTGCGAAATATTACTTCGCCCGAGAAAAAAAGTATCGACTGGCTCACCCTCTTCGGTACACTTCGTATCCTACTTCGTATACCTTATTGGGCAGACTCGTGCGCCGCCTCCGAAAAGATGTTTGTTTAGTTGTGCGAACGAATCTATTGGATGTCTTTCTTTCTCTCTGGCCTGGTCCATGTCGCCGCGTGTATCGCGGCGTGCCGTGCTTTGTATCCGCGTTTTGTGCGCGACAACGAAAGCCCTCATCTCGTATTTCGATCTCTGCCCGACCGCAGATGTCCCGCGGTGTTATTATTCCGCCTTTCGTTTCGTCCCGTCCGATTCTTTTTCCTCCGCGCGCAACCGCGGGAATCGTGACAAGAGAGACCCGCCATGTCCGGTCCTTCTCGTTCGTTAGTACGTACAATAAAGAAAGACGAGAGCTGCAAGGAGACCGTGCAATTGGTCGCAAGAATTGAGGACGGATATATCGCGTGATTATTTGTCGATATTTTGATGGTTAACATTGAATATAACTACGGTGACCATATTTTTTTGAGAAAAATGAGAGATACCGCCACAAACTACCTACCTTTTTCCACAAACAAGTGCAATGTAAATTATTATCATTAATATTTTTGGGTAAAGTTCCGAAAAGATTTTTACCGATTTTTTTGAAAGTGTGTATACTTACGTATTTTGACGCGCTGATTACGAAAATAATATTGAAAGTTGGCGCAAATTTGATTCTCATGGTGAAAACCATAAAAATTAAGGTTTTTAATATTTATCTCAAGAAATATTGAAAATTTTAAGAAATATTTCAAACAAAAGTTGTAGGTCTCGTTGAAATATTTTATGTCTAATCTGTTTTTGCTATACGAGTGATAGTTTTCGAGAAAATCAAAGTTAAAGATGTACCTAGTGAAGCATAAAATTAATTGAAAAATATTAATATTTATCTTCCATGCCAGTTTAGTATTTGTTCAAGGAATATTATATTTACTAAAGATTTTGCCTTCTCTGTAAAAAGAATTCTACGATTTGTGTAACGATTAAAATGCAAAATTCCCTCGTCAATCCATGTTGAAACGCGTCGACTTTTAGCATCATCGATGTAGTAACGGAACGTCGATACCTGGCATGCTTAGTCCCGATAGATTCGCACATGCCTCGACTGGACAGCGTATCTATCGGGTGTGAGTTCAATAAAGCGGCCTCAGTTCCGCGACCGGTATCTCAGGGCCGCCGACCACCTGTCTCCACCTCTCTCGCTCGCCGGACGACCGATTGCGAGCACATGCCACCTATAACACGGCTGTCCCCCGGCCGTTAACAATTTTGGCACGATTCCCCGGGGGCGCACCCGCTTCCATCTCTCGAAAAGACCTTTTTCCATTCGCGCTCGCCTACTGTATGTCGCTAGCCGCCTCGCTCGCGATGGCCCGTGCATCGCTCCATAATGCTTCTATTTTTATATTGTGTAATCCATAAAATGCGAGAGCGTGAAAAATCGCTTCATGCCAGTTTACCACAAAACGCGATATTTAAATCCAAACAGTTCAATAATTGAATTGTTTTAATAATTGTCTGTACACTGAGAGAAATATTTTCATTAACTTAACGAAAGAGAGGCTCTTGTAACAAATTTTATTCGTGAATATAGTGACAACAAAAATACTAGTATACACAGCAAATTTGGTTTGTTGTTTTTGATTTGTTATGACAGCAACTATTGTCGTAAATATAACTAACCGCCTTCCGTTCCTCCAGCAAATTATTTGTGTAGCGAGCAATCATGTTATATCACTGTGCCATTTGATTTGTTGGCAGAATATTTTGATTTGTCAGCATTATTGATAGTTTGTAGACATTTTATAAGAAATTCTAGCAAATGAACAGTTATTAGTGCAAATCTGAGTTTTGCTTTGTAATCAGATGGAATTTTATGGAATTTTTAGGGCCACTTTGATAAAATTCCAATTAATTTAATCGTTAATTAACATACAAGATGATTAACATAAAATTTGTATTATATACGAATAGTATATTGTTACAATTTTTATATTAATCAGCTTGTTAGTTANCATTTCACTTACACTACACACATGTAATCGAAGAAGAGCGCACAATGGCTGCTTTCGACTGGCTGCTATGATAAATATTACGCAGGAACTTGTCCGCGCCAGTCCGCGGGAACTATTGCCCGCGTAAAATTTTATTTGTTGCAGCAAGTATTTGAATTGTTGGTGGCGCAAAGAGCTTTAGCAGTAAGAACTGTTATTAATATATTTGTCGAATTTACTAACGGTATCAGTGTTTATGTCAAACATTTTTGTAATCAGACAAAAAAGAAATGAACAAATCAGATTTGTGATGCAGACAATATTTGATTTGTTAAAATGACGAAAAACAGATAGCTTTTTGTATTGGTAGCGAATTTATCGTGTTCCGAACAAATCATAAGTCAACAAATGAAAATTTGTAATTGTTACAAAAGTATTTCTCTCAGTGTATTGAAGTATTATTCAAGGAACACATTATCTACTCAGTTTTTAATGTATTTGACTAACGATATTGATGCCGTAGGAAAAAAATATATTACGGCATTGTTATCAATTTAGTATATTAATCCGTTTTAATTATAAAAAGCTCACATAATATCATATATGATTCAACTAATTATTTCATGCTCAATTTTCGCACGATAACACAATCTTTTGTTTAATTTTTCTTTAGCATTTTAAAAACGTTTGTACTTTTATTGTATTATTTTATTAGTTTCTATAATGTAGAATCCAGTTTGTAGTAAATAATATAATGTACAACTAATAATATATAAAATAATTTTTACTGTTTTATAAGAATTGATACTTTGTGAGTGATTTCTCATAACATTTATCATTGATACATCATTCGTCAGTTTTGGAATGCCGAGTCAGTGTCTTGGCATCTTCAGAGAAAAACATATCGATATCTTTTATCAAATTATAAAACAACTATTTGATATGTATTGCGGCTAAATAACAAAATTGATAATGTTATACGTTATTGAACATAATTATGAATTTATTATTATTATTATAGCTGTTATAAGTCTAGACATCCTTGTGCGATACTCTTTTGTAACATGGTAGATTTAAATACTCTTTGTGGAGTAGTCTATTACACGGTAAGATATCAACGCACACGCACACAACGCATAAGCACGTGCATATCGCGCAGCACGTGCTTTTATTATATATTACACGCAAATTATTCTCTGACGTTTGCATTAAACTTTGGAAGTGTATTCAGAGATTAATCCTCTTCGTCAGAAATTTAATGGATCGCCATATCCTTTCCAAAATGATAGGATTTTCAACATTGTATATTTTAATTAAATTTTGAATTAAGCTGTTAAGGTCTTCAAATTAATTGAATAAGATTTTGTTTTTGCATTATTTATCTAAATCTTTTATCATTTTATCAAACACATTTCTTTAAATTAGGTATGTAAAAAAAAGTTTTATCTCAAGCTTATTAAAATCCGATTCGGATGAAACAATGTAGAATACTTTGGAAAATTTGATTTTACGGATCTTGATTTCGAAATTTATTCAACGGATTTTTTCTACATTTAAGTCCAAATCGTTTGTTTCTAAAAGGATTCGCTAAATCAGTGTACAATTATGAAATTGAATAATACTATTAATTGCAAGTATCATCGTAAACGTGTATATTCATACACGTTAATGCTTTCACACGGATTACTCAGGACGCGCGAATACTTTCACGTAACTTTTTACTTTCCTTGCGCTCGAGTTGAATTTAGTTAAAACTTTGGGAAGCTCTCGGTTAACGGCCGCGAGCCACCAGTAGCGAAGGGGAGTCGTATGTTTCCAATTTCTCGGAAAATTTCGAGCCTGAAGTAATTTTGTTGAACGGCCCTTCGTCGATGTATAGGTGCCTAGGCATAATCTTAACGCTGTGGATCAAACGGACGGTGCTTCGAAGCGGAGGGAGGGGGGGAAGGGGGAGATGCTTTCCACCCCGCTACGTTTATTTAATTAAAAGTTTCCCCTTTTGATACCATGGAAAATGCATATATCTACTGTCGTGTCGCTAATCCACCGCCCGCGGTAAGATATAAATTCCGTGGGTGTTTTAACACATGGGAGAATGCGATTCGTCGGCATCGAGGCGCCGTAGCCGATGCTGTTTCCATGCGGCTTTGGAAAATAGCCCCGATGGCTTTACGTTAAAGAATAATGTGCGCGAATGAAAGCACATTAAAGCTCTTTCTCTCTTTCCACTCGGGAGGATTTAAATAGGGGCTCGATGGCAACCTCTAGATCGATAGTCGACCCGGTGTTTATGAGAGTTCCCTGCTAACCACATTTTCCGCGTGTTTTTCGGCGGCGCAACCGCGCGTCGTACGTGTATACATTCTCATTTCCCGCGACGACGCTCTGCTTCGGTCTACCCGAGCCGTCGTCAAGTTCCTCCTTCGCGAGGCGGCGCGAATTGGAGTCTGGCTCCGTTCCAACATAACGACTTCATCGTTTGCTCCGCGCGGAAGAAAATATTAGTGACATTACTCTTAACAAGGCGCCGGTATCTCGCTGACAATTAAACCACTTTTTTCCCCTCGTAAATTCCATTCATCCGTCGTCGTAGTTGTTCCCGTCGTTCTTGTCGTCCTCGTCATCCTTATCGTCCTCATCGTCCTCTCGTCCTTATTCTCGTCCTCATCCTTTCTCCCNCCCCCCCCCCCCTCGTCGTCTAATTTAACGTTGCGTGCTATATACCGATAAATACGGTGCATTACGTGACGACGATAAGTTGCACATTTTACATAGCAAACGCGCAACGGTTCGATATTCTCTGTTGTACGCAAAGGGTGGCAGGTAGATCCCGTCTGATGATATTTTGCACTGAGCGGATAAGCCGCGTCGATATAATCCACTTCATGTCCGTGATTGATGCCGATTGTTACGACGATAGCTCCTCTCGATTCCCGGCATAATACAGAAATCCAGCTTTTCAACGGATACTAGCGCGCCGCGCCCGGAAATTACTCGTTCGTTGACTTTATTCGCGTCGAGTTTCCATGCGTCCATTAAAAGTCAGTTTGAATGCCGTTCGCGACGCGACATCGCCGTCAGCTAATTGCATGCGATACAAATCATTATTTAATTCATTAAAATTTCCGGCGCGATTAAACAGGATTATCGGGTGTTCTTTGACGCGTTAAAAGCGATCTCTTTAATTTTTATAAAAACATATTTCCAATCGTGATAACGAGTTTATACGTTTGTTTCTTGCAATCACGCATAAACACAATCAGTATTTTGTTGTAAAATCGTGTAGCGAAATCTTTGAGGTAGAAATTAATTTAATCAAACGAAAATTATAGACTGACAAGGTCATGAAAAATAAGAATTTTTTTTTTTGCATACAGTTGATTATTCATTTGGGAATTCGCTCGACTCGAGTGTTAAATCTCTCGAGAATTCGTACTGCAGTAGCACATGCGTCGCTAAGCCTGAAACGGTGACCTGTCTCTTCACAGACCAGTGCTGAATTTTTGTAGCTGTAGTAATATTTTTGTACGTATAAAAAAGACTTGTTGCAAAATTACTTAAAGTTTCTCCTGCATCTATGTACAAGTTTCTCAAGTATAGAACTTTTTCTGAAAGCTATCAGGAACTTTACAACTCTTTGGAGAAGAAATACATAATTCCTATCGATCGTGTCGTGAAATTCTAAAAACGGGATGCTAATTTCACGGAGATCCACGTGTATGCAGTCGCGATAGGAAGGAAATCTTGTGAAAGAAGTTGGCCGCACCGACATTATTATTCATCATCGTTATAAATCACGTCCCAACCGTAAGGTTAACTGCAGCTAGCAGCAGGAAATGTGTCACTATATGTTAAAAATCCAGCAAAATTAGAACGCACCGTACCTGAAGTTTACGGGTGGCGTTAAGTTCTCGGGGCGGGCGGCGCACGGCCAGGCCGACCGTTCTATATTTCATTTTCAGTCGCAAAAAGGTAGCACGAGAAAGAGGCTGCCGAGCATTGTTAGCGAGCGGTTCGCAAGCAGAAGTAATGTCCGACTCCGCATTGTTTCCCATTTACGTATGCCCTCGCGCCTCCGGCAACTTCTTGTTTCACGAGGTTTATATCTACGACGTCCTCACGCCGTGCTCGGGGATCGCCGGCAACTTGTGTATTGAAACTTCTCCGGTGCGCGGAGCCCTCGTCGTCGTCATCCTCGCTCTCGCTCTCCGCGTTTCCTCGCAGCCGCGGAAAGGCGACATTAATTACAACCGTCAAGTTTCTCGACGACGAAAGTCCGTTTCAGCGCGCGGTGCGCTGCGCGTCGAAAAGTTTGCGGTGCCTTCCGCGGTAGCAATTAACGACACGTTCATCGGCGGTGGTCGGCGCTCGTTGTGCAACGGCCCGAAAACGAGACAGCTCTTGGCTCGTTCTTGAAAACGCCCCCTTTTCCGCGTTGCCGCGTTTCGTTTCCCGTCCCCGTGTCCGCGTTTTTCGTTTCTCGTTTCCAGCTGACTGCTAATGCGCGACCATGGCGCAAAATAAACTGCCGTGAGCATCGTTCATTCTTTCTTGGCAAGAACCGCAAGGAATATAAAGCGACGACGAGAGGAACCGCGAAGTGGCCCGACATCTTACACCGGTCCTTGTCGTGATCACGTTTTACGCGCGTGGCGATAACTTTTTACGAGGTTGGATAATATTGCCCTTTTTCCATACTTGGGAAGAAAAGGGGACCGCGGCGCGATTTCACTTGGTCTCATCGGCGTTTGTAATATTAGTCATAAGCAGCGATGCTGTTATGGTGCAACATTCGCGTTACATCTACATTGTTTTGAGGATTTCATTAATTTTTATGCAGAGAGAAAAAGATTCTTATGTATAGTGAATATTTTAATAGATTGTGTACAACTTTTTAATGCGAAACTTAAATTACTGTAAACATATATACATCTACATCATATCGTATATAATATTAATAAGTAGTACAATATTATATATAATCTTTGATGATATGAGTTTCTAATATTAAGTATAAAACTAAAAGAAATGAAAAGATCTAAAATACATACGGTAACCATCCATCCTATATTACAGGACAGCTTTTATTTTAAGTCTATGTCCTTTAGATTTATACTTTTCTTGAAAATTATTTTTGTCCTTTATTTCTGAAAAATCTTATAAAATATATAATATAATTTTATATTTCAGTCTTTATCACCTTTGTATATTTTGTGTAATATTTAAATAAAATTGTTTTAGTTTATTAAATTTTATTTTTTTCATATAAATATTCAGGGAAAAATATTAATGGTAATAAATTTACATTGCACTTGTTTGTGGAAGAAGGATAGGTGGCAGTGTCCTTAATTTTTTTCAAAGAAATATGATCACCGTAATAATACATGATAATTATATCGGGAATAACTTCTTTTGAAAATGCACTTATAAGTAAAACAACAGTTTTTTTTTACAGTGAATAGTTTTGTTATAAGCGATGATATATAGCTGGGAACTATAATCAAATTTTCTAGTAACCGCATCATATTTGATCATTAATCTACTTTCAGACAACGTTCGCGACCGTCGAAGTGAAACGCGCCGAAACTTCTGACAATCCCGCCATCCACGACACTGACATTAATTACGTCGTAATCAAAGGACGCTGCGACGAGCGCCGAAAAGTTTGCGCCTGTTTACATTGCCAATTAACAGCTGCGGTACGCTAAAACTAGACGGATAGACGTTATAGGCGCGTTTTCCGTTAAAGTAAGCTTCTTGTTATCGTCGCTTTTTTCCGCTCTCGTATTCTGCACCGTTGCATCCTTGCAATTCCGCCCGGGTGCAAAATAAACCGTCCGCGCCTTGGCTGTTCTTTCAAGCAAGAAATGCGAAACACAGAATGATGAAATGCAATGCGGAGTGCATGCACGGTGCGCTGCATAGAGCTCGTATTATGCTTTTGGGGACATACGCTTTGATCAATTTCGAGACGACTTTATTTTCCGCGTAAATTTAAGTCGAAGCGGAATTACGAAATTATTAATCATTGAAAATCACCCAACACCGACGTGGATTAAATTTCCTAAGGACAAGTGAAATATTCTTATTTTCTAATTAACTTTCGCGAGACTTTAGTTGAAAGCTTATCAAAATATTTTACATTTGAAACTCGGCGGAATATGGAAAGCGTCTATGAAATTTTTGCCGGGGAAAAGATTATCATCAAGTTTGAAGAGACACTTCTCAAGCTCGGCAAAACATCCCCGGTATATCTTGCATATAGCTACGAGCGAAGTGCGCGCTGAAAAGAAAACATGTCTTGCACACGGATGTAATCGACCGGTCATAATGCACTCGTTGCACCGCCGCGCTGCACTTTAAACTCGGCCAAGCGGGATCGCCAGCTTGATGAACATCCCTGGGCCCGGATTTGCAAGAATAAGCGGCAGATTACGGCTGAGCCGTAAAAAGATTTTCCGGAAAAACGGCGTGTTTAAGCGCGTCATTAACGATATTAGCGGTTTCTCGCACGAAGGTTAGGTGCGTTCCACACTCGCGTGCTTGCCTCGAATGAGATTTTTCATGGAGCTTGAAAGTTTTCGAATCGCACGATTTATGGGAAACGGTTTTAATATTAAAGCTCTAACGATGCCTTGTGGCGAAGCTCTCGTATTTTCATAAATTCTAAGCGAAATCGTCGGGATATAATAGAAGCTTTTCGCGGAATTGAACATTGAAACATTGAGATTCATCACAGCTGCTGTTCTTCATACTCGGAATACTAAACGGGGGTCCTTAAAAAAAATCGCACAACTTTTCACATCGCCGTGTGCCAGCGCATTTTTCTTTGTATGCGCCGCATGTGCGTAGCCTGGTTATTTTTTCTCTAGCAACTCTCTTGCCTGTATGAATTTGTGTACACAGTATTAGATTAGGAGTTGATACACAAGATCTGAGAAAAAATAAGTTGCAGATTATGGTCCGATTCAGGACGCGTTTTAAAAATGTTGGCGCGTTTTTATGTCTTTCTATCCTTTTACGTTTACCGAATGATGAAGATAGAATGATATAAAAACGCGCCGACATCTTTAGAAACGCGTTCTGAATACGAGCCTCTGTCTTTGATGTAGAAATCTCATTCTCGTTGATTATTTTCTCTGACGTCCTAAAATTTTCTCTTCTCCCGCCGAACGGAGTCGTTTCCGTTGCAATTTCACAAGTGCATCTCGTATGGCAATTTGGAAAATATGGATACGTCGCTCTTTAAGGATTAACCCGGGGGGGGGGGGAGGACGCGTTATCCGTCGGGACGCGGAAAACGCGTATTGAAATATCTCGCCTGTTCCACTCGCCACAAAAACGCTAAACTGCCGCGTCGACAAACTTTCGTAGCCGTGACGAGGGCGTGTGTGGGAAAGCTTGCTCTGCCAGCACGCTGCAATTAACAACATTCGCGGCGGTATTGTCGACAAACGCGAAGGCGTGTGCGATGCATGCACGTGGTGCACCATGACGACGCGCAGCGGCTCCGGGAAGAGGAGTAAAGGGGAATGCGGCGGAACGCGCGCGTGCTTTACCTATCTTCCTTCGAAAACACGCTTTTTGCGCTCATTGCTTTTTTTTCTTCGCCACGCGTTTCTGTTTAACCATTCCTCGACTCACCCCCTTCCGTTTCGCGTCGGTAATTTACTCGTAGCACGAAATAAACCACCGTTACCTTGACTACTCCCATGCCGGCTGGTGTTCCCGTCAGTTTTCACGGTTGCGTTTTTATCACGCTGTATCGCGCCGTGCCATCGCAACGTCGACGTTAAGGGACATGGAAGAAGGGGCTCAGCAGGCGGACCTAGGCTTCTACGCCTCGTACGTGTAGCGTCTTTTCAATACCGGGTCTGGCATCGTCACTGTTTTCATGTTCCGTTCCGTCGGGAGCGTTGCTCTGCATTTCAGTTTCGCGCACCGATCTACGTCACTTTTTTATGTCTCCCTTTACAGGTCGATGTGTAACGGATGAATTAAAAGAGAGTTCGAGATAGCGAATTGTATGCACCCGGTTTACGTACGTATCTTTGTGCGGTATATATAAAAGGCAAGGAAGATAAACGCGCGCTGATAAAATGAATGGTTCGGTTTAAAACAATTTTTTCCAATATTTTTCTTACATGTGCCGTATGGGAAGATAATAATGTCACACTCTGAAAATATGATTTGTGGCTACGTACAGATAGTTACGTAATTCCATTGGAGATACAATTGATTGAATAACCCAACAATTATTGCAAATGCAAAATTGATCGAATACGAAAATTGTCGGTGAATAAACAAGCGGTATTTGAAACTATAGGGTGTGATATTTTTATTCTTGTTAACATATTTATTAATTTTTAGTTTATTATTAGCCTTTTAGTATTTTATTATGTTGAAATTATCTAGCCGTATACATCAGTTTTATTAGGTTTTCATGTTCCAGCGAAGCTTCTCCACTAAAATATCATATGTAGACTTTAACGTTTGCAATTTTCTCCGAATATCTCCCTCGATTGTGCGCCCGATTCACTCTTATGACGCTATACCGCGCGTTTATTTTATATTCCGGAAGTTTGCCGTGCCGTACGGTGTGCCGTTTGCGACTTCCCGAGAACTTGGATTGTTCGCGTTGTACGTCTCACCATGCCGGAAACTGCACCGTGCACGTGAAGGGTCGGCATTACCCCGACGGATAAAAAGGAATTCGTTTCCATTCTCCGGATTTTTCTCCGAAAATTTGGGAAAAATTTTCAGGAGCTCTTCCTTGAATATTTCTTGAACGATCGTATCTTCATCCGATCTTTTTGTCGTCATCGATCTGAGATTTTTCCTTTCGTATCACAATCATTTCCGACTGTGATGTTATGGAAACAGTTAAAGTTAAAAGTTGTCTGGTTAGGGTAAGCCGTTTCTTCGTAGAATCGCAATTGAACTGGTTTCACTCGACCGCGTAAAATTTCGGAGTATCCCCGAGTGCTGACTAGGGCATAATCTAATTTTGAAAGTTGCACGAAATTGCGCACGGCAAGGCAAACAAGAAGCGGCAGAACAGTTCTCTCGCGAACCGATTTTTCCAGAATCAAGGAAGACACTCTCGAGGTCGGGAAAGCCCTGGTGTAACATCCGTGTTACGTAAAATCCTTCGTTTCGTTTCCCTGGAAAGTATAGTTTCGGCGGACAATAGCATTTTGTCCTTGTATGATGGCGTACAATTGCAGAAAAATCTTACGTATCGTCACTGATACGTAAGAGTTTGCTCAGTTCCAAGATTTTTAATTCATTTATCAATATCTATGTATACTCCTATTGGAATGTGTAAAAAAGGTTTGACGTACAACTTACAAGATGGCATTTTTGTTACGGCCGGATTGATGTTTTATTGAAGGAACATAAATGATGACTTTAGCTATATTACACGGTTCATTCCTAATTCATTAGCGGTGGAATCTCGCTTCGTAACATTTACACATTTTCTCGGGAACCGCCCAGACGCAAAGTTTCAACTGTATTTTCATCCGGTCTGGAAGCAGTTGTGGTTGCCTTTACTAGATCACGATGCTGTCGAGTTTCGCATTTACACAACGCACAAATACGGGCATGCAAATACGTAATTCAAACCAAACAGGTCAGCCCTCGGGCGGTACTTCTGTTAATTCTATTATGCTGACGGTAGAGAAGCGTCAAAAAGCTCAAAGCTACATTAAGTTATATATTGAAAACTGAATCAATTGTGATGTAATTACTTATTTTAGCGTGCAAGCTATGTGCAGAAATAGTTTTAATTACATCAACGATTATTTATATTTACTTATTTCCTTCGTGTGCCATGGAAAATATGTGTTAAGAGCAACTTTATAATTTTATATATTGAAAAATATTTATCTCTCTTACATTGTACTAGATGTGTACTAAATTATAATTAAAATACTTTTACTAGTAATAATCGGGTTATTGTTTTTTTTTTTTTAAATCAAAGTATCGATATTGGATTATATTTTGTAAAAACACCAAATACAAATTGCGGAATATAAGTGCTATTTCTAGTGACTGATAAATTATCGCTTCGAGTTGAATTTTTTTTTCACTGTTCTTACATAACATAGCGTATCGATATGCATCGATATCAATCGCTGGAAGGTACTTAATCGACATTAATTAGAACAAATTGCTTCTTTCGATGAGATTTCGGTCGAGCTTACGCGCAATGACCGGCTAAACGTGTACAGAGCTTCATCAAACGCTGGACCGATCAAAGGCCGCCGAAGTCTCTGGTGGATACCTTTCGTTTGTTCGATTCGAGGGCACGCCATTATCTCTCGCTCCTCTTATTAACGAGCTTCATGGTATTGGGGCGACCGTTCCATTATTCCGAAACGATGCTCTCGTGATGGCAGCGCGACGAGGGATTTTACGAGACAAGGGACGAAAACCGTCCGCGGCGCACAATATCGGGTTTGTCCGACGTGTTTACGGATTCGTGCATAATGTGCATCCCAACACACCGCACGCCGCATACGCGACCGCGTACTTGTCCTCGAATAGTATCGGAAGCTCGGTCACTGTCGGTACGCCTTTCATAAAGTCATTATCCCTCATAGTGAGTGAGAGGGGGGGGGGGCACACGAAAGGGGGAGGGAGAGAACGGAAGAGAGAGGGGGGGGGGGGGGGGGAGAGAGAGAGAGAGAGAGAAAGAGTGAGTGAGAAGGAGGAGCAAGGGGCGTCAACGCATTGCTGGCTATCGATTATGCATCCTAGTCATTGTCGATGTACTTTCCAATATTGCATTCTATCTCCTCGCACTATGTTGCTATTATGTTTATTAAGCGCGAGTGGCATATAGTGCATTATGGCGTAGAGCTCGACAATCAGCGTCTCTTAACACTCTGCAACACAAATCACGGTATACAGCAACAAAACGATATTGAATTGGCGAATATCTGCCATTCTGTTCTTCCATTTCGCACTTTTCATTTTGAAAGACGGATCTAATCTAAAATAAATTTCGTTAACTACTTTAATAGTCAATGTAAATTAATAAAATTTAACTATTGTATGAATAAATTAAATTAATAAGAAGTCTAATAATAGTCAGCTGAGCAAAAAAAATGTACTCGAAGAAATTATTATGCAAAAGAGATCCAGCATCGATCGTATTAAGTGTTTGTTAACTACTAAATTTGTAATTGTTGTAATTTATCAACTATTAAGTCTTTCGATTGTGTCTAATGTCCATCGTTTTTTTTTTATGCACATCAAATCGATATAAGAACACAGATTTCATCGTCGTATTATATTGATACTCAGTGTCCCGAAATCTGATATTAAAAAGATCAAAGCCACAGTCGCTCTCTTGGCACATGCACATTTATCCCGCTCGCTTTGCTACAGTATTTGCAGTCGGGATGTATAGGCATTATATGCATCGTCTTTATGTGCACGTCGGTGCGACTTCTCACAGAATTGCGTATGAAGCCGCAAGTTGCCGCCAGCTTTATATTCCAACACACGAATGGCCTTTCGCATTCGTTTGTATATTCATTACTTTGAGGTGGAATACTTGATGTCAGGTTAAAGTACACTTTAGCCGACAGATCACTCTATCGAAATAATTTTATATAAATAAATTAGCGAGACGAGTTCACCTAATCGAACAAAATTAAATCTCTCTCTGAAAATCATGAAATTAATGCGAATAAAGCAATCAAGGTGCGAAGCTTGTCTGATGATGAGATATATTTCAACATCATTACATTATTGGTGTAATTTGTAAATATCTCTCTCTGTATTCGTTAATTTTCTTTTATTGTTGAGTCCGACCTTATTAATCTACATGAATCTTACGATTAAAATATATTAAATCTTGTAATCTTGTAATTAAAAGAATCTAGCAATTAAAAATTATTAATTTTGTTACGTCTAGATACTCCAATTCTCTATGAATTTAGTCACTCATTACAGCATTAATTCTTCTCAAAATAATTATAAAACTCTTAATTTTATTGATAATAGATAACAAAATTTTTTTGAAATTCTTCTCTGTATGATTATTATACGGGGATTGTACAGAGCGATTTGTTGAATTAAATTGGCTCGAAGGCACTCGTACGTATTTGTTGGAATTCTCTGTCACGTCATTGTGAAAACGTCGATTGATCTTGTGTTGAAATCAATACAATTGCGAATAATAATATTATACAGAATACGGTTGATTCGAGTTCTGTCAATTTTCAATTACAGTCCGGTGAACGGGTAGATTTACATCGTGTCGACATCATGCGCCTAAGGGTTAAATTGCCATATACGCAACGCGGCAGTGCGCGTTATGCAACACTATCTTTAGTACCGTATGTGCGATCGCTAATCGTGATTTCGAGGCGTCGGCGCGCGTTTATGTATCTCTCTCCATGTAACCCCATGTTCATTTATTATGCGGTGCCGCGCGCTGCTCTTTCGCCGATGTAAATTGTTGAATGATATTGCAACATGCAATTTCGAGTTAATGCACCACGCAGGAGGAAGTAGGATTTTTAGTCTTTTAAACACTATATTTATAATATTCGTAAAGGATAAATGTCAGCCGCATTGCTTTATATCGATAAATATCATAAATTTTCAGATATTTATCTTCATACTATTAAATACTTATTATTTTGTATCTAATGTATGCATTTATAACTGTAGCGCTTTATTAAAATCTTGATATTCTTATTTGTTCTATTTGTTCTATGTGAATTTTTTCAATTTACCTCGTTAAACTTTATCAAACTTTACAGTTTAATCGAGATAACATGAGCGTAAATGTCTCCAAATAATTGTCACGGTTAGGTAGAGCGTTGTGTAACATGTGTCAATACCGGAGTGTAAGAACGTTCAAGTTCAAAGGATAACGGTGGGATCTATGGAGCAAATATTAATGCGTTTAGATCACATTGGCGTGGCATCTGGGCGCGCGTGTCGACACGGGTGTCGACGTCGACGGGATTAAGTTAAGCCGTTGTCAGACGATACGACGCCCTGGTGCTACCCGTAAAGTCGCTTGGATACGGATGAAAATACGCTGTATTATTGATACGCGCGGCAAGGTAAACACTTCCCGAGCGATACGTGTCTCTGCGTGGAAGTCGTGGCAAAAAGCCCTCGAAGGGGGTGAACCGTGCGGCGGAACGTCAGGCTCTCTTGCCATATTTACAGTCGAGATGCAGATATCCGCGTGCAAACATGCATCGTTTCTCCACGCGCAAAATACGCAAAACTAGGCTATGCATCGGGGATCCCAACTTTAAATTTAATAACGGATCTTTTAGCGCAGTTTTTTAAACATTGCCTTTTTTTCTTTTTTTTTTTTTAGAAAATGATCTCTAAGAAAATCAGCAATTTTTTTCTCTGGCGGTCTTTTCATATTCTTTCAATATTCTTTTTATATTTCGTTAGATATCCTAGCCGATAATAATCCCGGAGTATAAGTTTTGAACGAGTGAACTTTACTTGAATTTAAATGAGCACAATGAAATTTCGTTATTTCATTGAATCTCGAAAGTTCAGCTTTCGTGAAAGGATTTCGTTTTCAATTTTTTTATAAGTAAAGACATACAAAATTGGACATTTTTAGTTAAGAATTAATCTCGAGTTGACAATTTCTGACGTTGGTTACGATCGGAGAGATTTTAGATTACAGTGTGTGTTTTTATACTCCTTCGTGTGCGTCGAGCCAGTCAGCGAGATAGTAGCGTACTTTCTTCGAGACAATAAAAGTCGTGAAGTATTATTTAAAAGTTGAACATTCGAGAGACCGGTGTCTACTCGCTTCTTTCACTTCGTGATTTTACGATAGCCATCGATATCGGAAATTGAATGTTTTTATACTTTTGTCTCTGCTATTTCTTTGAGAGAGATAGGTTCACAAGCATTATTCACTATTGAATACAATGAAGAATATTATCTTTTGAATTTTGTTAGACTATGTAATCCGCTTAGACTCTCGATTAAGTTTCATTGAAGTAAATGCCGAGTTTCATAAGATACGCATAATGGTAGCGCATAAAACAGAATATATATGTATAATGTAGAAAATAATAATAATGTGTTCGCCAGTTCATATTTTGCAAGATTATCCAGAAAAGAAAAGTTAACTTTTGATTTTATTCCTGGCAAAATGAAAGTATCGCGCGACTTATGTCTCCTTCGCGAAGAACGGAAAAGAAAAATTATCGCGTCCCTCCATCGTGGAGCTTTTTATCTCGCGGCGAATCGCCTGAACGCCTCAACAGAGTCGCTCTGTCTACACACCAATGAACACACTCGAAGTCTAATCGCGTTGGAAGCCAGCCTCCGGCGTGTATTTTTCCCTAACTTCGTTACGGCCGCGGTTATTTGCTCGCGCCTGTTTGTGCATTCGTTACATCGGTTTGCGTGCCGGTGCCGGCTTCCCTCCGACTTTTGACTTCGTTAGTTCGAGTTATGATTCGGAATCGCCGCAGGTGCGATTACGCCGCGGCATGTAACATCGGCGTGGTCGATGGAAGATAAGTAAGCGGACGTTACTGCGTCGAGCACGCCAAGTCGTTAATGCCCAGTTTTTCAACCCATTTAAGCATCAATTACTTTACGTTTAGCTTACTTTATTTCAGTTTACATCTAATTATATGTACGACTGTACGAAGCACTATATGTGTAAGTACTGCAACGTTTTTTTTTCTAATATTGTAATATCGATAATTATGTTATAATTATTTGATAAATAATTAATAGTCTTCAATTTATTAGAGGAAAGTTACCAATACCAGCACACCAGTTTTTTTTTAACAATATTTCTTAAACAAAAAAGCTGAAAACAAAAGCATATGAAAGAGGAAATAAATAAATTGATAAACTAAGTAACAAAATATATTTTTATATGTTAAACAACTTTATATTAAACAATTTTATAAAATTAAAAGATTAGAACAGAACATTTTGAAAATAAATGCAATTTTAAACCAATCTGTTCTCACGGAGAAATGTAGACCGCTCAACGCTATACAACGATTTTATGTTTAAAATTGCACTATGTGACAAATACAGATAAATGTATAAATAAAACAATTTAAGAAATTAAATATATAAAATGATGTGACATTATCAATAGTACATTCTCTATTGTTTAAATAGTTTAAACTATATCTAATTTGTAAGAGGAAATCGTGCAAATTTTATTTTCGCTTTTGAAGAATTTGTTTTTATCAGATTTTATATAGAAAAAAATCACGAATGTATGAACTAGACGTTTCTACTTCTTTAATTATCCAAAGAGACCATATTTTTATCGGTATTCATGCAGTGTAATGTTTAATTTCCGAGAAATAGGGGGGATGCCACTTTATGGAGTCTGTGCCAGTATTGGCGACTAACCGTATATATATGTATATATATATATGTATATAAATATCTCGAGATTTTTTTCTTATTTAAGAGAATTTTTTTCGTATCCTCTGTACAGACATGCACTACAGAGAGCCAGCGATAGGCAATGCGCAATTTCGGAAAGCTAATTAATCCTGCAATGATCACAGGCCAGGCAAACGTTAACTAACGCGCGGGTGAAACGTTATCTTCGATCCGGCATTCGAGGTAATTGTCGCTGTTCCGGTCAAAAGTCAAGCCGAAGTACCTCAAAGCCGGAGCGTGTTTGCGCGTAACCCGAGGCGAACGAAGGTACCTAACCCTTCCCGAAAGGGATGGAGGATGGCGGCGGCGGCGGTGGTGGCGGTCGAAAACCGCGTGAGCGGCGCGGTTCGAGTCGTATTTACAGTCGAGATGCAGATACCCACCACCCGCGTGCAAACATGCATCGCCCGTATGTGTGCACTGTGCGCGCGAGACAACGGGCGCGCCATTGCCGCCGCGCTGCACACTCCGCCGGCTCCGAATTCGCGCGCGGGCCGATATATACAGACGGCGGTGTACTTTTCCTAACGTCATTATCTTCGCCCGGGGGATTGTACGGGTATTATTCGTTACCGTCGGTTTCGCATATACGCGCGCCCGCGCGTTTCTCTCGCCGTTCTTTCTCCACGTCGTCGTGCAGCGCGGTATACACATCGTCGTCGTTGTCGTCGTGGCCGCTACGGATTTTCTCGTCAGTATGCTAACGCATTCCGCCGGTCGGGCGGATGAATAAAAAGAGAGGAAAAAAGGGGGAAAGAAAACGAATGAAACGAGGGAGGGAGGGAGGAAGGGGNGAGGGTCAGGAGGGAAAAAAATGGCCGAATCGAAACAGCCCGCGGCACCGACGCCGCACGCCGTCTCGTCATTGTGCTCCTCGCGTTATACATAATACATGCGCGCGGGTAATATTAGTACGGCGAACGCGACGACTCTTTTGACGGGACGTCGTTACCGGGCGCTTCCACGTCTCTCACTCCCTCGGAGCTTTCGCATTTTCTGCCCTTCCTCCGCCAGCAGCATCCACTACCTTTTTAATGGCCCTCGTTCGCTTTTGCGCGCGGGAGTATTAATTTTCTTGTCGCTCCTCGCTCCTGGGTGATCTCGCCGCATAAGATTCGCGCAGTAGCTTCTCTCTCTCTCTCTCTCTCTGTCTTCGCTTTGCTTCGCTTTCTTAAATAATAATTTACATGCAGATGCACCTTGCGCATAGCCGTGATATTTATTGCAAGTAGCCACTCATATCTTGGTTTCATATGTTTCAACACTGAAAAAAAGATTGGCTATAAGGATCTAGTTTTGATAAAAGTTACCAACACCCTTGGTAATAGTTTCAACTAAACATATAGGTCATTATGACAAAATAATGTTATGAAAATGAGATGTTCATAATTGTTATCAAATGTTTTGTTATTATTATTATGTTTAGTAATTGTAATTAAATATTTCAAAAATTGCATTACTAAATGCGTCTCATAAGTTTACCTAGAATTTTTTTTCAGAGTGCTGCGAAATTACTCCATCCAGAAATTACATCTCTTTACTTTTTTTAAATTAAGATTTTTAACCGTTAAATTAATTGTAGGAGAAACAATATAATATCGAAGCGTATTGTTTTAATAAAATCTTAATTTGAGATCGAATGTAATTGCGGTCAATCCTGGTATATGTTGATAAGCACTGTTCAATTCTATTCAATTCTATCTCTGTTCGATGAACGAGCTATTACTTAACTAAACCACAAGTAATGATCAAACCGTCCGCAGGAAACATGTGATCGATCGGCACTTGATGCGTATGTGCATCATTAACGAACTATAATATCGCTTCTGCGAAATCTCTGAGTTATACATATGCGTATCACGGCTCCGCGAAGTGATTAATTAGAATTGCTTCAAGGATATGCCGATGCAATGCCGCGTGGCGGCGGGGAAAGAATGTATCATCGCTTCGTTATTCGATCGTGCATTCATGTTGCATCTTTGTGAAATGTATTCTCGCGCGTTCTCGTATCATTGAAGTCCTCTAACGAGCGATGTCGAATGCATTAAAGGGTTCATCCGATTTAACCAAGCCACATATTGCACGAAATTTACATCCACTCTGCCGCTACGGATTGCATAATGCCTCTTCTGCATTTTTCATGAGGCATACGTGTTAAGCGTCATAGATGAATGGAAATGCGATTTTTAGAAAACTATCGGCTTATATAGTATCTTTTTCTTCGATATATTGATCATAAAGTCCTTGCTAGGGTGATGGATATAACGAATCAAATAACAAGGATTAATCAATTTAAATAAAATAATGAGAAACTGTGCTACTGATTGTAATTTTTATTTAAATTTGAATATGTGATACGTAATATCATTTCATTAATAATAAAAAATATATAAAGTGTAAAACAGCATAAAATTGTCAAAAACATTTTAATAAGTGTAAAATTACATACGCGAAAAATATAATCGTCGAATCGTATTTTTCGTATTGAAATACAAAGTCACGCTGTACTGTGCTACAGGTTTAAACAAAAAAAAAATAATACTTTTATCTTCTACAGAAAATGAATCTAAAAACCGTCGTACACGCCCGGATTATTTTTATTATTTATCGTTTTAGCGATTTATTACATGTGACGTCTCTCGCGTGAGACGCGTTTTCTCTCTCAACGGATTTAGCGAGATCACCGTTCCGCGTGAGCGTCTCATAAATTCGCGCTCGTGTGTGACATATAAAATAAACTTTGAATTTTTCGGCAATGCATTGTTACACCGACACCGCCGACACCTTTCATGAATCCGCGGGCCATATGCATAATTTAATAACGACTGATTTTCCCGTTTTCCGGCAACAGCTACGTTTTCCTAACATGTAGAGTTTTCGTGAACCGAACGAGCTCGGCAAACAAGGCGGCGGAATTCGCGCATACTTATGGATAATAGACGAACCCACGGATCGCAAAAGATCTCCCTCTCTCTCTCCCTTCCCCGCTCTTCACGTTGCATTATTACTCCGTCTTTCTCACTCTCTGACCACTGCCTTCTTGCTCGGAACTATGCTGAGAGATCGAGAGTGAACCAAGGCCCTCGCTCCGGAGTAATTAAACGAAGCGCGTTGCGCCTTTAAAGACTTTGAAAACTCGCGCCGTAAATTACGCGTGCCGACGCTCACGTCGGCCGCGCGCCACCGCCTTTGCCCGTTTGCTGACGAAGAAAAACGAGGCGCAAATATTAAGCCGGACTGCACTGTCTGACGTACAGGATGTTTCAGAGCCGTCGGATGATACTATCAGACACCGTCAGACATTAGAGATATTTCAATAATGGATTCGTTGACGAATATAAAATCAATTTTGCCGTTATTAAAATTTTACAGCGAATTCAATCATAAATGTAGCTAAAAAGAGATTAAAAGTTACTCTTCAATATCGAACTTTTATTATTCATGAAAATTTTATCAAAGACTCTATTTATTTTAATAAATAGGGAACTAATGAAGAATTGTCGATGTATTTATTACATTTTTTTTTTATATACTATATTGCCCGCGCAATGGATATGACGCGACATTGAAGCGATTTTTCTCAATTTAAACAACGGACGACGGGATGAGTTTGAAACATCTTGTATGAATATACGTCGCGCTTTTTTCGGTTTCTTTATGGCCAGTATGGCGCACCATGGACTTTTCTTGGTAATGACTCTTTGGCCCTTTCAATGTGCCGCCGTTTATCGGAGTTATTGCCGGCTGACGTCCGCACCCCCTCGCGCAATCCCGCTCCTCCTTTCCCGGCGGCCATCGGAAAGTAATGCATCAAGGTAACTGTTTCTTCGCGTCGGGATATACGATCTCAAAGGGTTAAATGGGACTCTGGGATTTCTAAGATCGAAGGAGCGGTTATGAGACAGTCTGAACGCACCGTGCTTGACTTCCAGTAATACATCGTGACGCCTTTCATTCGGCTCAATAATACTCGGAACGATGAACGGAGGAATCTATCCTCGATGCGTGCTTTCATAGCAATTGTATAAAGTATCGGCAAGATATAGAGACGACTCGGAGAAATCTGTCATGTCATAATGTGTATAACTGTTCTGAAGGATTAATTTGATTGCTTTTGTTAATCATAAGAATCTCGTTATTAGCTTCAAATTCTTTTAGATACAGAGGATTATCAAGGATAATATCAAAGGATATTTAACTTAGGGACAAATTACAAAGGGACAGATCCGCCTTAATAAAAAAAGATTAATATACACTGAGAATCCTATTTTGTTGTATGAACAAAGCAATGAGCTACCAAATTTTTCAAACAAAGTGTAATCAAATTTTTTTTTGATTCAACAAAATGGGATTCCAATTTTGTTGAATTAAATAAAAACTTTAATTAAATTTTGTTTGAAAGGTTTGGTTGCTCACTTTTTTGTTCATGTAACAAAATGGGATTTCCAGTGTACTTATGTGAGTCGACAATTTCAACGCATGTATCATAAAAATCGTTGACGGAGATTTTCATCAAATTGCACAGAAATTTCTAATATCGTGCAAATAACAACCCTATCGTTCAAGTTATATTATAAGCTATAGAGAGTTAGTCATTTCACGTTTAACACCTTCGCTCTGCATTAAATGACGTAGCGCAGCTCTAAGTACACACCGCTACGCTGGAAACGGCGACAACGTATATTTCGCAGCGACGCATTTAATGCCCGCTTATCCCGTGACTTTTGGCCGCCGCTGAAATTCTACAGTAATTACGAATACGATATTCATTGCGTGCAACGACGAAATTTCACACGGCATTCCATTAAATTCCTCGAAATTGACGTTATTACCGCTGCAAGTTGCTCGCTGTGTTCACGGCACAAATAAGCGAACAATCCCAGATTAAAGTGCGCCGCGATACACAGTCCTAATTAGCGCAGCGTTCGAAGATACACGATAAATTTCGAGCCATAATTCGCATAATTGTTTTGCGAAATTCCTAATGCTGTTTTGTTTATTTTTTCCGCTTCCGTTTATAACGACATACTTCCCGCTGTTTATTTCATGAAGCGTATTAGTTTTCGCTCTGCGAATAGTACAATAAGCGTGCGGATTGTGCGAAATCGGAAGCGGAGGGATTGTTTTTTTTTTTTCAAGTGCATCTCGGACGTACATGTCGAGAACGAAGGAAAACTTTAAACAGGAGCTTTAGCGCCGTATAATTATAAGCTTCTTGTACCGATTTCGCGGCAGTTGCGCCGTACGGAATAATCAGATAAATTTCAGTCTCGTGGTTTGGAAAGTGCGATACGCACGTTTAATGCACACAGCAAGTGCGCTGAGAGCGCGGATGGAGTTTATGTACGTTTTAATGCAGTTAACGGCGTAATCGCCGCATCGCGGTGTTAACGCAACGCGGCGTGTCATTACACGAGCGATTTTAATCGCTCGAGCGTTTCAACTTCGAAAGTCAATTACATCGATATCGAAACGGCTTTGATCGCAATTCTCCCTCGCGTAATTACAGATACGGCAGACAAAGCGGCGGGACATGGAATACGACTGGGATCGTTTTCATTAAAAGCTAACGACGGGGCAGGAAAGATCCGCCGCCGCAGTCGATCTCGCTTTCTAATGTTGATAAAACCCAGTTTCCCGATTGTCATAGGCTACGCACATCCACCTGAGAACTTTTCATTTCGTGAAGTGACTGTCGATAACGAAACTGTCCGTATATAATTCTGGCGACGGTACCGAAAGCGATTGTCGTTAATTTTTGCTATTGAGATTTGCACACACTGTAAACTCCTATATTGCCACTCCTTTACTCCTACTCAATACTCGGTTAATTCGATTAAAATATAATAAGATAGAATATAATAAGATAAATACAATAAGATAGAATTAGTAAGTCTTACTCAATATGTTGTTATTTTATCTAATTTGACTTTCATGTTGGTCAAAATTTTACCTTCCTTTTAGTCAAAATTAACGAAATATTGAGTAGGAACAGTGACGGCCTATGAAATGGTTAAACATGACTCATATCGTGTATAATTTGACACTACGAGTTTAACAGTGCAGATGATTCTACTGACTCTGTACGTATCACGGAATCTCTATGTACATAGGTATATTCTTAAAGTTTGTAACGTTCAATACGATACGATGTAATATAATATACATATATCGATAGTATTCTTAAAGCATGAAATAAAATCGAATATCAATTTATTATGTCTCAGGGCAAGAGACAAGTACGTCGAAGTGCACTTTAAAGCGGATGCAACGTGATGCGAAACAACCGCACCGTACTTTACCACGCCTTCGTTTCTTTATGACCCTTATCAATATTTCGCCGTCATGGCACGACGTTCTTGTAATTACTTCTCCTTTCCTTGCGACGATGTCGCGTACAGGGATAATGTGCAAAAACTCGTCTTCCCTTTCTCTTCTCTCTTTCTCTCTTTTTTTTTTTTGAAAAAAACTTCTCGCCCGTCGCATCTGCTTTACCGGCATAATCGGGCGACGGCTTTGACGAATCAATCAGTCGGCCGCGTCAGGTTCTGCAATTCAAATGAGAATTTTCCATGGGCTCGCATACGCGCTCGGCTCGCCACGCGTACGGGGGCCTTTAACTCGCGTCGTGCGTTGCGTTCGATAAAGCGGACTGCATCTACCTGGACTGCGTTATTATGGGATGAGTCCGCATATCCACCGCCGTCGCTCTAAAAGCCTCGATCCGTACTATTACCCCTTCCCCTGCTTTTAACCGCATCGCGCGGCTCCGATATCGCCGATAATCTTGCTAACGCCGGAAGAAATTTTAGGAAATCATGTACAGCGACGAATACGGCTATCCGCATTTCCGACAGTTTTTATCTGATTATTTGATTGTGACCGATAACGGGCAAGTGTTAAAATAATATTAGTATAAACAGGGAAGAGAGTGGCCATTTACATTATTAGTGTGAGTTTTATATATAAGAGAAGAGAGAAGTTTAATTCTTTCTTCTACGATAATTAGAGAATGTAAAAAATATATAATTTGATCTGTTACAATATCTCTAATATAGGAAATATCTCTAAATTATTAATAGTTAATTACAGCCATTTAAAGAATATAAATGTAAATAATGAATCAAGAACGCCATCTTACGATATATAATTTTAGTAATATTTCGTAAAAAAATTTTACACAATTTTTTTTCGCGAAATCTTTGCGAATTTATCCATGATTCTATTTCATTTTATCGCGTACATATATTATTGACGTAAATCTCACGAGACAGTTTCGCGATATCAGATCGTAAGACCAATTCTTAGAAGCGTAAGACCGGTGCCGAGACTTAGCTTCGGGCACAGTAATCTTAGCCACTTTGCTACTCGGTATCGCGTATAGGTTCGAGTTACACCAGGTTGCGCTACACTTTTCGCGATACTCGTTATCTTACCCCAGAAGCCGGGACAACGTAGTGCGGCTGATCGGTTGAAATATCGCTCGAGTTGAAGTAGATAGTACCATACACACACTCCAAATATTTCTTATCCAAGACACGTACGTGAAATAATATTACATACAAGAGAGCTCGTGTAAAGTATGAAATTATATATTCATTTATTTATTACGTTTATTTAAATAAATATAGAAAAAGAAATTATAATTTTTAGAAAATAGCACATGGACAGAATGCTACATAAATAAATTACGCGAATAAGTAATTACATATTTCCTCTCAATTCTACAGCCGCGCATTCGACCATTGCATCGTAAACTATATTGGTAGTATACATTGAGAGAAAAAAATAGTTGCAGTAACTATAATATCACTGTAATATAGTTATTTTTGGACTACATTTTTATAGTTTTTCAAATAATATAAATTAATGATTGGCTTAAAATTTTATTAAAGTCCTCATAATCATAATTTGGTCTATGCAACTTATAATATGGTCGTTATTAACCAAAACGAGATTTTAATTTAGTAAGTTGTACTGTAAAATAATGTATTAATAACTACAATATATCGTAACTAAAATACTATCGTAAATACAGAAATTATATTCTTAACTATAATTATTTTACTATGCAATTATAATCGCAAACACCACATACTTTTCTCTCAGTGTATGTGCCTTTACAATTTTACTCGTGATTAGAAAATCGCTATATTTTAATTAATAGCCGTTGACAAGTAGCCCGAGCATTCGCTGTGAGTGAGCCTACGAAAACACGGAAAACGCGTGAATCGGTAGGGCAGAGTCGCAACGTTGGGGAAAGCAATGCGCTCGTTTGGTGCATCCCAAATGCGACGCGGGCGCTTCCACGAGGTGGGCGTTACGCCACGTACGGCGAAATTTATGGTGTAAGCTCCTTCGAATCGACGTGCGCTTTGCTGAAATTCTCGAGTGATCAGTGTGTAGGAAGTTCGTCGGATATTCTGAATTCCTAATGCAATTCACGTAGAGACTAGAGCGCCTGTGGGAAATGTACCCGCGACATGTATACATGTGTGCGCGCGCGCGTCTCTATATGCGCGTGTGTGTGTGTGTGTGTGTGTCGACAAAGATCGCGCAAACGTAGCCCGGTCCCCGTGCGAAAGTTTTGCCGCAAGAAGGTTATAAAGCGGGCAATAATCATCCTCGGGCGAGCGGAAATTCACGGCCGTTCACGGGAAAAAAGTTAACCAGCTTTGAGTCGAGTTTCTCCGCTCGTTACAATTCCATGTCATACGTCTTCTCTGGATAACGTCGCGCAGTTTCCGGATGAAATAAGTGGGATCATCCTGCCCGGGGAGCCCGAGAGGACTCCTCACGGTCGTTCGACGCTCCGGATAAAACGGAAGCTCTTTGCGCCCTTTCCGCCGTGGCGCTTTTAGTAGCGTGCCGTGCCGGTTAAAAGCGTGTCGCCGAGACACTCCAAAATAGGCAGATGCTCGAGAATATTTTTTTGTATGTTTCTATCTCTAAAAGGGACAATCTTGGCGACGTGCAACGACGGCACGAGGACGGACTAGCAGGCCGTTAATTATAGAGAAGTAGGGCGCAGTTTTGTCGCCGGGCATGGTTCCACGGGCTCCCACAGAATCATTACAAGTTTGTAACGAAGCACTTTTTCCAATTATAAAGTCGTCTAGAATGCGATGGAGAAACAGCGTATTTTTCCGCGAAATAAAACCAAGTTAATATCTTTTAATTAAGCGATGTTTTGTTCTTAGGAGCACAGTATATTGTAAAACAGGTCGATTGTAATTATTTATTTTATCGATTGTTATTATTTTATCAACTATTGAATAATATGTATATAAATTCGAAGTCACTGTCGAGGATTATTAATAAATATTACACTTTTATACAATTCAAATAGGATGACAACAGAATATCTTATTACGCAAGATCTGAAAGAATAAATGATTATACAATCTACAAAGACTGTATAAGATCACATTCTTGTAATAGTTGTATAACAAATGGTTCTTAAAATTATATACGTCTTTACAAATAAATTGTCATTCAAGTTGCTCATATAACAAACGAGAAACGAGCTTTACTTATTATTAACTAAAAGACGCGCGAAGA